>VDFB02000003.1:374735735-374820040 GCA_007258455.2 Sequoia sempervirens | reverse complement strand
ATAATCAAAATCATTTCATATAGTTGCATTAAGAGAGTGGTCCACTAAGCTTAAATGAATGAGTCTCTTCAAATTTCCAAGAAAGTTGGGAAATATGTCAAGTTTTGTGAAGCTTAACTTAACAAATAATCAATTGATGGCAACCTTCCCACAACTCTTGGAAGTTGGATAGATTCACTCATTTAAGCTTAAGACCCTAGAAGTTTTGAAGTCTTGCAAGCTCAGTTAAGCATAATCATTTGCATCACATAATCATAATTCATCTTACAAAACATCATCCATATGTCATCCCATCATCATTACATCCATACATAATTAGTATAAACATCACATATCATCACACATCATTTACATAATTGGAATCCATCTCACATAGCATAGGCATCACCCATAAATCATATTGAATCATTAATCATGCATTATCATACCATGATTACATACATCACATAATCATCATTGCATGCATTATCATATCATCATTGCATACATCCCATAATCATCATCACATAAGCATCATCATATAAATAGAACTAGGTACCATCACATTATCATACATTCATCCATTCATTGCATCATTTATTTGTATGTGAAAAGTACAAAAACATAAAATGCATCACATTTCATCATTACATACATCACATAATCATCATTGCATGCATTATCATATCATCATTGCATACATCCCATAATCATCATCACATAAGCATCATCATATAAATAGAACTAGGTACCATCACATTATCATACATTCATCCATTCATTGCATCATTTATTTGTATGTGAAAAGTACAAAAACATAAAATGCATCACATTTCATCATTACATACATCACATAATCATCATTGCATGCATTATCATATCATCATTGCATACATCCCATAATCATCATCACATAAGCATCATCATATAAATAGAACTAGGTACCATCACATTATCATACATTCATCCATTCATTGCATCATTTATTTGTATGTGAAAAGTACAAAAACATAAAATGCATCACATTTCATCATTACATACATCACATAATCATCATTGCATGCATTATCATATCATCATTGCATACATCCCATAATCATCATCACATAAGCATCATCATATAAATAGAACTAGGTACCATCACATTATCATACATTCATCCATTCATTGCATCATTTATTTGTATGTGAAAAGTACAAAAACATAAAATGCATCACATTTCATTGGCATAATAGGATCCATCATATACATCATATTGGAATCATTCATAAAGCATTGTAGAATCATAACATATCAGTTACATCATCATTGGCATCCATAGCATATCATATCACATCAAGCATCATAAAGCAGAAATAAAATGCATCCATCCTATAAACACATAGATCGCTAATCATCGCCGCATATCATATAACCTCAAAATAATAATGTCAAGTGTACAATGATATCCAAACATGGAGAGATACATCAACAAAGTGGCATAAATCATAAAATCTCTGACTGAATAAGTGTATACATTAAGTATCAGTACATCATCAAGTCTCAATACATTAATCAATCCTATACTGGGGCATATCAATCAAAGATGATAAACCACATCGACTGATAATATCTAAATCGGCCTGCACCAGATGCGAAATCATGTCCCACGTCTTTAGGAAACATTCCCTAGACTGAAGAATTCTAAAATCCTCCTTTGATCATAATATATCACAAATCAACAATCTTATCAATCAATCTACCCATCAATCAGTCAAAATCAATCAACCTATCAATCTAATCAGCTCTGGTGAGACTTTGATCAAATCTCATGAGCATCAATTTATCGATTCAACCTCTCCTATCATGAGGTTCATCAATCGATTCAACCTCACCTATCATGAGATTTATCAATCAATCAATGCACCTCGCCTATCATGAGGTCAATCATCATTATCCTATCATTGATTCTCACCTATCATGAGGTCAATCATCAATCTATCATTGATCCTCACCTATCATGAGGTCAATCATCAATCTATCATTGATCCTCGCCTATCATAAGGTCAATAATCATCTATCATTGATCCTCGCCTATCATGAGGTCAATTATCAATCTATCATTGATCCTCACCTATCATGAGGACAATCATCAACATCCTATCATTGACCATCACCTATCATGAGTTCAATTATCATTATCCTATCATTGATCCTCACTTATCATGAGGTCAATCATCAACTATCACATCAACATCATCAAATCAATCGGTTGAACGCGATCATCAAACATCAAACACAAGGAGGCAACACATGGGCATCAGTTAATCACTTGGTAGGCTCAATCTTCTTTATCGAGAGATAAATCGACAAAATATCCTAAAAATCTTGCACCACCAGCTTTATCTCCGAGGGGCATATATCCATCATCACTTGAAAATCATTTAGGCATCTAGAATTTTTTACAATATTGAATTTTTCTTTGAAGCAACATGTAAACACATTACTTCAAAGAGGGGCAAAATGTATACACCTAAAATCGGTCAAGACAATTAATTAAATACTAGTTATTTAATTAATATTTCAATTACTTATAAATAAATTCTCAGTTTATTTATATAGTTCATATCTTCAAATTATCCAAATCTAAAATCACATTCCTCCCATTTAATTAAATAAACGAATTTCTAAAGTTTGTTTTATTTAATTAATTCTCACTAATCCCAAATTTGGAATTCAAGCACATTTCTACAACTTTTCATGCCACCTCACCAAGGTCACATGAAATTAAATAATTCTAATTTTTAAATTAGAATTTTCTTCAACAAAATTTCAAACACATGGCTTATTCCTCACACACTTCTTCAACAAACTTTGAACACGTGGTCTTTTTCTCCCACACTTGATTCCCCATCCATTTGGCATGTTGTCTTTGGTCAAGGGAACATCTTCTTGATTCTCTCCATCTCCACAATTCATCCCTCTTGTTTGAATCTTGACCATCAATCTTTGCCACATCACAAGATGCTTGGAAAAGCCTATAAATACAACCCTTTTCCATTGTATTTGGCATCCACATTTGAGTAGAGTTATCATGCAGGAATATTGTTTGAGCATTGGACCATTTTGGAGTCTTATATTTACATTCCATATCATGTTTTGTTTCATATTTACATCTTAGAATCACATTTTTCTTTATAGTTGCATTTTATATCATGCATTGCATCATAGTTGCATTTTAGATTAGCATATTTATAGTTAGCATTTGAGCATATGGAGTATCATCCTAGCTTCATATCATAGCATTTATATTGTATAATCTAACATCATTATCCATTCATCATAGTATCCATTATCATTTTCATCATATAGTTTCACGTAGGAATTTAATTGGTTTGCATGTTGAATATTATCTCATTTCTCAAGTTGTCATTTTAACAACCATAGTGCACATAGAAATTTGAGGGCCAAATGGTTGAATAAATCTTTGGGAATAGAGGACAATGAAACGTTCTTAAAATATTTGTTTAGCTGCAAAATATAGTAGTTTACTTGATTCAAATCTTTGATATAATTCATTTCATTAAGGTTTGTGTTGATTTACTAATAATCTCCACATTTCACACACACGCACAATTATAAATCTTTATTTTCTTATATACCTTATGCACGCCTAGGTTCTCATGTGCAATGAGTTTTCATTGGAAACCCATATCCCTTAATTTTGCATAAGATCTTATTAATGAAATATATGTCATTTGCATATTTTTATACAACCCTTCACAGTTACCAATAGATAGTAAGTAAATTTGAAGTACCCTCCTCACAATCTCTTAGTGGCGGGTTTAGGGGTTTTTCCTCATTTAATTATTAGAAAAAAAATATTATTTGGTGAACAACGCTTTTACCATGGAACCTTCTATTGTCATGTTTGCTTTTGCTACTACTCCAAAGAGAAATAAATAATTTACTAAATTTTCTAAATCTCTTCATTCCATTCTTTTGTATCTCCTTTAAAATAATCTAATGTGGCTACCTCTTATTCATCCTTTAGATGCCAACTAGTATTTTCCATCTTCTTATGAACTAAAGGAATTTTGTCACTTTCAGAGAGTACTTAAACATGATGTTGAGTGATTCTAACATCTCAAGAATATTTTGAAGGACCACATTGAATTTAGTACTATTCAAATATTTGGTGTAAATGATAAAAGAAACAAAATTATAACCAAAAATTACTAGAATCTAAAAATTTACACTAACCCTTTTCTTCAACAATCATCTAACTTTGTAGAGCCTTTATCACCTTCATAGGAGTTTGACATTGACGAGCCTTCTTCTTCTCTCTATGGTCTGGTAGGAATTTTGGATTCATCCCCTCAAATTTATTAAGAGAACTCTACCACTAAACCTACCATATCCTTCTCTCTTTCTAATGTGACTAATGGCATATATTACAATCCCCTCTATATTCCAACTAACTTCAATAGGAAAACCATTATGGGAGTACCTTTGATCTAGTTTGCATGGTTACTATTATGATAGAGGATATTTGGTATGTCCATAAATTGTATAAAAATAGAAGTCTTTATGCAAGCATATGATATTCTTGCATTACCTACCCTAGGTTCAATTATCCTAGCTATCTAGATAGGACACAAATTCCCAAATAATCATTTTTCTACTAACCCTAGTGGAAATAAATTCTTGATGGAAGTGAGCCACTTGTGGCTCACTTCCATCAAGGTAATTTCCTTTTTTTTCCACAAATGTTTGAAGTTCCCTCATAAAAAAGTCATGCACATAATCCACCATAGCGGATTCTATCCACTCTCTTTATGGAGTAATTTATCCCTTTATTAATTTTGGATGACACCCACAATACCTTTACATCCCTACGTTGATTTCCTATTTAAATTATATTAGAACTTGAAAGTGGCTCATTTAGTATCCTTTTCTATTAGCCCTTATGTGTCTTCTTTTGTGGCTACTTACCCTTTATTTTCCCACACTTTTGTGATTTATCATGTTTCTCCACCCACCCTTGTGGTTATTTGAGAAAATAAATAATTGTTGGGTTGCCTCCCATTTCCTTGTTGGTATTAAGATCTATAGTGTTGGTTTTAGTTACTTCCTCTAACCATGTGGCTATATGAGGAAATCCACCCCTTCTCTAATTTCATTTGCTTCAATTCTTATCAAATTTCATTAAGTTTTGAATAAGTTATGACCATTTTTGTGAGGGCAGGTCTGAACCGTGCTTAGGGTTTGCAGTTTTGGGAAAAATGCCATAACTTCCTTTTCCACCATTGGATCTTGATAAAAATTGTAGGAAAAATCTGTAATTATGTTATCTTCAATCTCACCAAAGCAATTGGCTTCATTATTTGTTTTGTGAAATTTATTCAATGACAGTTCAGTGCATTGAAATGTAGGACATTCTTTGGAATAATTATGAAGGGTTTGATAAGATCTATACTTTGTGTGAACATGATTTTTGGGAATCAATAGAACATGTTATAAGAATACTTAAATACCAACAAACTCATTCATCATGTTGGTTTTTCCTTGTTGAATGCACATTAGGCTGCCATGGCAATTTTTCCAATGTGGTACATAATGCATTTAATCATTGTTTGAGATGAATCAATTTATGAAAGTTGTCAAGTGAATCAAGTTTGTTGCATTTTTTTCATTGTTGGTGATGGATCATTGTTTCATCTATGTAAATTTGTGTAAATGAATGTTTATCTACATCACTAATACAACAAATTGAAATTTATAAATGACTTAAAACAACCTTGTTCATTTGCAATCAACTCAAATAGATGCATGCTTAGTTTGTTGATCAATTACACTCAATCTTACATGTCTAAATTTGTTGTTACACTTTGTATCATTGATTTATTTGTGTCAATTATAATTGGGTATGTGATAGTATAACATTCATTTTTTGTTTCTTTGCACAAAGACCCTTGTTCATTTGCAATCAACTCAAATAGATGCATGCTTAGTTTGTTCATCAATTACACTCAATCTTACATGTCTAAATTTGTTGTTACACTTTGTATCATTGTTTGATTTGTGTCAATTATAATTGGGCATGTGATAGTATAACATGCATTTTTTGTTTCCTTGCACAAAGACCCTTGTTCATTTGAAATCAACTCAAATAGATGCATGCTTAGTTTATTCATCAATTACACTCAATCTTACATGTATGAATTTGTTGTTACACTTTGTATCATTGTTTGATTTGTGTCAATTATAATTGGGGATGTGATAGTATAACATACATTTTTTCATTTCATTGCACAAAGACCCTTGTTCATTTGCAATCAGCTCAATTAGATGCATAGTTAGTTTGTTCATCAATTACACTTAATCTTACATGTATGAATTTGTTATTACACTTTGTATCATTGTTTCATATCTATTTGTATATGCATATGCATATGCACATGCATATATGTATATGCATATGCATATGCATATATGTATATGCATATGCCTATACATATGCATATATCCATATGTATATGTATATGCATATGCCTATGCATATGCATATATCCATATGTATATGTATATGCATATGCCTATGCATATGCATATATCCATATGTATATGTATATGCATATGCATATGTATATGCATATACATATATGCTTATGCATATACATATGCATATGTGCATATGCATATGCATATGTATGTGCATATATGCATATGCATATGTATATGCATAAGCATATATGTATATGAATACACATATATGTATATGTATATGTATATGCATATGAAGTTATATATAAATTTGTATATGCATATATATTTCAGTATGTTGTTTGAGAAATGGTACTAACATAAGTAGGAGTCAGCATATGCATATGCATATGCATATGCATATGGCATATGCATATGTATATGTTGACTCCTACTTATGTTAGTACCATTTCTCAAAAAATATGCATATGTATATGCTGAATCCTACTTATGTTAATACCATTTCTCAAACAACATACTGAAATACAACTTCATACAACATAACACATTCTGATACAACATTATCAAATTTATATATAACTTCAAAGTTCAAAGAACACTATGATATAAATATTTCCAACCCTTTCTGATACAACATACTGAAATTTCTAAATAACTTCAAACAATGGTATGATACAACATTATGATACATATATGTATAGATTAAGATAGATAGATACATATGTTTCCTTTAGCCTTGTTCATTTTAATTCAACTTAATTAGATGTATAGATACATCTCTTTCGTATAGTTGTGTATATATGTAAATGTATAAATATATAGCTAACTATTGTAGAGATAGATAGATACATAAGTTTCCTATAGGCTTGTTCATTTACATTCAACATAATTAGATGTATGCCTTGTTGGCTATTCGATTACAATAACTCAAATAGTAACATGATGGAATATGTTGTTTGTATTCAATTCATATTGTTGTTCCAAGTTACAAACATTCAAAACAAAAAAAATCAAAAATTGTTTTGAATCCATCAAAACCTTCACAACAAAAAAGTTGCAGCAAAACATTCAAATCAATCGAAAAAGGTAGGAAAAATGAAATTTGATGCCAAGCTATCTTGTGAGTTGGATGTAGCCTACGACGGAGAAGGAATCCAAGATTGAACTTGTTGGATTATGCTTGGGGTAGGTGAGAGTTGGTATGAATCTGAATGAGGACTCCAACTCTGAAATGGTTGGGTAATGCTTGGGCTAGGTGAGAGTGTATAGGACTGCAAATGTGAAGGACTCCCAACTCTGAAATGTTTGGCTGCTACCTTGGGTAGGTGATGGACAATATTGGGGGCATTGAATAGACACGAAATATGTGAAGATCCTATGGCGGTCGGGCAAGGGATTTAGAGGGTTGTTGAGTCGCTTATCCTTTGCAGCATTTGATCGTGCCTTCTCCAAATATTTATCCCTTTTTGCAGCTTCCTTTTCTCTCCTTTGCTCCTCCCTTTTTTTTCCTTCTCCTTCTTTCGCAGCTCCTTTTTAGCCTTTGTTGCTAGTTGTTGCTTTTCCTTTTCAAGTCTCATAAGAGCCTTCACCTCTAATTCTGCAATCCTTTCTATCTTGCACTCTGCAAGTTGTTACTTCTTCCTCAATTTTAGTTCTTCTAGTTCCTTCTTCTTTTCCTCTTGCTCACTTAGCAAGACCATGTAGTCATCAATAGTTAGGAGTTGGGATCCTCTTTGCAATTTGATCCCATGTTCAGCCACCTTATTAGACTTGTCTTTCACTACATGAACTGGTAGCTTCAAGAATTGTGAGATGCATGAAGTTGGTTGGCCTCTCAAAGGCTCAATCAAATTGGCATTATTTGTTTTTGGCACCTCACTATTTGTAGCATCCAATCCATCTCCTAACTGCTTACCGTCATTGTCTCCCCAATCAACATAGAAATGTACTAATGTATTTGGACCCATGTTGTGCGATGGAGATGGAATTGTAAGACTTTGGTCTTCCTCCACATGCATATCCATACCAAGATTAGAAGCACCATCTAAGAGCCAGGAGGGCTTCTTGGGTGGAGTTGGTAGGGAAAGAGATATGTCTCCAATAGTATTCTAGTCTCCCAATACTGTTGCTTCAAGTGGTTCATTGGAATCTGAAACAACAAATTCAAACATGTAAGTTTGAGAGTAATTGAAGAACAAACTAACCATGCATATAATGGATTTAATTGGAAATGAAGATGGGTAATTGCAGAACATACTAACCATGCATCCCATTTTGTTGATCTCCAACTTCTGCAGTTCCATCATTACACTCACCCTCATTCACTGCCAAACCATTGTTGGATAGGCTTAGAATGTTTGCAGCAACTGATGCTTCCTCGGGGGTAGCAAACTGGAAAGTATCGCTAACCCTCATGTCCTTTTCCAAAGAATTTTGATCAAAGGGCCAAATACCTATCCTCTTGAAGCCAACTATTATGTTTGAAAAATTCAATGACTTTTGAAAATCTAGGTTGCCAAGCATAGCCAATTCTACCCTTCTTATCTCTAGATTTGGATGTCTAATAATCCAATTTGTTCTTTCCTTTTTGAAGTTATACTTGAAAGACAAGAAAAAAATCACATCAAGAGACTACAACTTGTGTGATGTGTGGGTTGGTAGGGTGAGCAAGTCAATACCAAGCGCCCTTGCTTCGGTAATGGTAGAGAAGGCTACATGGTTGCCATGGCCATCAAATATCAAGAGGTGTCTATGGCTGGGCGAGCAACCCCCAAGTACTTGCATAGAAAATAACTTGATCCATTTGATAAAAATCTCTTTGGTCATCCATGTGTGAGGTTGAACAATCATCAATGCTCCTACCTCACAGTTGACTATGTAGTTTTGCACATGATTTTTGCTTTTGAAGAAATAAAAACCTAGAAGTTTTTGACTTGTAGCGTTTACACATGCTAGAATAGTGATCCACTCTCGGCTCTTTGGGATAATGTAAGCAACACTTTTGGCGCCTTTGTTGGAAAGCACCTTCATATTACCATTTCAGCCAGCTTGCATCCCTATCTCGTCGTAGTTCCAAATACTCTGTCGTCCATAATTCCCTCTTGCATATGCCTTCTCCAAAATGTCATAGAAAGCACTTATAATTGTAGGCCTAATATTTATAGCATGGTCTCTATCTTGTCCTTGGGATATTCTCAAGCACGGATCGAGATGTCTTCTTTTGAATCTTGTCCAACAAGACTTACCGGGAAGCCCATTCTTGAAGGGATTATTCCTTGTTTTGCATATTTGGGCCACTTCTATTTTGAGATTGACAATCTCCAAACCATGGCCAACAATAGCCATCTCCTTGCACCAATTGAAAATCAATGACTCTTCGTCCTCAGTTAGGACTATTGGGGGCCCTTTCCTTCCACTAGTGGTCACACCACCCAGCCAATTTGACAATGTTGTGGTTGGAATACCCCACTTTTTGGCTGCACCTCTAGTTGACCACTCGTTGTCTTCAACATCTACAAGGGCACGGTCCATGTCAGCCATGGTCCATTCCCACCTCAGTGCAACCTTTTTGGTTGATACAACTGGGTTAGCTTGGAGTATAGATTCAATTGGCTACTCCACAACAATTTCTACTTCCTCCTCACCACTTGGTTCTTCAGTTGGCTAGTGAATAGAAATCACAACGTCCTCCTCATCGCTATGTGGTAGATGCATACCTCTCTTGTGTGCAGGCATAGTTTTCCACCTCCGCTTTGGTATAGGTCTCTTTGTTAAAGGTCGCCTAGTATTTGTTGTCACTTTTTTCTTCCTCTGCATTGATCAAACACAGTGATTAGTAAACATACACTTATAACTGGTACAATGAAAATAATGATACCAACTAAAACAACAAATTCATACATGTAATATTGAGTTTAATTGGAGAACAAACTAACCATGCATCTAATTGAGTTGATTTCAAATGATGAAGGGTATGTGTGCAATGAAACAAGCAATGCATGGTATACTATCATATCACCAACTCTACCTCTTATAAACATTTCGGTGATCATGTTAAACCCTTCCTCATACAACATTATGATACCATTATATATAAACTTGAAACAACAGTATGATACAAATGACACAACATTATGATACAAATATATATGAACTTGAAACAACAATATGATACAAATATGTATATCTTCAAAGAGAATTACGACACAGGAAAGGGTTTGAAATATTTCTATTATACTATTGTTTCAAGTTGTGTAAATGTTTCATAATGTTGTTTGAGAAATGGTTACCATACAGTCACTTTAATTGAAGAACAAACAAAGCATACATCTAATTAAGTTGAATGTAAATGAAGAAGGGTATAGGAAACTTATGTATTTATCTATCTCTGCAATATATATATGTATATTTATGTATATATGTATGTATGTATGTATGTATATCTATCTCATAGTTGTTTCAAGGTATTTATGCTCTTTCATAAATAACATAAGTAGGAGTTAGCCACTATCATAGTTGGCTATAAGGGAGAGGGGTCAACATTTACAGTCAGTTAAATTGAAGAACAAACAAAACATACACATAAGGGAGAGGAGCTATGTGTGGGAATAGGAGCCGATTGTGGGTATAGTTTTGGACATATGACATATGGTTGGTATGGTACGTGATAGCCTAGTATAGGAAACATGTATACGCTATTAATTTAATTGAAGAACAAACAAAGAAACAGAGGAGCTTTTTTTCCCTACAGAGAATGCAGTGAAGTGGTATAAAGTTTATGGCATATTCCATGAAATTAAAATTCATGGCATTTTCCAAGAATTTATAAGTCATGGTATTTGCCATGGATTATATACTAGTTCTAACTGCATGCATTGTAGGGAAAGAGTGTTTTGATGTGATGTATACGTCGACGCATGCATATACATATATGCATATGTACATTCAACCTAATTAGATGTATGCTTTGTTTGTTGTTCAATTAAAGTGACTGTAAATATCGACCCCTCTCCCTTATAGCTAACTATGATGATGGTTGACTCCTACTTATGTTATAACCATTTCTCAAATAGCATACTAAAATATAACTTCATACAACATATAAATTGGAAATAAATAATAATCCGATATATATATATATATTTGTACATTTTGTTTATATATTTAAATATGTGTGTGTGTGTGTGTGTGTCATGCCTTTTAATTTTTTTCTGTAACATAAGTAGGAGTTAGCCATTATCATAGTTGGCTATAAGGGATAGGGGCCAATATGGGTGACATACATATCCATCTATCCCTACAATATATATATAAAATTTGCAGAGATAGATTGATACATAAATTGAATGTAAATGAACAAGGCTATAAGTAATTTGTGTATCGTTGTATCTATATATATATATATATGTATCACAATTTTGTATCAAAAAGGGTTGGATAAATTTGAACCATACTATTGATGAACTATATAGTATTATATAGTATTATATAAATTTCAATATGCAGTATATATATATATAAACCTATAGATAAATCCGTAAGTTTCAGGAAAATGGATAGGGCTATAGGAAACATATGTATATATGTATCCAGTATGCAATATATATATGTATGCATTGTAATGTTGTATTGGAAAGGGTTGGAAATATTTGAACCATAGCAGTAAGCTTTAAGGGAGACTGGTCGATGACAACATAAAGTATGGCTATGAAAATTAAAAAGGTATCATTTCATTTAAATGTTAATGGATAAGGCAATTTCACACCGTAGTAAATGGAATGTAGTTTGTATTATTGCGAAGGAAGGTATTGAGACTCACCGTAGAAGCTGAAGGAGAAGACTACATCGATTTGGAGGAGGTCATCATTGCTCAGGAGTATGCAACAGAAGTGAGAGATTTGAATTTCTTTAGTTGTAACTTGCATCGTACAACTGAGGATTGCTTGCATAAATAGGTTTATAGAATTTGAATTGGTAGCAAGTGGATACTTTTGAATTCTGGGAGGGAATTTGATCTGGATTCCATGGATTAATGGTAGAAGTGATAGCTTCATGAGTACATAGGATTTATGGTTGGTGATTTGAAATGATATTAATATTTTTTTGAATTCTAACTAGTTTTAATTTTTTTTATGATTATTATGTTTTATGTTTATTTGTAAATAATAGTCTAATAATTACGTGTTTTAATGAAAAATTGCAATGCATAGTGAGCTTGAGAGTTCTTTTTTTTTCAATTTTGCAGGCAAATTTAGAAAAAGATTGGTTAATATGGACACTCGGGAACCAGTAGTTTGTAAAAAGAAGATGAGAAATGGAACATGTTGAAATGTATTTTGTTAAAATATATTTGGAATTAAACTAGTTGGCAATGTCTTCTATACATGTCAACTCACTTTGAGTGCATGTCAACTCACTTTTAATGCAATAAGACATATATTTTGGATATTAAAATATCCCTTTACAACAACCTTTTATTGGGAAGGTGACAAAGATTATTTATATTGTGGAAATAAGATTATCATGATGCATTCACTTAATATTGTGAAGGTGGCAAATAAATGTCAAGTTGCATTCACATACTATTGAGAAGATGGCAATAAAAAAGTCTACCTATGATAGGACATATTTTGAATTTAATATGAATCTGTCATATGATATTTAAAAGCATATTTGAAATTTTAATTGGCATAAATATTGGCCAACGGTGGGCCCCAAGCTGTCCAAATCTATACCCACGGTTGACTCCTCTCCCTTATGTGATGTAATGAGAAGGCTCCATTTGTTAATGACACTAGCACTAAACGAACTGAAAATTTAACGATTCACTTTACACATGGCAATTTGTTGTGCCTTCATAGGTTAAAGGGACTTGACTATTTTGAGCCTATGATAAGAAACTCAAGTGCCAAACAATAAAAACCTGCCACCTATACGCCACTAGGGAAAATACCTTGAAGGTCAAATGGTTCTTAGAATAATACTTAGCGATACCTCGCTCAGTCAAGAATTCACCCATGGGTTCTTAATAAGAACTTGCAAAGTGAAAAGTTGTTACAATAAAGACAAAAGTTGACAACTTTAATACAAATGTCATAATTTCACAATCTTACGACTTTCAACCAAAAGTAACAAAATGAGGCCATGAAAAAATAATTATGTACGATAAAACGAAGGCTTGACACATGGATCCTACATGGAAAGTGGCGGGGCCATATTTTTAAGGCTCAGACAAGGCACTTACAAAGCACTTAAGTGATCTAATAGAGAACAAGTGTTTAACGAAAGGGAAAGTGATTAGAACACAAATAAAAGGACTTTGCAAGGCAACTTAAGTGACCTAGAATTGGCTAAAGTAATCACTTCCAAATTAGAACATAAAGTGATAAGCTAGCGATAAAGCCATAGGGTCTTAAGCTTTAGGGCTTAACATTTAGGGAATTCATGGATTAAAATCTTAGGATAGTCAAGAATCCTATTAGATGTATATATGTATGTTTTGTTATATTTAATATAATATTTATTTTATTTTATCACAACCTTTTATAATACATTGCATAAGTCTTGAACTCCTTTTATTATTCATATTAGGGTCAAACCTTCGATTTGTGCCTTTTTCTTGCTAACACATCTCTTAATTAATTTGTGGTTTTATCCTTTGTATAACTCATGATTATATAGGAATCAAATAATATTAGTAAAAAATTGTGATGACTATGTCCAACAATTTTATAAAAAGATTTTTTCCTCTCACATGAGATTCCTTTGGAACCCAAGTAAGAGACATATATTTATTCACCAAACCTATAATAGTTAGTGTTTTAGACATTCTTACCTCATCTTAAGAAACTTCTTTTACTTGATTAAGAAATGACATTTATTTCAATCTTTTTTCATTGATATGTAAACAAGAAAATTTATTTTGGAGGTTATGCCACTTTACATGGGAGGTGAAGGTAGAGGTAAGCCTCTAATGAATGATCTATAAAGAGTCAATCCTTCAGATGGATTAGTATATGGCACTTGATGTGCTGCACCTCTCACAGTTGCAAATGTCAAAATAGTATTATTATTGTCCTTCGTTCTGTGTCCATATGCTTGAGTCCATCCTGCGATCTATTTCAATCATAAATTTATATTAGTAACAAGTATAAATACATATATATCATTTAGATTTTCTAGAAAGACATTGTCTAGACAGACTTGATAGAAGCTATATTTGAACTATATAATTCTTTAGCCAAAATATTCAACAAGCTATTTGCCCAAGGATGAGAACTTCCATCTTACCTATTACAAGCCATTTTAATCTAATACTCTACTTTCACATGGAGGATACCTATAACTTTTAAGAACTCTAGGATTTTCCATGTACATATTTTTCAATATGTATAACTAAAAATTGATGACATTTAAGTTATATAACTCACTTGTTGCTGATCATACCAAGGTCTATATGGGATCACTGTGAGTAGATGTAGATTCTTAGCCAGCATATCAGCAATGGTTCTTGTTGCAGAAAAGGGTACAAGAGAGTCTTGATCCCCTCTGCAAATATTCATTTAAATTCAACTTTTCATCACACATTGAAACAACGTTGGGGCTAAAATGAAAGTAAAAACCCAAGGCACAAACTAGAGATAGAAGGAAAGCAATATCTTTTAAATAAAACTCACCCATAAAGTATAACATGTACACCAGCCTCGAGAAGGTTAGAGAGAATTGGTATGATGTTGATTAACCTATCTTTAGAATCATAATCGAGTATGCTGAATGCACATAATGTTTTACCATCAATCATATAATTCAATTATAAATCTTCCATAACAAAAACTTTGAGCATATCATAACTTATTGAGCATAACATGTCAAGAACATATATGATCATATAATTGTATTTAATAAAAAATCTTCCTAAATAAAATAATACTATTAAAATAAACTCACATTCTAATCTATTGAAAACCTCATTAACACAAGATTAAATATATTAAAACATAAACCCAAAAAAAAAAAAATACAACCATTTCCTCTTACCATGTCCTCACCTTATAATAATGAAACACAAATTACAAGAACATACCTACTGCATAAGTTCCAAGGGCCAGGTAAGTTGCCACTTATGTTTGCATGAAGTGCCTTCTGTACATCATCCCTATTGATGTATGCAAATATTTCATTTTCAATACATACATCAACACCATTTTGTGAAATCTACACCAGCAATCACCACAACAATGGGCAATGTCTTTAATTAAGTGAATACCACAAATTGAAATTAAAAAACACAACAGTAATGCACTCCTAACAAGATTGGATCCATAACTTACTTTCTTTTGAAACCTTGTATGTTTTCTCTGTAATGCCCTTGTCTGCATTTGACTGTTTGAAACACAATCATCTAAAATAACATCATAAGCATTTACATTTCCCATTTCAAGATCCATCATCAAAGATACATTTGAACAAGCATCAGATAATTCGCCATTGCCATATTCTTCAATCCACTGTCTAGAAGTATTACAAACTTTCTGAGTAAATCTGTATGTTCTGTCTGAAATTAGACCATGTGACCACAGATATTCTCCATTGTTTATACTGATCTCAATATCCAGAAAAGGATTCCCTAACTGCCCTTATGATAATGACAAAACTAAAAGCATTAGACCACTATATATCAAATACAAGCAAACCACAAGTAATCCATGTGATTAATTCAATGAAATTGTGAAAATGGTCTTAGAAGATAAAACATACAGAGATTCCTTTCAAATTTATAGGCTTTGTATTCTTCTTTTTGTTGTAATCCACAACAAGAGCTGTTAGCTGAGGAACATAGTGCCCTGAAAAGAACCCAAAAAATCACAGATTTGTACATTATAGTCAGCTTTAAGGAATGCTGAAAATATCTAAGCAAAGAAAAGCTGGGCATACCTGCATAGCTCTCCCCAGTTATGTAAAAGTCTACATCTCTGAACTCTGGAAATTTCTCATACCAATTCAAAAGGAATGCCAGATTGTCTTCAGCTGTATCAATCAATAGCCTTTTATTAGATTCAATCCCCTTCAATATTTCCCATCCAAACAACACACCGACAATAACAGAGATAACTAACATACCAGCTGAAGCATCATTAAAATTCTGATAGTCCATAGTGTTATTAGAATATGAGAATCCCACTCCAATTGGGCTCTCCACATACAATATATTTGTTTCTGCCATGGATAGATCGAAGCATCAGTGATGAATATATATATGTATATCATGGTGGATATAAATGTCTATTTTAACCCCCAAAAAAATTATGGGTCAGTATTCAGCAACCCACTACCTCTATTCCAAGAGTAGATATCCTCCACCAAAAGGTCTCCCTTGGGTCTGAAAGGGCCATGCTCCTCGAATGCTCCATACCCAAGTGATGAACATCCAGGCCCTGCAATAGAATCAGGGTAAACCTTGATATGATAAAACCCAGAAGATCACCTTGGTGAGTTGGTTAAAAGCCCGCCAAGAAAAAAATATTTCAGAACTTTGTGATTGAACATGATTTGAGTTTTTGTTAATCAATTACCTCAACCTCTATTAAAAACCAATATATTATTGTTCTTGTTACCTCCTGTTAGCCATAAGGCTAATGGACTCGATGTGGGTGTATCAGTATCAGCCTCTACAAAATAATAAAACAAGGCTTTCTCTGCATTGATGGTGATATATCCAGCATACTGCTTGAACCTGACATCCTTTGTTTGGCCTGGCAACTTCTCCACAAGATGAGATTCAGGAGCTCCCAAGGCACCTGAAACTATCAGCAGAACAATACCCAATTGCAAAGATACAAAACTTCTGCCATTTGCCATGACTGGAAAGCGTACCCAACTAACTGGAATTACCAATTATTGGCTACTTTTAAACAGAATGCCTTCTGTGTTTACATGATCCTACCTCGGCATCACACTTTTTGGGGTTTGTGTATTCTTTATGCACAAACTAATAAATAATGATGCAGTTGAACAAGATCAGAATTTGATTCACTCAACGACAATACAACAAGAAGTCATTCACATCGTGAGGTATATTAATTTGGCAACAAAAGGTTTTTTTGTTTTTTTTAACCTTAATGTGGAATTAGTTAAAAGAAACAGAATGGTGTCACATCAAAATATCAAAAAATTAATATGGTCAAATTAGTTGTAATGTCAAAAATTGTATATCTTAATAATTTCATGTTTTATTTTGGTATTTGTTTTCTCAATGTGGAAGATTTAACACCTTTGTGTTGTTTTTTCCTTCTTTTATGTTTCAAGTATCTTGTTTGTGTTATTTCTAGTATTTTTTAATTTTTGTTCAATTCAAATTGTCTAGATACTAGTGCTTCACATAGACGTCCATGTGATACAATAGTGTCTTGCAAAAATTTGAGTTCCATGACCCAATCTTCATCATTCTTCTAGTGTTCCATGATAATGTTCTTCTGTGTTACTCCAACTTCTTTTATTCTCATTGTTATTATATTTCTTTGTGCTTGTCTCTTTGACATTAATGAATCATAGACTTGTTCATTGCATTGATATTTACATTGCATTGTAACACAATCATTTTCCTTATTTTGCATTTTTGTAATTCAAACATTATTATCAAAAATATTTTATTATGGAGGTAGAAATACTAAAACATGGATTTCCTCTAAAGGCAAACCCCCAATATCCATCAAAATATTTTTTCCTTATTTAAGCTACAAGATGTATTAGAGGAATATTTTCAACTTATAGTGGTTTTGGTGATATCTTTCCATCTTTTATCTCTTTGTTCTTTTATCATTTATTAGCACTATATTAGCCTAAATTTTCTTCTATTATATTCTCCAAGTCATTAGCAATCTATTGGTATCTTCTTTATTTTCTTTCTATGGTTTCAAGCATATTTTCCATGACATATGCATGTTCTAGTTCTCTTTTGGCCATATAAAACTTCAACATATTGCATAAACATCCATGCTAAGTAATGACATCTAAACCAATCAACTCTAAATTTTGGTGTCAAGTTCCTTTCTCTTGCTTATTTTTCAATAAGTAATGACATCTAAACCAATCAACTCTAAATTTTGGTGTCAAGTTCCTTTCTATTGCTTATTTTTCAATAAATATCTTCTTTATTTGCTCTCTATGGCTTCAAGCATATTTTCCATGACATATGCATGGTCTAGCTTTTTTTTGGCTATATAGCACTTCAACAAATTGCATAAACCATGCTAAGTAATGACATCTAAACCAATCAACTCTAAAATTTGGTGTCAAATTCCTTTTTGTTGCTTATTTTTCAATAAGTAATGACATCTAAACCAATCAACTCTAAATTTTGGTGTCAAGTTCCTTTTTGTTGCTTATTTTTCAATAAATATCTTCTTTATTTGTTTTCTATGGTTTCAAGCATATTTTCCATGACATATGCATGTTCTAGGTTTTTTTTTTTGCTATATAGGACTTCAACATATTGCATAAACATCCATGCTAAGTAATGACATCTAAACCAATCAACTCTAAATTTGGTGTCAAGTTCCTTTCTATTGCTTATTTTCCAATAAGTAATGACATCTAAACCAATCAACTCTAAATTTTGGTGTCAAGTTCCTTTATGTTACTTATTTTTCAATAAATATCTTCTTTATTTTCTTTCTATGGTTTCAAGCATATTTTCCATGACATATTGCATGTTCTAGGTTTTTTTTTGGCTATATAGGACTTCAACATATTGCATAAACATCCATGCTAAGTAATTCCATTTAAACCAATCAACTCTAAATTTTGGTGTCGAGTTCCTTTCTGTTGCTTTTTTTTCAATAAGTAATGACATCTAAACCAATCAACTCTAAATTTTGGTGTCGAGTTCCTTTCTGTTGCTTATTTTTCAATAAATATCTTCTTTATTTGCTTTTTATGGTTTCAAGCATATTTTCCATGACATATGCATGTTCTAGTTTTTTTTTGGCTATATATGACTTCAACATATTGCATAAACATGCATGCTAAGTAATGACATCTAAACTTATCAACTTTAAATTTTGATGTCAATTTCCTTTTTGTTGCTTATTTTTCAACAATTTGCTTCATTTTAGTGTTATAGCTTAATTAATTAGACAATATTTATTTTTAGATGGAAAACTTAAGGATTAACCAATTGATCTATTTTAAAACAAACGTAGGTTAATGTAAACATAACTAGTTAACCTAAGTGTAGAGTTATTGAGATCACTCTCAAGGAGAGCTAGTTTTTCTTTGGTAGAGTCAAATTTCAATCTCTATTCATGAACCTAAATCTTACCTAACATCATTCTTAGTGTATCAAACTTAAACAAAAAAACAAACTTGATTTACTTCATTTTTGGAATATTTGATTGTGTGTTGTGAGACTATTTATGTGTTTCACAACCCAATATTTCTATTTGAATAACATAGTACACCAAAGCTATCAAAATATTAACATGTATTACTCTAGGGATGCCACAACTCCTCTTCAAAAATTTTGTTATGACAAACTGATAGTAGGATTTCCTTCCATATCTCAAATAACTATCCAACGTGTTTCTCCTTCAATGAGCATGCTTGACATGGATGCTAGTTTCAATCATAAGGTCACCTTACAAGTCCCACCCTCTAAAGTAAAACATATTGATTATCACCTAGAAGATTATGTGGAATGATTACAAATGAGAAAATTTTAGTGAGAATTTTCCCTTGTTTGAAGCCATCTATGAGATTTTAACTAAGTGCTTTGAGGGTCTTGAGTTCGTTTGAGGATTGACTCACATCATACATAATAATGTCCCCACCATCATGGTGGCCCTTGAAGGATCCCACAATTCATATTTTATGACACATAGTTTTCTATTTCAATGCCAATTTCAATCATTCAATATACCTTTTAACACAAATATGGCTAAAAGTACTACATAGTCAAGAGAAATACATGCCTCATCTATTGTATTTTTCTATAAATTTGGCTTTCACAATGAGCACTTAAATACTTATCATCCCCTTGGTTCCTATGTAGCTACGCCTATTTCTTTTACACCTCCATTACATGCCACTAATCTTATTAAAAACCAATTAATACAGTATCTTATACAATCAAATTGCATTCTTTTCTACTATATTCACTCAGTTGCTTATCCCTCTATATTCCACATATAGTCCACTTTCTTTTCCTATTCTTGATATTCTCCTTCCCACAAGATTTGAAGTGCCTAGATTGAAGAAATACAATGGTAAGAGTGATCCATAGATTCATTTGTCTACCTTCATAACATTATGTAATGAATTTCTATTTCAAGTTTCACTATTAGTGAAACTATTCTCGCGATCCCTAAATGACATTGCATTGGATTGGTTTTGATCACTACCCGACCACTCTATACACTCTTTTGAGCTAATATCAAATCATTATATCCAAAAATTCTAGGGAAGAATTGTCCATCCCAATTATCCTTCTCTAACTTGGTCTATTGTAGGAAGGGAGCAAATAAGAAGGTTACTAATTTTTTTTTTTGTTATAAATCTTTATTTTCTTATATATCTTATGCACTCTTGTATTCTAATGTGCAATGATTTTTTATTGGAAACCTATAGCCCTTAATTTTGGATAAGATTTTATTAATGAGATATATATCATATCTATATTTTTATACAACCATTAATGATTACCAATAGATAGTAAGTAACTTTGAGGTACCATTAACAATCTCTTATTGGTGGGTTTAGGGGTTTTTCCTCATTTAACTATTAGAAAAAAAAAGAAAAAATCTTATTTGGTGAAAAATGCTTCTACCATGGAACCTTCTATTGTCATGTTTACTTTTGCTACCACTCCAAAGAGAAACAAATAATTTACTAAATTTTCTATATCTCTCCATTCTATTCTTTTGTATCTCCTTTAATGTATCCCATTCATCCTTAGATGCCAACTAGTCTTTTCCACCCTCTTATGACCTAAAGGAATTTTTTCAATTTCAAAGAGTTCCTAAACATGATGTTGAGTGATGCTAACATCTCAAGAACAATGTGAAGGACAACATTGACTTTGGTACTATCCAAATATTTGGTGTAAATGATAAAATCAACAAAATTATAGCCAAAAATAACTAGAGCCTACAAATTTACACTAACCCCTTTCTTCAACAATTATCTAACTTTGTAGAGCCCTTATCACCTACATAGGAGTCTAACATTGACACACCTTCTTATTCTCTCTATGGTATGGTACTCTATCACTTAACCTACCACATCCTTCTCTCTTGATAACATGCTTAGTGGCATATATGACAATCACCTCTATATTCCAACTGACTTTGAAATAGGGAACCCATCAAGAGAGTACTTACTAATCTAGTTTCCCTGGTTACTATTATCATAGAGGATATTTTGTATGTCCATCAATTGTATAAAAATAAGTATAAAAAAGTAGAATTCTTCATACAAACCCATTCAATATTCTTTCATACATACTCTAGGTTCAATTGCCCTAGTTGTCTAAATAGGACCCAAATTTCTAAGCAATCCTTTTTCTATTATCCCTAGTAGGAATGACTTCCGTGTGAATTTGGGCCACCTATAGCTCACTTCCATCAGGGTAAGTTTTTGTTGTACAATAGTTTTTTAAGTTCCCTCAAAATAGATTCATGTACACAATCCACCATAACGAATTCTAGCCACTAGATCCTTAAGGAGGAACTTATCCCTTGATTAATTTTGGATAACACCCACAATACCTTTACATCCCTATGTTGATTTCCCGTTTAAATTATATTAGAACTTTAAAGTGGCTCATTTAGTATCCTTATCTACCACCCCTTATTTGTATTCTTTTGTGGCTACTTCCCCTTTAGTTCCCCACCTCTTTGTGCTTTCTCATGTTTTTCCACCCACCCTTGTGGTTATTTGAGAAAAAAAATTGTAGGAGTTAAAATATGACTACCCCTCCAAGTATGAAACAAGCATAGGACTCTATGGACAAGTGTTGGGACACTTGGTGAGTCTACATGAGGTGAGACAAAAGTCCATATAACCACTAAGTGAGCTTAAGTGTAGTGTGAATAAGACTCTACTAAGTATTCTAAAATACAACTAGTTTGATAATACCTCTTTTTTCACTGAGAATACCTTCTTATCATGTGTATAAATATGTTTTGTTGATTTTGTTGTTATCCTTCTACTTGTTGGAGTTTTTTGTCATTTCCTCTTGGAGGACCCATGTTACCCTTGTAGGTGCATGGATAAAAGAGGATCAAAAATTTCATGTCATTCTTGTATCTATTTCTATGTTATTTTATATGTTATATATTAATTTTCTAACATTTGTGGGATGATAAAAAATATTGAGATATTTAGGTTTCTTCCAAGTTGACCCAAATTTATATTATTTATTTTCAAGTAACATTCCTCCTTTGGATTCATAGTTCTAAAAGGCTTGGAGGATGATGATAAATTATTCATTATACTATATAAATATTATGATTATCCTTTATATGCATACTAACTCCAAGTATGTAGATCCTTAAGTGTGTGTTTTGATGTGATGTTTATTACCTCTATCCGACATCCCTACTTTCTATGATATGATTTCTTCAAAAAAACATCATATGCTTCATGATTGCAACATCCTCATTGATGTCTCTTCCTTATAGTAATTTTTCTTACCCTCTATCTATTAGAAATTGGCAGATTTTCATTGATGTCAACATTAACATCAACATACCTTACATTACTTGTATAGATCAATAGTTGTTCCGATAATAAAGGTTCGAGCTATGCTAATCTAGTATTGAAAGTTTGCTATCTGGTATTTTGGTTTGTATCATGTCATCTTGTAAGATTCATTTAGAAGCTAATAATATGTTCTATCTTGACATCATTTGCATCTACTGACAAGATTTCGGTTAGCTTGGTTATACGGTTGAAAATATACAGCAAAAGGTTGGTATACATCGTTTTGTTTATATACTGGTTCAATGCGTCAATTTTTTTGGCTCACATTCTACTACATAGAAAGACATCACTATAGGATTTTTTATATAGATTCATTAATATGAGATTCATCTTACTTCAAAGTTTTTATGATGATATGTGAATGCATACAAAAGATATGAAGAACAATGTTTTATTTTGAGGATTATAGTAAGTTTTTGTATAGCGCATTGATGTGGGAGATTTTGCATCTTCTCATATTAATTGTTTTGACTTGTGGAGTTGAAGATAAGTTATTTGATGTCGTCTAAAGGAGAATTCAATGTGTTAACAAGTTTTGGGATTACACACTTGGAAAATTGCATATATGTTTGAAGTCTTTGATGTTTTAGGTCTAACTTTGGTCGACCTAATTATGAATTTTAGTTAAGAAGATTAAATATGTGTTGTGAATGCTAAATGGATCTATCTTAATTTCATGTTGATCGATGCCATGTACTACACACTTATGTTGGGCAGGAAGATGAATATATTTCGAGGAAAAAGCTGACATAGTTAGTTTTGATTTGAAATAGGGCTACTCTAATTAGGCTGACCTAATTAGTGTTATGCAAATGTATACGGTATATATATGAAAGAAATTTTTGAGGAGTAGAAGAAGATGAAGATGATGATGAAGATACAACAATGATGAAGTGGTGAAATTCAGAGAGATCATATATGGATTGATGTATGGTGTGAATGTGCAAAATTATATGAATGAACAAACAAAATTTTTGAGTACACTGTACATAGAAGTGTTTTGTATTTAGTGCTTCATTGGAAATTAAATCCAACACAAGGAAGGTGTATTCTATCTTAGTTCTCCTCCTGGAAGTCAGCCATACTTTGTTTTGTAAATTTACTTCAGGAAGTGAGCCTTCAAGGATGGTGAGTCATGGCAGTGAGCCCTTGTAATATTCTATATCTGGATATATTATATTGTGAGTTAACCCTCACCATGGTTTTTCTTGTTTTAGGTTTTCCACATAAAATCTTGGTGTTTATGTGTTATGTGGTAAAATGATCTCATCCATGTCTTTTCTTTCAATTGTAGTTAGATATGCTCTAATAATTGAATGGTTTATCATTGGATAGTTTAATGGAATGCTGATTCACCCCCCTCTCAGTATTTTGGGTGTTCAACACTTTCACCTTAAATTAATTATATTCCTTAATTTCATGTAATTATTTGAAGGGGATTCTCACTTGCACACACTTTATGTTTTATGCTCCTTGAAGCATGCAATCTTTGTAATGTTGGTAGGATATGGACCGCTTAGTCTAATACAACTTGTTATCATATGGTTCATGGAGATATTGGATGTCTCCTAGCATAACATAGTTTTCTAGAATTATAACCATACTTGACATTCCTTTCTAACAACACATTGGTAGAAAATACCTCTTTGTTTCATTTCCCTTTTCTCTCTCTTTCTCTTCTTGGGTGCTTATTTTTTGTTCTAAATATTTGCTAATAATTTAGAATAACAATCAAACCTATTCTCTTTTACTCAATTCAAACCTCTATTCTTGCATTCATCACTCTCTTGGATTTTTTTTGTCTCTCAATATCTCTATTACAACATACTATGAAACTTGAATATCCATTATTATCATTTTTCTCTCATTTATGTGAATATCATTCTTGTGCTCTCTAACTTTGCAAAGGTTTGGTAATATATTTTTTAACTAGTAATAAAGTCTCCTTTAACTCTAACCAAGATTTTGCAAGGTGATATTGTTCTCATGTTTTGTTCCAACTTCCTCTTTCTTCCTCTCATGCAATTCATCTTGTTGCACCAAGGTTCATCTTCCCACTTCACTTGATCATTCTTAAATTTTTCATATAAGTCAACAATACAAATCATAGAAATCGATAAACTCTTTCTACACATTCCCTTCACCTATTTGTTCTTCACTTTCCTCTTCCTATATTACTTTTTCTTCCTCTCTTGCTACAACACCATTCTCAATCTCCTCATAGCCTTCAATTGTAGCCATATCACTTGCATACATGTTAAATTCATGAAAATATTCACAAAATGAATATTTTACCTCATCTTTCATTGCTACAAATTTTTCTTTACCCGTTGTCAATGTAAGACACTTCATTTCAACTACTGCAATCTGCATTAATAAGTCTTCTTCTTCTTCATTTGTTGTTTCTCCTTCAATTTTCTTATTCATTATCTTCCCCATATACTCTTCTTCACTCTGTTTTCCCAAAAATATTAATGTTTCCAAGTCCTTCAACAAACCAAAATTTGTTGCAACTTCATGGTTATCTTCTACAACAACACTACCTTTTTCATGCACAAATTCATGTATCTCTTTCAAATCAAATTTTCTTTCACAAATATCATATGGATGACTATTTACCTAGATGTTTTCCTACTTCTCTATTACTACACCAACTTCACAATCACCATATTCCTTTATTTTTTCTTCATGCAAATCAATATTTACATTGCAAAACTCAAAAGGAGATAATACCTCTATTTTTGTTGTTGCAACCTCTTTTCCTATGCATGCAATTTCATTTTTATTTTCGTTTATGTCATCAACAAGATGCACTTTTTTGCTACCTCTTTCTTTCTCCATTATTTCCTTGTGCTTTTCTTCTTTCCTTTCTTTTTTTCATCTGCATTCATGTGGGATGCTCCCACATGAATTTCTTTCCATTCTATTTCCATCATAGGGCTTCATTATTGCACTTCAACATTATTCTTTTCACTATCCTCTTTTCCAAACCTCTAATTTTCCTCTTTCTTCTCTTCGTTGTCCTCTATTACCACTTCCTTTCCTTCTTCATCTCCTGTACACAAATAATTAGTTGTAATTTTTTATGAAACAAATAATGCAATTTCACTTTATCTATTTTTTGATCTTCCTCAACTATAGCTTTCTTCTTCATTCCCAAGCTTTCCTCAAGGGAATCCAATCTTACTTCTATCTTGTTCAACCCCGCAATCAACTTCTTTTCTCTCACTTTTTCCCAATACTTTTCCCAAAATAACATTCCCACAAGCATCCCAATGACCCATCTTTTCTTCTTTTTCAAAGTCATTTTTAGAGACTTACAAGTCCCTCTATAATTACAAGTACTCCTTGCAACAATCTATCTCACACAAAACTATCCTCTACCCAACAAAGAATTTGGAAGATGCTTCCTCTACCCACCCTCTCTTAGTGGAACTCTACACCTTCTACGCAACTCTATTTATTCTAGAGGATAGTAGTCACATACCCTCTTTCATGCCTGCAACAAACATACTTTCTCACAACTCTCTCTTGAAGCTTCACCGCTTCATTATTCACCAAAAGCAGCTCCTACAACAAACTCATACTCAACACATATCACACCCCAACAAGATCAACCTGCTCTGATACCATTTGATGCAGTTCAAAAATTGAGAAACCAAAGAGGTTTGTCAATTGTTGCAGCCTTCATCCAAATCAACACTTGAGATAGTTTTAAATAAAAACTCCAACATAAAATATTTTATTACATTCATATAAATACTAGAAGTTTGCAAACTCAGAAAAATCAACATTACAATACATATTGGAAACTCCATCTGCAACTATAGTCAACTATAGGAAAGAGTCAAACCCATAATATAAAACACCTATAGGAAAGTTTTGGAAATGGACCAAAAAAAATCAAATACAACTTCACAAACTTGTCACTTTCTTCCTATCATTGCTCCCCCATTCGTAAGAATTATCTAAAACAATTTTTGGGTTTTGTGCTCCTCCTTCCTAGCTTTCTAGAACATTTTTATTTTTTTAATATCATTAAAAAATGAGAAAGTTATGCATATTTTACTGAGACTGGTTCTCCCAGTTATAACTTCAACAATCTCCTCTCCTAGTCAAACCTTCTGAATGACCCCCAAACTCCTCCCTTGACATGGGTTTTTCTCCTTTTCCTATTGTTATTCCTTTCCTGCAAGATTTTTAATGTCTTTGCTAAAAATCATCGCCATCATCCACTACCTCAAGCACTTGCACTAGGAAGATTCCAACACTAATGGCCAACAACTTCAAATTCTTGGGAGTTACAATTGAATAAAATATAATATCTCCCAATCTAGGTGTGGGACTTTGTTTCCCAAGAATAATCTAATTTTTAAACCAAATGAAATGATTTTACAATTGAAATTCATGCCAAAACAAGTGTATGGAAAGGGGTCCCTTTCAAGGTTGTTGAAGAAATAAAAATCAAGAAATACATCATTCCTACAAGACCAACATCACACCAAAATTTAGGAAAATTAAAATAAATTTATTTTTGGGTGTGTAGGATTGCTTGGTACCTCTGGATGCTCTTGCATGATCAAGGAAGTTTCATAGTTCCCTCTATAAATAGAAAGATTTGAATAGTGCTCTTCAAACCCACGATATTTTTTAGAAATAGATATAATCTCACACTACCATTTTTTATAGTATTGAAGGATAAATTATAAATCTCACAAATCTAAAATGGAATTGTGTCATTCAAATGAGATGGAAATCATATCCAATCCTAGCATGCCCAAAGCTTAGGATTTAGTCCTCACAAGTCTCTAATCATTAACATAATTCTAAATTTTAATTTTCATCTCTCTATCATTAACCTCTTAATAGTCAAAATTGGTATTGCCTCAATTCTAAGTCCTCTAATTCCTTCAATTTTCATTTATCATTCAAATTTATCAATCTTAATTCTCAAATCATAAATTAATTTAATTTTTATTTATTTTAATTAATTTATCACCCCATTTAAATTTTCTAAATTAATATAAGGCTATTTTTCCTCTAAATATTTTACATGATTGAAATAGTTTATTTGCAAACATAATTAAAATTAAAATTTGAATTTTATAGGTACAATTATATAAATTTAAATTTAAACATTAATTAATTAAATGAATGAAATTTAATGAACATTTCATTTAGAAGCTAATGATTTTATTTAAGATGGATTAGTTAGTCTAACTCAACATATTTTTTTAAATTTTTGCATAAAAAATAATAATATATACATGAGAGTTATAGAAGGTTAACAAGTCATACAATGAACTTCCAAATCAAAGAAGGCTTTCATAAAAATAGGAAAATATAAGCAATTTCACTTAATGGACTTGGATACTAATTATGTTTCAAGGTGTGTGCCCTTGGTCTCCTTGTGTTGTGTAGTGCAACGCTTAGGTTTGTGACATGGCTTAACCATCTCATGTGGATTCATTAGCTCTAGTGGTTGTATCAAGCATCAAAAGGTTGATCTTTTGGTGCAACAACAACCATTTGTGTAACAATTGGTATCAAAGTTTGGGTCATAGGTTCAAACCCCTCACTTGCACTGGGGGGTTGTTGCAAGGTGTGTTCCCTTGGTATCCTTGTGTAATGCAACATAGCACTTGGGTTCGTGACATGCATTAACAACCTTTTGTGGATTAATTAACTAGTAATTGTATCAAACATTAAAAGGTCAATCTTTTAGTGCAACATAAACCATCTGTGCAACAAATTATATATGTTAAAGTTGATAATCCATCCTCACATATCCCAATGAACACCTGCAAACAAATAACATGTCACACAAAAGAGATCAAGAGACACAAGAATGATGCTCTACAAACATGAAGCAAAAATGCATTAACCAATATATTAGATTACAAAAGATCAATCCTTATAAAAGTAGATCCAAACCCTAAAGGTGAAAACCCTAGGAATAATAATAAAAGAATACCTAAGTTTAGCTTAAGTGAAATAAAGTAAAGGTGACTTAATTAATTAATCAATATGATTAAATTAAGTAAGCAACCTATTACTCTAACACCCCCCTTAAGATGAAATTATGGAGAAGCTAAATAACTAATGACAGATACATGAAAGCAAAGATGGGTCTCGACAACTAGGCCTAATGAGGTACCCATGTAAAAATGTAAAAGATCTCTCACAACAGGGGAAAACCTCATGGGAAAACTCCTCTCCAAAAGAGAGAAATACATGTGAAGGTCTAAGAAGCCTCCAACAAGAGTGAAGGATGAAGAAGCCTCCAACCAAGAAGAAATTGTCTCAAAAGATAGGAACAAAGGATGTACATGAAAAACACCATTGAAGCATGAAGAAGTTGCAAACACTGTCATAGAATGATTGTTGAAATGTTGAAAGAAGAACCTCCACTAAAACATATGATGATCAAGATCAAGAAGAGAAGAATTTGTATGATTTCCCTCAACAAAACTACTCAAATCCAATGTAAAACCAAGGCAAACATCAAGAACTCAAAGATACAAATGGCACAAGTACCAATAGTCTGAAGAATTGATCAAGTGAAAATGGAAGGTCACCTCCTGAATGCAAGAATGTCCATATGGTAAGTGATCCATCTCAATGAAATACAAGTAACTAGCCACCGATGTACTCTATATTCAAAAGTACATAAGAACAAATACTAAATACATAGCTCACTCCAATGAAACCAAGGAAGCAATATCACCAACAATAGAAACCCCCCATAATGTTGGCAAGGGAGAGTCATGACAGGTACACTGAAACTGAATGCCATAAATAAGTGCATGAAGAAGAACCAAGAACATTTGAATGTGAAAATATGAAAGTACCAACAAAGTATAAAGGGTGTGTAAACAAAGGCACACATGTATGAGTCAAGAATCAATGTGATCCACTGTCGTCATGGAAGGAACACTCACTAGAAAAAGGTATGATGAAAAACAAAGGAAAACATAAACCCCCCTTGGAACTATATAAAATAGTGCAAGTACAGTAATGGCACAATATGATATGCAAGAATCCCAATACTACACATACAAAGTTGAGGCACTTTATTTCAATGTGTTTATAGATGATAAATACATGCAATGTGAGCCCATAAAGTCCAAAAAAGGACTACATCTGAGAAGAAGGGATTTTGGAAAAAAACAAAAAAATTGGAAACCACTTGCACCACTGCAAATAGCTCAAAAAACAAGGACCTGAGAAAAAATCTCCAAAAAATACCTACACCACTAAAAATTTCTCAGAGTCCTCTTTTTGATGATATCTTGTTTTCCTGATTTCGACACCTTGGGCAAAAGTTATGGCCTCCGGAAGAAAACTACCCTGAAAGGGAAATTACACAGTCTGCTAGAAAAAATAATTTGATGGCTAATGGTCGTCGCAGTAGAAATTCAGCATTAAAATTGATGGCCAAATGGTCGTCACCATATTTTCCCAATTGGGTTTTTTTTTTTAAATATATATTTTAAAAAAAAAAAATGTAATATATTTTTTTTTTGAAAAAATATAAAATTTTATTAAAAATCATTTTCTTTTTAAAAAAAAGGTAGGACGCCACCACCCCTGGGCGGAGCTCGAGGAGGGCCCCACTGCCCTTCCAAAAAGGTAGGAGGTGGTACCCTCCACCATACTCTGCAGCAAGGGGCACGGGGCTTAAGGGCCGCTACCTGCCATTGTGGCAGGGGCGGTTCCCTTGGGTACCCCCTTGCTTTTCTTAAATATAATTTTTAATAATAAAAAGACCTACAGTTTTTGAAAGGATTTTCAAAAAAATAAAATTAATGTTTACTTTTGCAAGAAAAAAAAGAATTTTACCTCAATATGCATGTTGGAGAGGTCGTATGACCTTCCTAGCAAAAAAAAATCCTTACAAACTCCCAGCACAAAATTCACCGATTTGGTAGTTGATCTAAGGGTTTTGAGGTCTTCTGAGCACAATGATGAGGTTTGTTTGGGCCCAAAGTGCTCTGAAAAACCAGCTACCCCCTGGATCTAGCAAAAAATCTCTTTCTTCAAACCTTCACAGATTTGACAAATAGAAGCCAATTTTGACAAAACAAAGGTCAATCTTGACTATTTTGAAAGCTTTAGATTTAATGGAGAGGTCTGATTTGACCCTGGATGCACTAAAAAATTTCTTCAAGACAAGATCCCTCAAAAAAGAATAGGAAGTTGCAGACCTTGAGCTCTAATACCATGTTGAAGTTGATAATCCAACCTCACATATCCCAATGAACATCCTACAAATAAAAAACCTGTCACACAAAAGAGATCAAGAGACACAAGAATGGTGCTCCACAAACATGAAGCAAAAATGCATTAGCCAGTATATTAGATTACAAAAGATCAATCCTTATAAAAGGAGATCCAAACCCTAAAGGTGAAAACCCTAAGAATAATAATAAAAGAATGTCTAAGTTTAGTTTAAGTGAAATAAAGTAAAGGTGACTTAATTAATTAATCGATATGATTAAATTAATTAAGTAAACAACATATTATTCTAACAATTTATGTGTAAATAAAAATATTTTTTTATTTACGTTAATTTAAGTTAACTAAATAAGTAGATATTTAATAAGATATAATTAATTAAATTATATAAATATTAGTGTGGAGTAGATAATTTAAAAATAAATATTGATTTAGGATATAAAAGTGTTGGAGACTTTGGTATTTAGTTCATATTTTGAGGAGAGGATATGAACATTGATAATTTAAAGAACATGTTTGTCATGATCCAGAAAATTGAAAAATTAGAAGTGTAAACTATCTTAAATTATTTGTAAACCTAAAAATGTGCTATTTGATTACCTAAAAATGTGTTATTTGATTCTATATCATGCAAATGTAATCTATAGCCTATGGATCTGATATGATAAATCTAACACCTCTACTCTCTTATTTGTCAAATTATATATTATACACTAATTGTTAAGGATTAGTCCAGTCTTTTAAAATACCATGGGGAAGTCACCAAATCACAAGCACCAAGTTTTTCTAGGTCAATTCCCTTGATTGGTTCACTTTATAGTTATAAAAATAAATAAACATATCATTCATCTATCAATTTATAGATGTCCTAGATGACTTTGATGCATATTAGACTCTTTTTAGTATTTTAAATAGAAATATTCATAGAATGTTCTATGTATGCTCTAGGATTATAAATTATTATCAAATGATGAATAACCATATTAATTTCTTTTAAATATCAATACATAAAAATAATAATGTGAAAAATGTACCAATTCAATTCTTGGTAGAAATAAAATGGGCATGGGTTGCCAAAATTTAAATTAATCAATTTTATGCAAGGTAAGATCAATCTCATGCCACAAGATTTACCTAGGATATGTGGGTTCAAATTAATTCCTAGATGAAAGGGTCAACAATATGTGTAATAAATACTAAATATATAGGAATATATGTATAAATATATGGAATAAAGATGAATATGTGGGAATTTGTATAAATAAGAATAAGTGTAGGATCTAGAAATAATCCCAACATCATATATACATATATTTCATTTATGGATATATAATTGTATTAAAAATGTTCCATCAAAACCCAAAACTAAATGGAAATAAGTATGGCTATACAAACTTCACCATTTTATTTTATCCCCATCTTGAAGTGCCTCTAAATCCTAATGCAAACTTGTATCTTAAGAAATGAGCACTCAAAATATGTATATTGTAGTTAATCATTCACTAATTTCATATTTTACAAAATTCCTATGATATTTAATTATCATTACCATGTTATTTAATTATCATTTATTGTAGCTTCCTATAACATTTAATATAAAATTGCTCGGGCTCCCAAATTAAAAAATGTGGAAAAAGTTTTCTTGAAAAGGATGTCCATTTTTGGTTTAACATGTTGACTATTATTGTCCCTTAAATTGTCCTATTTTATCCATAACTAAAATTATTTTCTTTTTATAGGTATATAGGTATAAACAATTTCTCGTTTATAAAGATATTTTTTCCCATGATGAAGATAATTTCTACAACTAAATATTTTATTTATCATATTTTGACTTGCATGGTGTCCTCAATTTGATTTTGTGTATGTGTTTTTTTTTGTTTGTCTATGATCTTTAGATGTATGTAAATTATAAATGCATATCTAAAAGCCACATACCATGATTGTGTTAATTAAGGTAGTTTTATGCACACATAATCTTGCATAATCTTGCATAATTAAGTTGATTCATCTTCAATAATAAAAATCTCCATTCATAATCTAGAGTTGGTTGCATGATAAAGAAAGAGATAACTAATTTATTTGTAAGACAATTTTCCACCACTTCTATTAGATTGAAAACTTAAAATAGAATCCTAATGAAGGTGAATGATAAAAACTCATGAGGGTGGGTAAAATTGTGTCAACACAAATCACCACACTCTAAGTAGGATTGACAATGATAGAGTTACTACATTAAGTGAAATGTGGTGTATACAACCAACTTATAAAAATATAGAGAGTTTGTGATAAGAAAATGAGACACATCCCTATATATAAAAATATATTGATATAGGATAAATTCTTGAGATATAAAAGGAGCATAAGAGATATAGAGAGAGGAGAATGGAGAACATAAGAAGAATATATATCTATGATATAGATATATAGATATGTAATGAGAGATTTATAATCATGTATTGTAAGATATGCTAAATATATGATCTAGTTTGTACTATATAAGGTGTTAATACAATGAATGTGTATATAAATTTTGATTTAATTATCTTATATTTTATTGTACTTATCTATAACTCACTACACTAGCTCTAGTATTCTTTTGTTTTTTCCATTCAAAATAAGGTATAAATACAATTTTGAAGAGAACAAGAATAGATCTTTGATTTGTGTGCCCTCTTTTGCTAACATTTTAATTTAATTTCCAAGACCCTAGTAAGAGGTAAAGGAAGGTAAAAAATTAAAGGGATTTTTTACAATAAGAAAAATATTTCACAAATAAAATGTTGTAGCTACAAGGACCATTTTTATGTTGTGTGGTAAGATATTATATTTTTTATCCTTTGAGATGGGATAAAAACCTAAGGGATGATGAATGGGAGGGGATCGACCATAAAGAGGATCACAAAGAGATGTAACCACTAAAGGAAATTCATAATTGATCCATTAAGGATGAATAAAAAGGATTGATAAAACTCCAAATAAAAATAACACCTAAGGGAAAAAGAGATAGCAATAAGTTAAGAGATGTTGTGTAAGAAAATAAGATGGCTATGGATATGAACGTGGGGGGAAATATATTGAAACAAGTTCAATAAAGGAAGGAGATATATATTGAAAAAGTTCAAGAAAATAAAGATAGATACTACGAGAGAATGAAAAATGTGATGGAAATTGTTTTGGAGCATATAAATTACAAGGAGTGCTACTAATAGTGTTGATAATGTTGATAGTATTTTGAAAATACAAAACTAAAATAATAGTTAGTTATGGTTGAGTACACAAAGAGGGATACTATTGAATATGTTGATAATTAAGAGAACATAGAGAATTATGATGATTTTGAGAATAATGTGAGCTCAGGAAGTGCTAAGATTCAACCAATAAAGGTATAAATAGTAATTGTGTTGTACAATAACAAATATAAATATGAGAAACTAAATACCTGTCTAAATAAAGCATGTAAATATTTGAATGGATTGAAAAAACATTAAGGAACATGATGTATTTATAGATCCATTGGAATGAATTCTTGGGATTTATAGTGTTCAACTAGGGCATGGAAGTAATGTTGATCTATCATTTGATACCTTAACTTGATAACCACGTTTTGAATTTAATGTTCAAGCATAAGGGACATAATTAATGATGGGTTTGAGGGTTTATTAATCCCATTTATAAATCTAAAATATTTTTAATTTAGTGAAGAATATTTTAATATTATATAGTAAGAAAAATTGAGGGATCCTAAAAATATAAGATATTAAGAGATTGGAATCAAGAGAAGAAAATAAGAATAGGGAAAAAGAAGAGTTAAAAAACATGTTTAACAATCAATCTATCAACACAATTAAGACATTTGAGAAAGTATGGGATAAACCATATCATTTATTGGTATGTCACTAATTAATAAAAAAATATCAAAAAACTTATCTCCTAAATTAAACTAACATCATGAAGAGATGTAAACCATAGAACAAGAATCATCCCCCATGTTGTTTAAGACAAGAAGGGTTAAAGTGAGGATATATTTAGCGAATTATTTCATTTAGAGGAAGAAGGAAAGAGATGAGAGTTTGTTGTGATTTGTGAAGATTTATTAGGGAAATAATTATTTGATACATAATTACCTAAATATAAGAGTAGGACAAGTAAATTAGTAAATCAAAAGAAAGTTGAGAATTGTGATGGTAAAACCAAGGATTTTAAGGATAAGGAGTACAATAATATAAGGATAGATAATTGAGTGGAAGATAAACCTCATAAAACAATAATAAACTAGAGGAATTGACCACTCCCAAAATGGATCACATTCAAACCAACGTACCTATCTTTGGAAAGGATATCAAAGAAGCATTTAACCACTTTTTTTTTAATCCTTATGGACAAGAAATGAAATAATAGAGAACCAAAATAAACTTTATGATTTTAAGGGAATTACAATAAATGAGGCTCTCAAATGGTGCATTAGGTGTGTCCTAACCATTATAAAGAATGATATGAACTAAAATAAAAATTCTAGAACAACTCTTAGTTATGAAAAATTACTATAAAGAGTGTGAAAAGGATGAGGGAAGTGTTTTAGAAAAAGAGTGTTGGAATATTTGTCATTGATGTCAAAGGTAGACAAGATTATCAAAGATATTGTCATTGAAATCAAAGGTGAGAAGACATATTGTTATTGATTTCAAAGACATCTAAGTGAGATTTTTGGCAAGTTTATTATCATTCATATCAAAGGGTAAATTGTTTTCAAAGGATAAAAAACATCAAATGAAGGATATCAAGTAGGGCCAAAGGCCACTAATTGTTTCAAAAAGCATATTACATCATTTGAAGGTGGTTAATGACAAGTTTGAGTTTAAGCTTATTCTATCATATTCTAGGTTAACCCTCTTTACATTATAAAAATCACAAATCAAAGATATTTAATGTAAAAATTGGTTGAATCCTTATGAAGATTACATTGTTGAATTATACTCTATGCTGACCAACTTTATTATGATTGTTATGCTAGCACCCAAAACAAAGATGTTATTAATTTATGAAGCCAACTTATTATGATTAATGATGAAGTGATTCATTGAATAAAACATCAATTCATATATAAATAAATATATCAACAATTAATATTGAAAAGATGCATCGATTGATATTGATAATAAAAGAGCAACATTCAAAGGTAGCAATTAAGGAATTAAAAGGAAAAAATTAATAAGTGCTAGAAAGACAGTGATTAAGCATAAAGATTTCTTAACAAAAGGTCATGTCTATTTAGATGGTCATCTATATTCGAAGGGATGCCTCCCTTCATATAAAGGCATAAGGAATGTGAACTGTAGGTAAGTAATTAATAGTTATTATGAGAATAAGAGGAGATTGAAAGAAAAGTAAAAAGCATAAATATGAAGTGTAACTCAGATTTATTTTGTGTATATGCAATCCATGTATGAATGGTAAGTGCAAATATATATGATGAATATATGTGAAGATTAGAATCTAGAAATCTATGTGAAAATATTGGCATGATAATAATTAGTTTTTGTGAAAAGAAGTACATGATAGTGATTAGATTTGTGAAAATAAGTACATTGTAGTGATTAGATTTGTGAAAAGAAGAAACACATGATAGTGATCAAATTTTTGAAAAGAAAGAATGCATGATAGTAATTGGATTAGACTTGTAATTTGTGAGAGATGTTGATTGTGTGGACTATGATCAAATTTGAGAGAAGTATATTGTATGGGTTGTAATCATATTTGTGAGAAAGATTGGTGCATGATAATAATAATATTTGAGAAATAAGAGAGTGATTATAAAAAAAAATTACAATAAGTTTTATGGTCTTTAAAATAAATAAAAAATGTCTAATAAATTTTATTTATGATGGGCTTTAAACTACTCTCACTTATGTTTCCCAATTGATGTAGAGCAGGGGTAGTTACTCACAAAACATTACAGTCCTAATTCACTTCTTGAAGGTTTTCATGGGGCAGCAATGCATGGGGCAACTCACTCCGCATTATACCCTTTGGAAACTTGACTTGTTGAACATCCAATGAGGTGTAACCAACATGGGAAAGGAATACTATGACTTGTATCAGGATACTACAATACCATTTGGAGGGTTCCAACATCCCTCAACCATGAAAGATTCTCAAACTAAAAAATAAAGGGTTTCCCAACAAAGGTATTCAAGCATACACTTTACCAAACATGGTGCAAACACACAACAATGATGAAATTGTATTTTCAAAGAGTCTTTGGCCTTCACATCCCTACACCAACCTGGCCCAATCTTCAACAACCCTAATCCTACGAAAAAAATCAAGGATTTGACTCAAATAAGCACCATGTAGGTTTCTAAGTTGTCACCATGTAACAGGGCAGAAAATTGTCATAAAGTTCTCTCTCACACATGTAAATGGACTCCAAATCTTGCAAGGATATTAAACATGCCTAGAAAGAATTTTACACAAGGTTTTAGCATTCCATCATGGTGGAAATTTGAGATATTGCATTTTAACTATTGATTAGAGCCCTAGGTAGGGTTTGAGAGCATTTTCACAAAAAATAATGATATCTCATGCCAATATTAATGGATTTTGATCAACCAAAAAGCATTTTAAAGGTAATAGAGTCTTGCAAATTTTCAAATTAGTTCCTAGACTGTACAAGAATATACAAATCTATACCACATGTCAAAATAGGAAATTTATGCAAGAAACACAGTTTTGATGTGCAAGAATGAAAGGAACAGTCATCAATAACTTTCACAAATCAAAGAACTAATCCAATCTCTTCTGTGAGATTTAAGATAACAATAATACAGAATTTTTCTCTATTTTTCATCAAGATCCAACAGTGGAAAAGTAAGTTATGAAATTTTCTTCAAAACCGGTAACCCTAGGTCTAATCTAGGGTTGTTTGCACAAAAATTCCTCTAACTCATTCAAATCTCAAGGAAATTCGCTCAAACAAAAAGAAAATTAAACTAGATTCATGCCTTCAACTTTTCCCATTGGTCTTATGCCCGTACCTTTCCCTACATGGCCATACCATTAAAAATTCAGACTGAAAAATAGTAAAAACTAGAAAATGCAATCCCATTTCATGACAAATTTCACTTTTCTTTCATTCCCTTCTTCACCAACCTTGATTTTTGTGCATACATTCTGAAAGGGAATAGAAAAGAGCAATGGAAAGTACTAATAAAGAGCAATTGTTTGAAGGAAAGAGATTACCAAATAAATTGAAGTAGCCAAACCAAGCACCACCAAAGCAAGAGAGACACAAGAATATGTTAAGGGAAAAAAACAAGAAAAAACCCCAATATTATGAATGGAGGCAAAATGCCTAAAGAATAATACAAAGAGAGAGGGAGAGTTCCAGCCTTAGCTTGCTTGCATGAGTCTTCAAGAATGAATAAGTAGAGGTGAGAAGGAGTTAGAATGTAACTCCCAACTCAATGAATGCCACCATTCATCTATGTGTGTGCAAAGTGTCACCTCTTAAGGAGGTGGTTACAAATATTCCTTAATAAAGGAATTAAAAATAAGCCATCCTCACACATGTGTGAGATGACAAAAAAGACAAAAGACTTGTAGGGATTCCTTTGGAATATTCCTACAAGTTAATAAATAATTACAATTAAAGAATAACCTTTACCAGGTAAAGATTAATCTTCTAACATCCCCCCTTAAGCTTTACTTGAGGAGTTTACATCAAACCCTTCAATGGGTTGTAAACCAAGATTTTTACAATGAAAGAGAAATTTATCTTTACAAAGAGCTTTGGTGAGAATATCCGCAACTTGATCTTCACTTTTACAATAAAAAAGAGAAATTTGCTTGTCTTCAATTTGCTCTCTAATGAAGTGATGTTGAAGAGCAATGTGCTTGGTCCTTGCATGAAAAAATGGATTCTTTTCCAAAGCAATAGCACTTTTATTATCACAATACAAAGGAGTAGGATCCTTTTTAGGTAGACCCAAGTCTTCAAGTAATCTTCTTAACCATAATGCTTCTTTAGATGCATTTGTACAACCTTTATATTTAGCTTCTATAGAACAAAGAGAAGTAGATTGTTGTTTCTTACTATTCCATGAGATTGCACCTGATCCAACAAAGAAACAATAACCACAAGTGGATCTCCCATTATTGGGATCACCTTCTAAATCTGAATCAGTATAACCTTTTAAAGAAAAATATAATTTGCATCATAAAAGAGACCAAGATTAAGAGTGCCTTTAACATATCTTAAAATTATTTTTGCAACTTTAAAATGAGTTTGTTGTGGTTTAGACATAAAGCTAGAAACCAATCCAACACTTTAGGTGTTTGCCAAATTTGCATACCCAAAATAATGTAATAGGCCCAAATCACTCATTTGAAATTGTTGATTGAGTTGAGACTTAACATCACTAATCAAAAATTTAGAACTAGAAGTGATAATTAAATCATTAAAATAATAATCACAATATCATTTTCACTATGTTTAATATATAAATTTGGACCATTTTTACTTCTAATGAAACCATGAGATAGAAAGAAAGCATAGCCCAAATTATAAAATGTCAATATATCTAGACATAGCAATAATAGTTCTAGGTTTCCTCTCACTACATCATTTGTTGTAATGTAAAGGGAAATTGTGTCAAGATTAATAATAAAGGACTTTGAAAATTAGTCCTAAAGATGGTTTAAAAAAAAACCATATTGCCTTCAATAAAATAATGAAACATAAAGGTTTCAAGAACTTGATCCCCATCAATTTAGAAAATAGATCTAAGTTCATAAAAAAATAAGTAAGTGCATACCATCAAAGTGGATGGAAATATTTTCCATGGGTCCCAAAAAAAACTCCAATGAGACTTGATAAAATATATGATTCATTATAGATAGGGCTCCCTATGCAACATTATTGCAAATGTGACTAGCACAAAAAATATATGTAAAGGCTCCATTGAGACTTGATAAAGTGATTAACTTGTAAAACATATATAGATGGAATAAATCCATCAAGAAGGCAAATTGACCAATAATGCACAATATCAGATTAATGAGACACAATAAAATATCAAATTCCCTTTTTTCAAAACAACATAATTGTAGTTGAGAAGGAAACACTAGATTTGTTTTAAATATTGTAATAGATGAAAAGCCACAAATCAAGCCACCTTAAGTTATGAAAATTAATATTAAAAATAAATAAAAATTATGATGGAATAATGGGAATTGCATATTATGAAGTGAAGTATTATTAAGTATAAATAAGTCATTTAAGACGATATTCATGCATTCATGACTACATGAATATCCCCTTTTCATATTCCAAATATAATTGAGTAAAACAAGTACACTATTATTGGGTTGATCAAGTCCAATAATAAAGTACTTGTGAAGTTATTTAAAAAAAATTATGTGAAGCAACATGATGAGATGCACCTAAATCAATAACCCATTCAAAAAGGTTTAGAAACATTCAAACTACATGTAAAAGCACGTCTAGATTGATCACCATTGTTATGAAATTGTTGATTATTTTGATTCATAGGCTTTTTCTCAATTTTCTTTTTAAAACAAGTATTTTTCCAATGACCATCCTTATTACAATAAGTGCAATGTGGTCTCTTAGAAGAGTTAAACTCTCTAGGATCATTGCCATTATTATAATGAGGTTTGGAATTATAATGTTGTTGTTTAGAATGAGGTTTAAAATTTTGCTTATGCTTAGACAAGAAAGCATGTTCATTAGACTTAAGAGTACCAAACTGAATTAACTTAGCCTCTTCTTGTCTTAATAAATCACGAAAAATATCATAAGTTAATTGAGTAGCTAAAGAAGGAATAGCTAATTGAGCATGAATATTAGTAATGAATTGTTGAAATTGTCTAGGAAGACACTTTTTAAGAATAAGATGAATTAATCTAAGATTATCTAATTTAACTCCTAAACCATCCAATTGACTATTTAAAGCATCAAATTTCAATAAAAAATCATCCATAGATTTAAAATCAGAATACCTCAAATCTTCAAGTTGATCTTGAATTTGAATTTTTCTTGATTCATTTGTACTATCATAAATTGTTTTGAGTTTGTCCCATGCTTCATAGGCAGTTGTACATGTCCCAATGTGAACATAAAGTTTGGGTGACATGGAGATACCTATGAGGCCAAGGGCTTCCTCATTTTTAAGATTCCATTTTTCAATTTCATCTTTGGATGCAGACAAACCTGGTTTAGATTTAGGATCCGTTGCAACATCCAAAAGATGTTTAAATCAAAAAATGAAAGAAATGTGAGTTTTCCAAGAATGATAGTTAGAACTAGTTAATTTAATCTCAGGAATTAAAGTTGACATGATTGCAATAAAAAATTTACTTTATGAAAAAAAAAACTATTGTAAATATTTGCTTAAAAAAAATCCCTCTTGATTCAATTAAATCTTAAAAAAAAATTGTCTAAAAATAAATAAGCCCCTTTAAACTAAAATATTAAAAACAACTTTTTTAGAAAAAAAAATAATTAATTAAATTTCAAATGTTAAAATAAACTAATATATTATTTTAAAAAATAATAAATATTAATAGATTTAATATGATAAACTTTAGAGAAAATTAATTTAAAACTTTAAAAGTTGTAATAAAAAAAAGTAGTATTAAAAAAGGAACTTTATTAAATTTTTTTGAGAAACCTACTTAATTGATTAAAAGAGGAAAAGAGTGCTTTTTAAAAAATCTTTTAGCTTTTTAAAAGCTTAAGATACGCAAATCTTTTTTAAAAACATAATGAAAAAGAACGGTAAAATCCTTTTGCATAATAAAAACTTTTATTAAAACTAGTATGCCTTTTTTTCAAAAAAAAACTTCAAAAGCACATTAAAAAGGGAAAATGCCCAGCCAAGAGAATGGGCGGGAAGATTTTTTAAAAAAAATCTTTTTGAAAGGAGATTAAAGAGCAACAGGCGGGAAATACTTTGAGGGTTTGATTTTAAAAATTAAAAGAAGATAAAGATTTTATTTTGCATGAGTGCAGGTCTGGTGTGCAAGAAGGATATGGCTGCGTTCTGGATGAAGGAAGGAGCTATGAACAGCGGCGCCAAAAGTTGCAAAAGCAAGATTTGTATGAGGCAGGGCCTTCAAAATTTAGTAAACAAGATTTGGATTAAAAAGAAAATTGATTTTTCTTTCTTTAAAAAAATGCAATGGCTGAAAGCTTGAATATTATTTATTATTTTTAAATATTTTTTGATATTTTATTATTCAAGAAAGATTGAGATTAATAGTAAAATAGAAAAAATAGGGATATTGAAATTGATTTTTTTAAAAAAATTGAACATGTAAATATGGAGAATTTTTACAGATATGTAAAAAAGCAGATTACCCTTTTTCTAAAATGTAAAATATAGTGATTTTATTTACAGATTTAACCTCATATTGTAAAAAAAGTTACAGATCTAAAAAAAAATGAAATATAACCTTTTATTTGAGGGTTTCTAAAATTTTGCAAAAAATAAACATGCATACAAATTATAATCAATTTTTATACAGATCTAATATTAAGATTTGTATAAACTGTAGAAATAAATAAACTTTAAATTGAAAGTTGAAAAATAAGATAAACCCTTGTTGGGTTTTTGCACTAAATGCAAACAAATTATTTGAAGTATGAAATTAGAAAACTGAAATTCTGCACAATAAAAATAGGTTAGAAAAGAATTTCTAAAAAAATTTTGATTTTTTACAAGAATTTGAACATGCAAAAAATGGGTTTTTTTAAAACTTGAACTATAACCCTTTATTTGATGGTTTAAAAGAAAAAAACTGCATAAACTTAAGTATGCATGCAAACTAAAATACTTTAAAACTTTAGATAAAAAAACCTACACAAGGGTTAGAAGACAAAAAACAACCAAGATTAGGCACTAGATCTTCTTCTCCTCTTTGAGAATGTCTCCAATGGTGTGCTGAAAAATATGGTAAACCTTCAACAATATAGCTCACAAGATATTAGTAATACCAAGCTCTGATACCATGAAAGGAAATAGAAAAGAGCAATGGAAAGTACTAATAAAGAGCAATTGTTTGAAGAAAAGAGATTACCAAATAAATTGAAGTAGCCAAACCAAGCACCACCAAAGCAAGAGAGACACAAGAATATGTTAAGGGGAAAAAACAAGAAAAAACCCCAATATTATGAATGGAGGCAAAATGCCTAAAGAATAATACAAAGAGAGAGGGAGAGTTCCAGCCTTAGCTTGCTTGCATGAGTCTTCAAGAATGAGAGGAGAGTCACCTCAATAAGTAGAGGTGAGAAGAAGGAGTTAGAATGTAACTCCCAACTCAATGAATGCCACCATTCATCTATGTGTGTGCAAAGTGTCACCTCTTAAGGAGGTGGTTACAAATATTCCTTAATAAAGGAATTAAAAATAAGCCATCCTCACACATGTGTGAGATGACAAAAAAGACAAAAGACTTGTAGGGATTCCTTTGGAATATTCCTACAAGTTAATAAATAATTGCAATTAAAGAATAACCTTTACCAAGTAAAGATTAATCTTCTAACACATTCCTTTTAAATAAAATTTCTAACCTCCACAACTTCCCAACTATTTGGTAACGGTTTCTTGATTTTCTTGTAACTGTTACTTGCTTTTTGACACCTTTCCAAAGTTGCATGACAACTTTTTAGCAACATTTGACAGCTTTTACAAATTTTAACCAATGACCCTATTAACACTCAAAAATGGATCAACATGATCCCACATTGTCATAAATGACCTTATTAAAATACACCAACAACCTAAAACCCAAAAATAACAAAATTATGCCTATGAGGCTCCTGATGCCCTTGCATCATACACCCAAGGGGAGGAAAAAACTCAAGCCTGCTTGAGTGCATGTCTTTTTTTTCTTCTTGGTTTTCCAATTCTTCTGAACTATTGCCTTGATGTCTTCTTGGCTTTGACTTTTTTTCCTCCACTTGTTTTCTCTAGGTTTTCTTCTCAGCTCCTCTTCTTTCTTCCTTGCAAGGTATTCCTCTTTTAGCATCCTCCTCTGAACTTGATCTCTTTCAAGAGCCTACTTCTCAATGATTTTTATCTCTTTTTCTAACAAACCTACACATACATAGTCCAATGAAAGATTAGAAATAAAATATTGAGACCTTGAGGTCTCCTCCTTGTCTCCTTGCACCATACACTCCACTTCAACACCCAAGAGATCCTCCATGTGTGCTATTGTTGACTTAGGACTGAACTTGTCCTCTAAGGGTCTCCTTTGATAAATAGTTATCTTCTAACACTTCCATCTCAATTTTTAATTTCTCTTGACTTTCATACACAAAGTAGTATTCCTCTTTTCCCAAACTTTCCATCTCCTTAAAAAGGAATCTTTGTATATGGACTGAATACTTCCTGTTGCACTTCAAGGTTGTATTCATCATTGAAATTTTCATTTTGTCTTATTGCTACAAACAACTTATCATTCATATCCATTTCTTCTAATAATAAAGCATCAAATTCATCATGCATGTCATCAAACACTGGCCTTTCTCTAAGAGAACACAAAACATATTCTTTATTCATCAACCTTTCACTATCAAAAACATAATGCAATATGCATTGACCAAGTATCTCACCTTCCTTAGGATGGCACAATATTCCATCTTATTCACTTAGGATTTCTTTTTCATTTACTATTATTCCTACATTTACACACTCAAAGCTTTCATTAATTTCAAAACAATGAGACTTACTTTCCTCCACATCTCTTTCCTTGGATGGATTTTCAAGTACTTTCAACCACTTTCTCAATTTTTTAGCTTCATGTTGCTTCCTTCTCTTTTCCATCATTTCCTTAAGAGGAGAATTCACCTTCTTTCTCATTGGCCAATGCCAAACATTTTCTTGATATGCTTTCTCAAAACACTATTGTACTACAAGCTCAACACATTTTTCAAACTTGTCCATTCTTCTATCAAACTCTGCAACTAGGCTTACCCTATTATCTTTCATCTTGTCCTTTTTGAGGCCTTCTTTCTTATCTTTTTGTTGCATCTTCTTGCCTTCGTGATACCTCACCTAGGTTTTCTTTCCTTTTCCTCACTACCTAGTCTTTTGGCATCTAGGTTCTTCACTTCAACCTGTCAACAACAACACACAAATTCCCAAAACTTTTCTTGCCTAGATCTTTGGGCCCTAATACCAAAAATGATGCAGAGAAGAGGTAGATCCTAACACAAATAGACTATTTCAACACACTTCCCCAAGGGTTTCATTGAAAAAACACATAGAACTTCTTATTGCACCTTGTCACCATTGACAATCTATCTTATAGGGAATCCATGGAAGGAAAAAACACCAACACAAGGTTAGAACAACATGGAACGATGGGGCAGCAATGTTTCAATACTTTCCAATACATTTGAAGACTTTCAAGCATTCTTGACTCAAACAATCACTACGAACAGTCACCTAGGCATTTGGTGCTTCTTGATAACATTGGCCATATAGTCACTTAGCATCCAACGAAAGGTAGCCACCATGAAATAGGAAGGATGTGACTTGTGTAAGTCTACTCTAATACTCTTTGAAGGATTCCAATGTTTCTCAGACATTAAAGGTCTTCACACTCAAACATGAAGATCATCACAAAAGACAATCAAGCGTTTGTTTACAACATGGTGCAAATAACAACCAACAATGGAACTAACCTTCCAATGGACTTCTTAGAATTCACAACCCTACACCAACCTGGACCAATCTTCAACAACCCCAATCCCATAAAATAGTGCAAGGATTTGACTCAAACAAGCACCATGTAGGTTTATAAGTTCTCACCGTGTAATAGGGCAGCAAACTGTCATGAAGTTCCCTCTCACACATGTAAATGAAGACTCCAAATCTTGCAAGGATATTAAACATGCCTAGACATAATTTTCCACAAGGTTTCAACATTTCATCATGGTGGAGATTCAAGATATTGCATTTTAACTATTGATTGGAACCCTAGGTAGGGTTTGAGAGCATTTTCACAAAATAATGATATCTTACTCCAATCTTCATGGATTTTGATCAACCAAAAATAATTTTAAAGGTAAGAGAGCCCTACAACTTTTCCAATCAGTTTCTAGACTGTACAAGAAGATACAAATCTGTACCACGTGATAGAACAAGAAATTTATGCAAGAAACACAGTTTTGATGTGCAAGAATGAAAGGAACAGTCATCAATAACTTTCACAAATCAAAGAACTAATCCAATCACTTCGGTGATATTTAAGATAACATTAACACAGACGTTTCCTCCAATTTTCATCAATATCCAACCGCAGAAAAGAAGTTCTGAATTTGTCTTCAAAATTGGTAACCCTAGGTCTAATCTAGGGTTGTTTGCACAAAAAATGCTCTAACTCATTCGAATCTAAATGAAAATTTCTCAAACCAAAAGTATATTAAACTAGATTCATTTCTTCAACTTTTCTCATTGGTTTCATGCCCATATTGTACCGTACATTTATGTACCATAAAAAACTCATGCTGAAAAATAGTTAAAACTGGAAAATGTAGTCCCATTTCATGACAAATTTCACCTTTCTTTCATTCCCTTCTTCACCAACCTTGATTTTTGTGCATAAATTCCTTTTAAATACAATTTCAAACCTCCAAAACTTCCCAACTGTTTGGTAACAGATTCTTGATTTTCTTGTAACTGTTTCTTGCTTTTTGACACTTTCCAAAGTTACATGACAACTTTTTAGTAACATTTGACAACTTTTACAAATTTTAATCAACGACCCCATTAACACTAAAAAATGGATCAACATGATCCCACATGGTCATAAATGACCTTATTAAAACACACCAACAACCTAAAACCCAAAAATTTATGACCCAAATGTTGGAAGATAATTATAACCCAAATGTTAGTATCACAACATACATGTATTTTAATTCTAGTTACATCATATAATTATAAAAAGTGGAGGAAATAAACCTAAATAGACTCCCAATCTAAATTTTTTTAGCAATCATCAAATTCTCTCTTACTAACTTGCAACTAGACTTACTAAATGTCACATTCACACTAGAATTGTTTAGCTTAGATACAAAGATAATTTACACACGAGACCTAGAATATGCAAAATATAATCAAGGGTTTAACACTTCCATCATTCAGAAACAATTATGCATATCCCTTACCAACAATTTGCATGGTATTGTTTCCTCCAAGGAAAAGCTCTCCTCCATCATAAGTTGTATATGTATAAAACTACTCCTTGTGAATGGTCATATGGTAGGATCAATGTGAGTCAATAAACCAAGTATTTTCACTTATTTTTAAATGTATTCTTCATATATCCTCTTTTTCCATAGTTATACCACTTTACTTTGCTCTTCCCAAGGGTCTTACAACATCATTTAGACTTAGATATATTCTTCTTCTTATCTTCTTTAGGCCCTCATCTTTCTTTGCACCCTCCTCATACATGCAAAACATCTTTTGAGCCTTCATTCATAGAATTTATTTTCATTTCCTCTAAAATGAGAGTAAGAAAAAAGATTATTTAGGTTGGCCCTACACCACTACCACTAATGGAAACAATTATATTTTACCAAGTATTGGGTAAAGATAAAATTAATAAGATGTATTTACCTTCCTCTTCCAACTTAACATCTATAGAAGTAAGCTGACTTAAAATAAAATAAAAAATATTTAAATTATGTGCAATAGAATTCCCATGTTTTATTTTCAATTAATATAATAATCTTTTAAGATATTAATTATTATTAAGACTTTCAATTTGGTAGATGTCACATATCCTCTTCCACAATTTATTTGCAATAGCCCTTTTAGAAAAATTAACTAGTATAGAATCTATAATACACAACTATATCCAATTTCTCATGCCTTCTTGTCTAATTCTAACCAATCTCCATTAGACATGTTGAATGGATTTATTTCTTGTGAAGTAGGAAAAAATTAATCTTTTTTTTTGGGAGATATTATATCTTCAACTTCCTCATCTTTTTGTAGTGTCATAAATTGCACACCCTTGCAATTTCACACTATGTTTCATGCCCATTTTGGTGTCCAATCCCTTAGTTTTTGTGTAGGATCATTTTGGCCCTTAGTCCTTGTGTAGGCTTAGGCCTTATTTTTCAAGTCACTTCTTTATAAATTTTGTATTTCCCTTGTTTTCTTGTAACATGTCATTTTTTAGCATAAATTTTCTAGGAATTAGTGCCTTAGTAGACATTTGCACATAGTGCTAGCGTTCAGTGACAATTTATTGTTCAAATGTCATATTTAAGCATTTTTCCTCTTGTCATCCGTCTAGATCAGTGGAAATAGCTCAAAATGATTCATAATTGCTTGTCAACCTCTTCATTTTCCCTTCTCTTCACTTTTGAAATATTTTTTCATTTTTTTTTAACTCTCTCTCTCTCTCTTGACTCTCTTGTAGTCTCAATATCACACACAACTCTAAATATCTTGTTACAACACCCTTAGAGCATTATTTCACATCTTTATATTGAAAACACAAATGCAATGAGAGGGGAGGGGTGTATCAGTACTTAAATCAAATTCTTTACATTCATCAACAATCAACCAAATAAACCAAGACAAGTAGAAGAACACATAAGCATGCAACCATAACACTATATTTACGTGGAAAATCCTACAAGGGAAATACCATAGTGAGCAAGCTACTTGGATCTACTATCCAAATCCAACCTCACAAATAAAAATAGATTTTATAACAGGTTTTATGGTCTTTAACCAAACGAAGTTTATAACTCCCTGCTCAATATAATACTTACAACAGAGGTTTATAATAACCTCAACATACAACTAGAATATTTCAACACTTTTGTTACCTCCAGTTCACTTCCTTTGGTAAACTCACCCATAAATCTACCTCAACAACCTCTGCTACCTACGACTCACTTCCTTTGACACACATTCTCATTTACATTCATGCATGCTTCTTTGTAGTTTCACATACACTTATTGTTTATCTCTCATAATTGATCTTCACCACATTTCATTATCAAGAGAGATTTTGTGGATATTTATTCATACATTGTCTACTCAAAAAATTGTTAGCACATTCACTCACTTTCTCAAAAGCTTTGATCTTTTATTTGTGCCTTCCACAAGCTTCAAAAATTTCTCCTTGTCAACTACAAACATATAATATGAGATACAACAATTACAACAAGTCAGCTCCAAAAAACATTTGTAGGAGAAGGAAATCTCATGTGGTTCAAGCCAAAATATATCCATGACCTATTTCCATAGAATTTTTTTTCAAAATTAGCACACTCATCCAAACATTAGGCACAAGCAACATAGCATGTCAAGTTGTCCCAACAAGCATTTTAACTCTCATGCATCAACACTAGACCAAAGACGGTATCAAAGAGACCAAGTAACTTTGTGTGGATCACTCCAACATAATGATATAGCTTGTAAAGACATTTCTATACACTCCTTTTGTTATTTCAAATCATTTTCCCCAGCACAAACACTTCATACCTAAAAACCATTGATTCTATGTATATTGTTGTACAAGGGAGGATCACATACCAGTTTTTTTATCATTCTGAGAACATAATGAGACTCCACCATTTATCTCATAATCTCTTTACATAAAATTGAGCAAGTACTTGATGACGTATGTCATTTGAACACCAATAGACCAACCTATCAAGTTGTTGGAACATAGACAACACACTATCATCTATAGAAACATCGGTGGTGCACCAAATCATATGAAACTTGAACTAAGAAAACACATGTTGGCAACACAAGGGCAGACAACTGAGGGGGGGGGGTGCATCAGTTGTCACATAAATTATAAAAATTAAACTTATTCTCAGATTTTATTAATAACCATGAAAGCATAAACAATCACCACATCAGAAACACACATAACACTAGGATTTTTTACGTGGAAACCATATTAGGTGAAAAATCACAGTGGAGGTTAGTCCACCAGATTATACCCTATTAAAAGTATAAAGAATTATAAATGGGGAATGCACGTGCATTCAGGCACACTACCTAGAGCTCACTACTCAAATACAAAAGGCTTATTTCCCAATAGGAAGACACATTGTCTTATAGAAACATTCAGATTACATCCATGAGATTTTGAATTGAGAAAATAGCATCTACTAATGCCTGATTATAGTTCTGGTTAAGCACATAAACTCTGCTCACTCTTCTTCACACTTTACTTCTGCCTTCGAAAGATTAGAACATTATTCGCACATAGGACTCACACACTTCACACACATATTCCTTCAAATGGTATAAACAATCAAACATATATATCCACAACCAAGAATAACATCATCTCCATGTTGGCCTTAACAAAATATAAAATGTGTACAAACTGTCAGCCCAAATCATAAACAATTTTTAATGCACACCAACCAATGTCGGCCACAACATAGTGAAGACCCAAAACAACATCCTCGAACATGAAAACACCTCCAAAAATTATTCCTTGAAGATCCACAACACGCTACAATCACCTTGTCAGCCATGAACACGCAAAAGAAAATCACCAATCGTGAGCACAACAATCAATGTAGACATACAACACATAAAGAGAATGATCTAGAAACATCCACAAGCATCATGAATCATCACAGAAGCATCTGCAACAACTCAAATTACTAGAATCACATTATCTTCTTTCAGGAACACCAACTAAAGCAACAAAACAACTAACATAACACAGATACTCATAACTCTATCAAATATTCATGTGGATCTATGAAACTTTACGTGGATAAACTAGATATACTTGAAAACAAACCCTTTAATCCACAACCTTTGATCATCAATATATTGAGCTAGCCAACAACATGATGGCTATATAGAACTTCACTACATCATTGACAACCTACAACTTATTTTATTACAATTTTCTCAATATCCTTGACATATATAGCCTTAAAGACATTAATGCCAATAGTGTTGACATCAATGAAAAACACATATCAGTAGCATCCAACAATCTCCCCCTTTGGCATTGATGGCAACACATGATGTGAAAAACACCATCAACGCAACTTTCTCTTAGCACTTTCTCCCCCTTAGATTTTGATTCTTTTCTCCTCAACTCTTTCACAGTTTTTCACATGACTCTTCTCCCCCTTTGACATCAATGAAAAATATACACATTATTTTTCTCCACACAAGTGTTGAACCACATTTCTAAACATCTGACTACTCCCCCTGAGTAGCAACCACCACAACATCAATTTGGATCAAGATATGACTATGAAATGCACAAACTGATGCAAGTCAATGCACCTTAGTTTTGATTGGGATAGGTAATCACCCATAGCTTCCCTCTGAGATACTCAAAAGTATCCTTAGGCAATGGCTTGGTAAAGATATCTGCAATCTGTTCCTTAGTGGGCACATACTCCAATCTAACTTCCTTTTCACTCACCTTCTCTCTCAAAAAGTGAAACTTGATAGATATATGCTTGGTTTTTGAATGCAACACTGGATTCTTAGAAATGTTAATTGCACTTGAATTATCATAGAATATAGCAATAGGCTTATCATACACAACTCTGATTTCTTTTAACACGATCTACTTCATCCACAATACTTGAGTACAATTGTTAGCAGCAACAATGTATTCTTCCTCTACAATAGATAAAGAAATGGCATTTTTCTTATTACTTAACCATGGAATCAACTTCTTTCCCAAGAAAAATGCACCACCACTAGTACTCTTTTTGTCATTCACATCTCATGCCCAATCAGCATCAGTATAAGCACTCAAAGTAAGATCATCTTCTTTAGGATAACATAGGACAAAATCAACTATCCCCTTCAAGTACCTGGAAATTCTCTTCACAATTGTCACATGAGATTCCTTAGGGTCAACTTGAAATCTTGCAACAATGCATACAAAATTCATGATATCAAGTCTTGTTTGAGTCAAATAGAGCAATCCACCAATCATGGATTTGTATCTAGTCTGGTTCGCTTTAGGAGAATCATCATCTTATGTTAACTTACATCCAATCACCATAGGTGTACCAACTAGCTTTGAATCTTCCATACTAAACTTCTTTATCTATTCTTTCACATACTTGGACTGAGATATAAAGATCCCTTTATCTAGCTAAATAATTTACAATCCCAAAAAGAATTTCACTTCTCCAATCATAGACATCTCAAACTCTTTATGCATCTCATCAACAAACTTCATGCACAAACTATCATCTCCTCCAAAAATGATATCATGAACAAATACTTCAACAATCAAATCTTTATCATGATCAATCTTGAAATACAAATTACTATTATCAATACCTTTATTAAATCCAAGCTTCAACAAATACTTATCCAATCTAGCATACCATGTTCTTGGGGCTTGCTTGAGTCCATACATTGCTTTCTTCAACCGGAAAACCATATCTCATTGATCATTCAATTGAAATTCATTAGGTTGCTCAACATACACTTCTTCCAGTTTTCCATTTAGAAATGTTGACTTGACATCCATCTGATAAACCTTGAAGTTTTTGTAAGCAACGTAAGCAAGAAATAATCCCACAGCTTCAATCCTAGCAATAGGAGCAAAAGTTTCTTCAAATTCAATTCCTTCCATCTGAGAATATCCTTTACACACAAGTCTTTCTTTGTTTTTGACAACTTCACCTTGCTCATTCAGTTTGTTCCAAAAGACTCATTTTGTTCCAATTACATTTTTTTCCTTAGGTCTAGGAACAAGAATTCATGTATCATTCTTCTCAATTTGCAGTAGCTCCTATTTCATTGCTTCCACCCAATTTTCATCTTTGCATGCTTCATTGACACTATTAGGCTCAGTCTTTGAGATCAAATAATATTTTTCTACAATTCTTCTCCTAGTTTGAACACCTTTGTTCTTATCACCAATAATTTGATCTTCTGAATGATTTAGTCTTCCATACCTTGGAGTCTTAGGATGTTCTTGAACTTCAGGCTCTTGTGGTCTTACTTTTGCACTTTCACTAGTTCCTTCCTCTTGATTTTCCTGATTCACCGAAATGACTTGAACTTGGTTTGAAGTTTGAACTTTCTTTCCTTTACCTAAACTTTCATTGTGATCATTTGAATCATATCCATAGGTTTTGGATGGTCTAATTGTTTCTTCATCAACCTTGACATTAGAACTCTCAATTACTTTTCTTAATCTCTTATTGTAGCACCGATAGGCTTTACTTTTAGTAGAATAACCAAGAAATATTCCTTCATCACTTCTAGCTTCAAACTTTCCTATATCTTCATCTCTTTTGATATAGCATTTACTCCCAAATATTTTGAAGTATCTAACAGTAGATTTATGACCATACCATAGCTCATAAGGAGTCTTACCAGTATCACCTTTTATTTTTACCTGGTTGAGAGTGTAAACAACAGTTCTCATAGCTTCTCTCTAGTAGATATGAGGAACATTTCCTTCCAGCATCATAGTCCTAGTAGCTTCTTGAATTGTCTTGTTCTTCCTTTCCACAACTCCATTTTGTTGAGGGGTCCGTGGTGCAGATAATTGTCTTTGTATCCCATGCTTTTCACAAAAATAATTAAACTCACTGGAAGTGAATTCACCGCCTCTATCTAATCTCAAACATTTAATCTTCAGACCTGTCTTTGTCTCAACCATAGCCTTAAAAATCTTGAATTTCTCCAGAGCTTCATATTTTTCCCTTAAGAAAGTAACCCGCATCATTCTAGAATAATCATTAATAAGTAACATGAAATACCTATATCCTTGTAGAATTCTGACTCTAGAAGGACCACACAAGTCAGTATGCACAAGCTCCAACACTTCATTTGAACAATGTTGTTTGCTCTGAAATGAAACTCTAGTTTGCTTCCCTAAATGACATTCCTTGCATATAGTATTAGTAGGTTTTATCAACTTAGGAAGATCTCTCATAGCTTGAGTAGAACTTATCTTGATAATATTGTCAAAGTTTACATGAAACATTCTCCTATGCCACAACCAACTTTCATCAACTTGAGCAATTAGACAACTTTTACTAGCAACATTCAAGTGAAAGATATTACCTTTTGTTTTTGTACTTGATGCAATCACATTTCCGAAACTCCCTAATATTCTACACTTTCCATCCTTGAATTGAAGATTGTATCCCTTTTCAACCATCTATCCACACTTAAGCGATTATGTTTCAAACCTTCAACATATAGAACATCATCAATATTATGCTTACCATCAAGAGAAATGGATCCTTTACCATGGATCACACTAGCTTTGTCATCACTAAATCTTACAACACCACCATCATACTTTTCCAAGCTCACAAATTTACTTTTATCACCTATTATGTGATGAGATCATCCATTGTCAATCACCCATTCATCTTTTTCTTCAACTCGAGCAGCTAGAGCTTTCTCCACATTTGTGCACTTAGCAGATTCAGTAGGTATATGATCATTTTCCTTGATAGCAATAAATACCCATTCGTCCTCACTTATATTCCCTTTATCAAATTCATCATTTGTCACACCATCAGCAGCAAAATAACACTTTCTTTGGAATCTAGGCTTGTTAGATCTTGGCTTAGGAACTCTTTCCGGACACCTTGAGGAAAAATGACCTATCTTATTGCAAGAAAAACATTTAATAGGAAATTTTCCTTTATACTTACCTTCTCTAGCTTCCCTCTTGACAATAAGTGCTTCAAGCTCATCTAGTTTTCTCTCTTCTTCTTCAATCTCTCTCATTTCCTACTCATAATTGAACACCTTTCTAGAAGAACTTTCACCTAGATCATATCTCTGCTTATCTTTTCTGGAGATAGTAGCTTTGAATGCAGATTTTGTCTTAGGAAGAGAATCACCAAACTCACTTAACTCAAAAGCAATAAGCTTACCAATCAACATGTCTTTGGTTACATTTTTCACAATCTGGATCTCCTTAATAGGAGTAGCTTTGGCTTTGTAGGCAATAGGAAAGGATCTGAGCACTTTAGCAACAATATCTGATTATTCCAATGTTCCACCAGCACATCTGATACTACACACAAGTTCATTCACTCTTTGCATAAAAGAAGTAATGTTCTCATCATCACCCATTCACAACATTTCATATTTCCCTTTCAGGCTTTGCAACTTAGCAATCTTCACATGGGCATCACCTTCATATAAAGTTTCCAACTTTTTCCAAATCTCATAAGTAGTCTTCAGGTCCATCACATTTGTCATCTTGGAATCAATCAAAGCACTCAACAATGCTTCCTTAGCCCTAATATTGTACTCGGCATCCTTAATCTCAGCAATAGTAGAAGGAACATTTTGTGGGATGATATACTTGTTCTTTGTAATGTTCCAGTACGGTTCACCAATGCATCTCAGATGACACTCCATTCAAGTCTTCCACAGAGAATAGTTAGTTCCATCAAATCTCGTACTATCCTTCTTATATGTTTCCATCCTGGATCACCTCAAGCTATTAAAATTCTTCTAACGAACCTACTCTGATACCAATTATTGGCAACACAAGGTCAGACAACTCAGAGGGGGGGTGAATCAATTGTCACATAAATTATACAAATTAAACTTATTTAAGATCTGATTAATAACCATGAAATCATAAATAATCACCACATCAAAAACACACATAACACCAATATTTTTTACATGGACACCCTGTTAGGGGAAAAATCACAATGGAGGTTAGTCCATAAGATTATACCCTATTAAAAGTATAAATAATTATAAATGGGGAATGCACATGCATTTAGGAACACTGCCTAGACCTCACTACTCAAATACAAAAGGCTTATTTCCCAATAGGAAGACACACTATCTTACATAAACATTTGGATTACATCCACAAGATTTTGAATTGAGAAAATAGCATCTGCTAAAGCCTGATTATAGTTCTGGTTAAGCACATAAACTTTGCTCACTCTTCTTCACACTTTACTTCTACCTTCGAAAGATTAGAACATTATTCCCACACTTTGCACACATATTCCTTAAAATGGTATAAACAATCGAACATATATATCCACAACCAAGAATAACATCATCTCCATGTCAGCCTTAACAAAATATAAAATGTGTACAAACTGTCGGCCCAAATCATAAAAAAAAATTAATGTGCACCAACCAATGTCAGCCACAACATAGTGAAGACCCAAAACAACATCCTCGAACATGAAATCACCTCCAAAAACTATTCCTTGAAGATACACAACATGCTACAATCACCCTGTCAGCCATGAACATGAAAAACATGAACACACAAAAGAAAATCACCAATCATGAGCACAACGATCAATGTGGACGTACAACATAGATAGAGCGTGATCTAGAAACATCCACGAGCATCATGAATCACCACAGAACCATTCACATCAAATCAAATTACTAGAATCACAATATCTTCTTTCAGGAACACCAACTGAAGCAACAAAACAATTAATAGAACATAGATACTCATAACTTGATCAAATCTTCATGTGGATCTCTAAAAATTTACGTGGATAAACTAGATATACTAAAAAAAAAACCCTTTATTCCACAACCTTTGATCATCAATATACTGAGCTATCCAATAGCATGATGGCTATATAGAACTTCATTGCATCACTTACAACTTGCAACTTATTTTATTACAATTTTCTCAATATCTTCGACATATATAGCCTTAAAGACATTAATGCCAATAGTGTTGACATCAATGACAACCACATATCAGAAAAATTTGACAACACACAAGCTTCATGAGCATAAATCAAAAACTGCAAGGCAAAACAATATGGTGCAATCAAGTGCAGAGAAATCCAGTTCTTCCTTAATCAACACTCTCATGAACCTAACTTGTTTTTACTCTATTAATATTGGAGAGAAATGCAATAACAATTATGCATAGAAACTTGGAACATGCATACCTCACAGCTATGTAGAGCTACCTTTCAAACCACAAGACCAAATCTTCATTTGTGGAGGAATATGAAGAATTTATAGAGCTCCTATAGTGTAGGTCTTGTGCCTTAGATAGTTGGGAGAACATTTTGACATCCAACCATGAACTTCAAAGGATAATGTACAATTTTGTACCAATGATAGCATTATATCATTTTGACATCCAACCATGAACTTTAGAAGATGAGACAACAATACAACCCTTCAGCATATTCAACATACAAGTGCATGTAATAGCAACATAGGTTGGCATCAATGATAACACATTAACAACACATTTTCCAACAATTTCCCCCTTCGTCATTGATGGAAACACTTAACATATATTCCATTTTAAACTCCCCCTTTGACATCAAGGGTAAAGGGTAGGTGGTCTTCTTCTATGCCTGCAAAAACTTATAGGCTCCTCCTATCTATACAAACTTTAATAGTTCACCCCCTGAGAAGTCGCTTACTCCAAAAAATTATTTTATTTACATAGATGATATATACATAGAGTTATGATCAATTAGATCTACTCTACATATTTACACATCATCAAAAAGGTGTCACAAAAATTATTTCTATCATCAAGACATACTCATCTCTAACCTGATGGAAGAATTTTCTTGTAAATTGACTTCAACTAAGTCAAAGAGTTGTCACATTGTTTCTTTGCAGAATTTATGATATGGATTTAATTTCCAATTGAGAAAGAATTTATTTTGCTTCTTCTAAAGAGGATGGCACATGATTATTCTTTTCAACACCTTTTGCTTCTATTAGGAGCCCAGTTAGAGATGTTAACCTTAAGCTTACTACCCCTCACAATTTTTTTACTTGTCTTTTGATTTTCTCCCTTTGACCTTACACCTTTTGTATCTGGGAGTGCAATTTCTCTACGTGTGCCCACATGGAACCATCACTATCCTTCATCAAATCATATGTGGAAGCCACATTTGTGATCTACACTTCAATTGCATTTATCTAATCCTTGAGACTCTTTGTGGTGGCAGACCATCGTAAACAAAAAAGGTACAATACCTTTTCTTCCTCTATGCTTTTTTGAATATAATTTATGCTTGCTTGTGGTTTTTCATGTGCCCTTGCACACTCTTCAATGGCTTTAGATAGTTTGTTATTTGAGATCTTCAACTTAGCTTGCTTCTCAAGAAACGAAGAATGTTCTTTTAATGAATCCATCAACTATTTTATTTTTTGAGTGGATGGAAAAGAGGAGTCCCTTTCTGCCTTTAGCATTTCTATTTCCAAGATTTTTATTATCTCATGTAGTGTCTCTGAACTATCCACTTTTCGTAAGATCTCTTCCCTTGTGGAGGAGTGGAAGATGTCGCCAAGTTGCAACTTTTACAGAGGTGAGATATCGTACATGTTGACTTTTCCATCAAACATTGGTAATTGTAGAAACTATGAAGAAATTATGGGTTGAATTTTTTTATGTTGAGATAGAAACTTCTTTATGGAGTCAATAGGGGAAGCTGATGAGGATTCCCTTGGATTTTCTTGTGAATTTTCTTCAGAAGTAGATGTATCTTGCTTCATTTTTTGATCCTATTGATCAGTGTTATCCTTGGGAGGACTATTTTGCAATTCATGAACAAGAGAATCATGCTCTACATTATGTGCAACTTGTTCTTCTTGATCCTCTTGTGAACATTGTTGTTTAGTGTTGTGTTGAGGAGACATATGCTGTTCCACATTCTTGGCTTATCTTACTTCCTCAAGAATTTTGTTGGTTATGTCCTCAATTTCCTTTTCAACATTATCTCTATCTTCCTTTTCCATGCTCATGGGAATATCCACTCCATGTTTTGTCCTTAACTCCTGAATTTTCCTTTGAGAAAGTTTATCTTTTTCTTCCTGGAAGATAGAAGATCCAAATTTGTCAAGAGCTTGCTCCCTCAGCACATCATCTACTTCAATGGATTTTTTCTTTTCGACCTCAAGACATAAGCTAAGCTCTCTATAGCTTTTTTAGGAATGTCACTTAGAGGCACATTATATTTTATCATATACATGACTATTTCCTTCTCAATATTCTTTTGATCTATAGGAGGAAATTCTAGATGTATTTCAACTATCTCCTATATTAAGCCATGACTTACAATTCCATTTAAGATTTCCTCTAATTGGAGAAGCTCATGAGGAGGTGTCACCAGCGCAATTTTCTTAGTTTTCTTTCCTTTTCCCTTTAGTTTTGAGGTGCCTTCCTCTCCCTTTTCTTCTTCCTCTTCAGTATCTTTAGCCTTTTTCCTTTTAGCCTACTAATTAGGCCTTGCTTGCCTTTTCTCAATAGTCCTTGTTTGTATCATGGTTTCAGATGTAGCTTTTCTTCTAGTAGTTGTAGTTTGAGTGGATCCGGCTGGCTATGAAGGAGTTTTAGCTACAAAAGCTAATGTAGCAGACCTTCTTGGCACTTTCTTTGGAATAGTTTCCTCTAGATCTGAAGGAATTTTTTGTGGAGTCTAGGGAGAGGTTTGAGGTCCCTTCTTGGTTAATTGTGGAATGCCCAATTTTTGAAACATCTTATCTATCCTCTTTTCATGAGATTCTTCCACCTTTTTCTACATTATCTTGTTCATGATCTCCTTGTAGATGCCAAATCTCTCCACAAATGGATCCTTAGGCTTCTTTAGTAAATTTTCAACATAATCCTTAACATCAATAGGTGATACCTCATATGGTAATTTTGGAATCCAAGAGGTTCTTGGTTCCATAACTTCAATGTAGCAATAATCTCTGTCAACTAGAAAAGAGATTTAATCTTTGTATTTTCTCACCTTCTCGAAGGGGATTGTTTCCCTATCTTGCATTTTTACTTGCAAATTCTTGAAGAAACCCCAATGCATTATATTGCAATCTTTCCTATCATGAAAACCCCTCATGTGGCTTTTGATTTGTGCAGCAACTGAAATGTGTTTTTTCCATACCTTGCCTTTGAGTCTAGGTAATTCATTCAAAAAGTAGAATGTCAAACAGATGATTAGGGACCCAAACCTAAAACTATATCTAGTCTCCTTGGTTCTTTTGAGATTTCCAATAAGTTGTTCCCACAGTAATTCACACAGGACAAAATATTTTCCTTCCTTGACCATTTGATATGTGATGTGGATTGTAGTGCTAGTTCTAGAACCTTCTTTGTTTGTGTAATACATTTTATACACAATTATCATGGAAGCATACTTAACCCTCGGGTCAGTTATTTCATGTATGTTTAGGGTTCTCTTGTCAAAATTTACACTAGTTAATTTTGTAACCCTCTTATTCTTAATTGTGTTCATTATCGAAATTGATCTGATTGCACATAACCTAGTAACAACCTTAATTGCATCCTTAGTGATCCTATAGGGTTTATCCAAGTAAATGAACTCATCATGGATTTGGATCAAGACAATTCTTACTAATTCAATATTGTCATAGAAGTCTGGGAAGTCCTTCCATACATCCAACCCTTTTACCAACACATTTACAAACTTTGATTTGTACTTGAAATCATCATCTAGCAGGGTTTTCCACAACTCTTTGAATTTCATGTGGTCAATTTCATGATGGGGGCATATATGCACCACATCAATAGGTACTTTTCAGAAAGCACCATCTTTGTTTGTCTCCATTGCTTTGAATGGATACCTCTTATACCTTAGCCTTGGTTTCTAAGAGATGTCAACCAATTGTGGAGTAGGCATTACAATTTCCTTTAAACTTCAAAAACTAGGTTTTATGAGAAATTTGAAAATACCTCTATGTTTTGTCGCTAGGGTTTCACCTTAAATGCAATTCCTCTTCAATTCACAAGAACCTTTGGACATGTCTTATTCTCTTCTCAACTCTTAATGTGAATTACTTGGTTTCAAATGAGCTTCAAAAGTGCAAATGAAGCATAAGTAACTTACATTTTCCCTAACATTCCATATTTAATGCACCTTTTCCTTGTTAGGTAAGCAATTGTTAGAGTGCTATGTGTCTTCAAAGAGATCATAAAGTTTTCTACAATCCTCTGCACATTATGACTTTACTCCAAAAAATTTAGCAATAGATTCAAATTGATTCAGAAACCATATACCTCAAATGAGTTATTACAAAAAAATATCCATGTTGTAAACTTTAGCATTTTATCCTTTTAGGGGGGTCAAAAGTCTTTACGGATGATAGCTCCCCCTAAGCCAATGCACATGCATTCTCAATCAATCATGAGATCTTGTATGCAATGAACAAGCATATTTTCATTCTCCATTTCATTTTCTTTCCCTTGTTTCTTTCTCCAAACTTTTACGGTAGCCTTCTTTTCCTCTGTCTTCTTTTGTTGAACATGTGGTTTCACAAAACCACTTTTGTAGAATCTTTCTTTGTGCCCAATTGCATTTATATCAAACAATGTTACATTCTAGAGCCAAACCATTTGTCCTTATTTTAGTTGTACAGTCAACAACCCTATGACCAAACTTATCACATGCATAGTAGTAGCCATAAAAGGAATGAAAAAACATAGCATTGTGTCTTCGATGCACACAATATATTCCTTCCTCATATAATCATGTCTTCTTGCCTCAGTTCTATAATTACTAGCCTTATGAGTAAAATTATTGCAAGAATAACAATAACCATGAAAGGATTGAGAGAACTTGGGAGTAGTAGTCTATTTAGGAGGATATCTCTTGAATCCTTTCTTTCACTTGCTGACCTTTTTGAAGTCATCATCCAATTCCTTCTTCTCATCTTTATTCTTCTTAGAATATTCAGCATAGGTCTTTTCTTTTTCCGTTTCAAGGATATTTGCCTTTGATTTATGACCCTTTTCAAATCCAAAACCACCCTTATTCTTTACAGATCTTTGAAAATTAATTATCTCATCAAGAATGTTGGTGATTTTCTTGAGTTCCGGACCTTTGTATATTTGATCCTTTACTTTGTCCAATTATTTCCTTAAGGAGACAATTTCTTCTTCAAGTTTGGAGCATTCAACTGATTTTCGTTCAACTTATTGTTCATACAATCTACAGCCCTTTCACCTTCTTTTACTTGAAATTTCAAATTGATTATTGTCTCTTTTGATTTTTTGAGTTTGATCTTCAATTCTTCACTTTCTTTTCTTGCAATATTCAGATTGTTTAATGCTGAAATGAGTTCTCCTTCAAAGTCAACTTCACAATATTCTTCATTAAAGTTTTTCATGGATTTATGCTTATCAACCTTTGGAGGATTCTTCTCATTTTTCAATGCTTTAGTTCCCATGTGTTCTACTCAAAATCTACCCCAACCATTAGGCTATATTAGGGTCTTTGGATCTTATACCAATTTTTGAACACACATATGCACTGAGAGGGGGGTGAATCAGTACTTAATCAAATTATTTCCATTCATCAATAATTAACCAAAAAAAATGACAAGTAGAACACATAAGCATGCAACCATAACACCGGATTTACATTAAAACCCTACAAAGGAAAAACCACATTGAGCAAGTTGCTTGGATCTACTGTTCAAACCCAACCTCACAAATAAAAATAGATTTCACAATAGGTTTTATGGTCTTTAACCAAAGGAAGTTTACAACTCCCTACTCAATATAACACTTATAATAGAGGTTTACAACCTCAACATACTATTGGAATACTTCAACACTTTTGAACTACCTCTGACTCACTGCCTTTGGTAAACTCACACATTGTCACCTCTCAATCCTGATGCAGGTTAATTTTTGGCTTTGTGTGGATTTGTTACATGTTTTGTTGTGCCTGGTAAAGTAATGATTAATATGATGATGTTTTGGCTTGGAGATAAATGAAAGTGTTTATTTAAATTATGTAAAGTTGAAAAGTATTGAATGTGTTTTATTTTAAAAATGAAGCAAAATAGAGTAGAAACATTTTAATAAATGTAATGTATTGCTTTATTTATATCTTAATGAGATACTCATTCAATTATTGTTGTGTTCCTGAGTGCACTTGAGTTGTAGGAAGTCGAAGACCAAGGGTGTGATCAAGGAGAGGGGGTTAGCATCTTGACAGGACAAAGCAGGGAGATCTCTCGATCACACACACACACTTAGTTTCATATAGACTACATTTAGGAATGTCTAATTTATGTGTGTTTGTTTTGAATTATTTGAAAATTAAATAATAATTAGTAAATTAAATAAATGGTGAAATGAAAGCATGATTAAATAAAATAAAGGATTAAGTTTTTAATTAAAGTTAATTATAGATTTTTTATTTATATACTCATGCATTATATTCTTCCTTTAATTTGTGTTAATATTTGAGTTAATAAGTTAACCATTAGTTAAAAGATATTTATTTTATTATTGAGTAAATATTTTCGAAATGGGATTTACATGCAATTAAATTGAAAATTATTATTAATTTTAAAAATACATTTCAAGATTAGGGTAGGAAATTGTAAATGGAAAAGCAATTTTAAATAGGGAAGTGAGTTCTCGAGAAGGTAACGGTTCTTGAAAAACTTTCTTGGAAATAAGCTCTACAATCTTTGCTTTAATGGTTATCAAGAAGATGTTGAATCTTTAAAAATTGTGAGTTGAGAATTGTTCTTTGGAGGATAGTTGGAAAATAAAGAGTTGGAAAAACAACTGGAAAGAAGGAAAGGGGAGAAGTGTGCTCAGGAAAACCAGATTGAACAGGGGCAAAGGAAGTGTTTTAAAGAGCTTTTCCAGCTGGAAGCGCAATCTCCAGGTTCTCTATTCTTTACCCACATTTCTTGTTGAAATATGCAAATACCTCTAAAGAAATTGAATGCAAAGTGTTTTAATTGTATGCAGAAACTGTGGAAATTTGAGAAATTATTTCATTCTTTGTGTGCATTGAAAGAGTTTGCACAATTATACTTCCTTCAGATTTGGGCTTTACTCCATTACAAACTATAGTTTATAAATTTTGTCTCAGATAGCTCATTCTTTACACAGAAAATTCTAAAAACATATATATATATATATACATATATTTAAATATACACTTAATATTCCTTGTGCATATATATATATATATACAAACTAAGTATATACTTCATATTGCACCCACTCTTCTTTAAAATTTTGGAGCAGTTGAATTTGGGAAGTCATTGAAATTTAATTACTTTGCATCAGATTTTAGAGGCTTGGGGATTGGCCCCTGCCCCCTCCCACAGAGGAAGGGGTTGTGTTGTGGAGGAGCAATGCCCTCCACAAGCCACAGCCTATGGAGGTGGTGCTACCCCCTCACAAGTAGGGCCTTCCCCTATGGGGGGGAAGGCATTGGCCCTTTTTTTCCCTCTTACCTTTTGGATATTGTGAACTATAAAACATTTGTTTTCCTTTCTTTAAACTGCGATTTTTGAATTTTGTTCGGCATGCATGGGTAATTTTGTGGATAGTAAACTTTGCAAAGATTATATGTCAAAATGTATATATACACACACACACACACACAAACACACATACATGCAAACTCAGACTTTTGTAAATTGTAAACTCTATTTCAGTTTCTACAGAAAATGTTCTCTCTGTCAGCAGGAATACACAAATAATATATATGTATAAATATATATATAAATATATACACATATATTTATATATAAATATTTATACCTAGCCTAAACTTCATTGTCATCTACAGAAAATATTACTTTCCACCATTGGCATTAAATAGATAAACACAGTACATTATATATATACATTCAACCTTAAGTTTACCTTGTATTTATGCTTATGTGGTTAAATTGTAAATATATATATACAAATCTGTACAGAGAACTTTTTAAAATTTAAAAGTGGAGACTGAGAAAAGAAGCAAATTGAATTCACTTGAACAACTGTGTACATTAGCAAACTTGTGTTGATGTGCAAATCTGAAAATTTACATTGTTTTTCTTTTCTAAAATCATTATTTTTCTGAATATTGAAGCATCGTATGAGACCTTATATTTCATTTCTAAACTTAGTGAATACTTAAAAAGCTATATTAAAAGCTGAAAATGAATCTTTGAAGCAAATGCAAGCTATTGAAAACACATTCAAAATTAGTGAATTTTCTAAAAAGAGTGTATTTTCTTTTTGTTGAAAACTATCCAAAATTATTTACTTTGATCAAACTATTTTAGAAAATGGGATTGGGACTAAAGTTATATTGCACTATAATCTCACTTGAAATTGTACAAGAAAACCCCATTTACTGAATGCATTCACGAAATCTATTTTTGATAATCTTTGTGGAAACAATGGAGAATGATGAAATTTCTTTGGAAATGGCAATGTGTAAAATTGAATGTGAACTTAGATGGAAAATGCATTATTTACTGTATTTTGGGAAACTTCTGGGATAGGATGCTGAAGGTGGACCCACAGAGACAGTAGTTTTACCTTTTCTAAAACTATCCTTTATTTTATTTATGCTTGGCTGATCTGTAAACGGATCTAGACTATTTTGCAGAATTGAATGCTTAACTTTTACAATGATTAATTCAAGTTAATTGAAACAAAATTAACTCACGTAAATAATTAAAGTAACGAGAATAACAAAGTGAAGCCAACAGAATTGAGAGTCAGAATGTGAGAGAGAAGGAGAGAAAAAGTGCAAACAAGGGTTTGATTACGGAGTTCGCCACAAACGTGACTATGTCTCCGGGTCCGCTCCAATAGAGTGAGACCGATCCGATTATTCTCCAAAATCAATTACAAATGCACCAAGACCATTTCTTCGAGCACTTCGGCAGCATGACAATACTCCGATGTACGAAAATGGCTCAAAGATCTCCTTTCTTCGTATCACTTGACACCTGTTTCTCTCACCACTTAACTTCAAAAAAAAAAAATCTCTTAACTCAACTCTCTCCCTTTCACCCCTTTTTATACAAAAGTTTCACCCAATTTGGTGAAAACCATAAGATTTACTAAATTTCCCCCAAATCTCCTATTAACCATTTAATCTCCCAATTTTACAAAGGAATATTCAAAATATCCTTAATAATCTTTTTTTAAATTATTTAAGCCCTTCCTCGGAATATTATTGTTTAGGGGTTTGTTTTTTTAATCCTTAAAAGGATTATTTGTTTGTTTTGTTTTTAAATTATAGGAGTTTGTTTTTAAAATTATGGTAATCGGTTTGAAATAGTCAAGAAAACAAACCGATGCCATACACAAATTAGATAATGTTGATGGCATATCGGTGGGCTATACCTTTTGTAACCCGGCCGGTGCGGGTTCAACTCCCGCCGGCCACAAATTTAGCAATAAAATCCATCCAACTTTTTATCAAAACAAACCGACCACCATTGATTGCTGGACTCGTGGATATGGTGCAACGGTCAGATGCTAAGTTCAGCGGAGGTTGGTTGGGGGTTCAAATCCCCCAACAAACTTTTTTAACAAACGAACAAACTCATCCCATCCGCCGGCCGAAGGAAAGAAGAAAGGGCCACGTGTCGCGCCACCGAGATGCCACATGGCTTGATTTGATTCGCCGATAGAGACACGTCAGCTGCAGTCACTGCCAACTGTATTGCCACCAATTGCCACATGTCAGGAGATAATTCGCCGAACCCGTCCACATCACTTGCTGACTCGGTAGCCACCTATACTGCCACGTCATCTTGTACAGAATGCCACGTCATCTGTACGGACAGACACATGTCAAACTATGATTGGTCCACTTCGGATTCTGTACTGATGGTGACGTCATCATGTACGGATGCTGACATCATCACTATACCTCTAGTCCACAAGTCAACTCATAACTTTGACCGGCTGTATCTCTTGCATACGATGTGCATTTTCGACGAAATGAGTTGCGTTGGAAAGGTTGTGACGAGCTCTTCGCGATGATGCCAACTTTGAAAAATTTTGATGACATCATTTTTTTGCTTCCTGGACGCCCCCTGATCTTAGTTTGACCCAAGGTTTGACTGGCCATAACTTGCACAAACGGACTCCTTTTTGCTCCGTTCGAGTTGCGTTGGAATCAGGACGCCGAGATATTTCTGATGGTGCAGATTCTGGAGAGAATGGAGACACTTCAATTTTCATTGAAAATATCCACCGGATCAGGCCTCCCCACTGAAGACCTTTTGGACCTCCAAAAGTGACATTTACTCTGACATTAAGTGAGGACTTGGCCTCCCCACTTGTCTTGTATCCTCTGTACATCTGAATACCTGGCTCACAAGCACAATGAAGACTGCAACAACATTGTTGAACATAAACATTATTCTATCGCTTCCATAAGCATCTACATCAACTGTCATAGCCACTAACCAACAAAAATTGACTAGCATCAAGCTGAACAATAATGCATAAATGAAAGAGAATAAGTCAACAACATATCGATCCTTTACAACAGGAACATTTTTACCCAAGGAACCATCAATGCTTTCAATCATCATTCACTCATGTTGTACTGCGAGTGCATCCTGCAACATCTAACCCTGGTTAGCTACTCCAAGTTCAAGTGTAGAACCACCTGTACTGACAGACATAAGAGTTAACTCTTTACTTGCATTAATTACCCTCTTTAACTGCCCTGTGTTTGCAAAAGAACGATCAGTCTTAATCCTGTGAGAATGTACAATATACTGTATGCCATCTTTAAACAAGTGATAATGATTCTTTTCCCTGTAGAAAATTGCTTTTTTGTCATAAAGATAAGGGCTACCAAGCACTATCCCACAAATATCCAATGGAACCACATCAAACTGTACTTCATCCACAAATTTACTAGTGATTGTGAATCTTAAGGTGCATTGTCTTGTTACTTGCAACTTATCATTTTCACAAATCCAGCCTAGTGGATAAGGTTTCTTATGTTGTGTAGTTTTCAATCCCAAGTTTCTTACAACACTTTCTAAAATCAGATTAACCTGAGATCCACTATCTATTAGTGGATCAATTTTATTGTTCTTAGCAACAACCTTTAAGTGGAAAAGTTCATTCCTTTTCTTATCTTCAGAGAAATCATTAACTGTAGAAGTAGAAGCACAACTAGCAACAGAAACACCAGAAATAGGAGCTTTACCTTTTAAACCCATAGCTGTTATCTCAGTCTCATCATCTGAATCTGAACCAAGATCCAAAACAACATTTGTGGATTTCTCCTTACCTTTCTATTTCTGATTACGTTTCTGAGCCCACTTAGGCCTCAGTTCTGGATGCAACTGCCAACAATGTTCTTCATCATGACCCTTCCTGTCACAATGAATGCAAGAAAGTTGAACATCCTTCTTAATTGTAGCTGCCTTCTTTCCTTTCCCTGTCTCTGCAACCTTAGAAGATTTCTTGACATCATTATCAAACTTATCAATAAAAGATCCTTTACCCCTTGACTCTAAGTGGGTATCTTGGACACAAACTTCATCCAAGTTGTTAGGATTCAAAACCAGAATAGAATGCCTAAGGTAGGAATGCAGACCTCCTATGTACTTCAACAAAGTGTCCTGGGTGTACAAAGGAACATTCAAAGCAATAGCCTTTTTCCTAAATTCATGGGTGTACTCTTGGACAGTTTGACCTTTCCCTTGCCTAAACATTTTCCAGTCCATCATTAATTGTTGCATATGTCCTAGGGGATAAAATTGCTTCTTAAGAGCATTAACAAACTCTGCCCAAGTTAAACTGACTCTACCATGTTGTGAAATTTCTGCCTTAGTCTTACTCTCCCACCAAGTTAAAGTTGTACCTCCTAATCAAAGAGTAGCTAATTGGATCCTATCATCATCATCTAATAGGTTTTGGACTCTACAGTAGACTTCTACTTGCTAAATCCAATCATCCAATTTTTCAGCATTAAGTTCACCACAATACTTAGGCAAGTCAAATTTTACATCCAGTTTGATCTTAGGCTTATACCCACTCTTGAAAGGATTAAAAGAAGTAGAATGAGGAGAAGGAGAAGGAGAAGAGGGAGAAGAGGGAGAAGAAGGAGAAAAGGGGTGATCTGGTTGCTGGCCACCATCTCCATGTTGTTTCCCTTTCTTGTCTTTGCGATCTTCTTGCTTCAATGAACCTCCTTCACGTTCTTTCCGCTCCTGTCTCTCTTGAAAAAGAATGTCCACCTTAGCCTTCATCTCGAGGAATGCTTTACAAAACTCCTGCTCATTGATTTCTTCAAGAACCTCCATTCCAGAAATAGACATCTTCGGAAATGTTCTACGCTTCCTGATCTCAGGATTAAAGTCTTCGAGCTTGCCTTCACCCTTCTGAATCCTGGATCTCGTTAGCATTCAAAAAACAAATAACTGCAATAATAGTCAACTGAGCTCTGATACCACTTGATCTGTAAACGGATCTAGACTATTTTGCAGAATTGAATGCTTAACTTTTACAATGATTAATTCAAGTTAATTGAAACAAAATTAACTCACGTAAATAATTAAAGTAACGAGAATAACAAAGTGAAGCCAACAGAATTGAGAGTCAGAATGTGAGAGAGGAGAGAAAAAGTGCAAACAAGGGTTTGATTACGGAGTTCACCACAAACGTGACTATGTCTCTTGGTCCGCTCCAATAGAGTGAGACCGATCCGAGTATTCTCCAAAATCAATTACAAATGCACCAAGACCATTTCTTTGAGCACTTCGGCAGCATGACAATACTCTGATGTATGAAAATGGCTCAAAGATCTCCTTTCTTCATATCACTTGACACCTGTTTCTCTCACCACTTAACTTCAAAAAAAAAAATCTCTTAACTCAACTCTCTCCCTTTCACCCCTTTTTATACAAAAGTTTCACCCAATTTGGTGAAAACCATAAGATTTACTAAATTTCCCCCAAATCTCCTATTAACCATTTAATCTCCCAATTTTACAAAGGAATATTCAAAATATCCTTAATAATCTTTTTAAAAATTATTTAAGCCCTTCCTCGGAATATTATTGTTTAGGGGTTTGTTTTTTTAATCCTTAAAAGGATTATTTGTTTGTTTTGTTTTTAAATTATAGGAGTTTGTTTTTAAAATTATGGTAATCGGTTTGAAATAGTCAAGAAAACAAACCGATGCCATACACAAATTAGATAATGTTGATGGCATATCGGTGGGCTATACCTTTTGTAACCCGGCCGGTGCGGGTTCAAATCCCGCCGGCCACAAATTTAGCAATAAAATCCATCCTGTTGTGCAGTTTTGCACACACGCCCCACTTGGAGTAGGGACCCTCCTTTCACGATGTCTTTTGACCTTTGGTTTTAATGAATTTGTCTTGTCAAGGTCTTGAGATGTTGGTCTTGCTGACATTGGCCTTGCCTTGAGGCTTGAATCGGTTAAAATTGGTTTCTAATGAAAATCCGGGTTTTGACCTAGGTCTGGGATTTTCCAGCTCAGGCGGATTTTCCGGATCCTCATTCATTGTCTGGTTACTACTGAATTATCTGAAATCTGGGTTTCTGCTTGAATCTGGGATTTTCCGATTCGAGCGGATTCTCCCGAACTGCGCTAAAATCTCAAACTTCGTTAAAACCCCGGTTTCTGCCATATCCGTGGAATTCGTGCTCATCTGGATTTTCCGTTTGGCTTGGTTTTTTCTGAAATTCCGTTCTGAGCTAGGGTTTTCGGGTTTCCTTGACATGTCTTGTCACTCATTAATGCTCGAAGTACCTTTTCTCATGCGCGGGTGCGGATGGATTTAAGGCCTTTTGGGCATCATTTTGATTTCATTATTCACTTGCTATTTGCTCTGGCATCTGAGATTCTTCATTTGAGGTTTTGATTGTTGAATCCGAGTTGCTTGTGTGTAAGTTGCTTGAGCACTGGTTGAGTTTTTCGTTGCTAGGGCATACCGTTTCATAGTCACTTCTTCGAGTTCGAGCTTCATCCAGACCGATCCATGGTAAGTCGTTGATGGCCCCTCCTTTTGTCTGCACTCTGATTGAATCTTTCGAGTCGATTGATAATCATTTCGGGTCGGCCTTTGCTTGTTTTATGATTTTGTATTTATCGAGCTAGGGTTTGACCTACCTCTTCACTACATTTTGTAACCCACACTATGCATGCTTTCGTTCACCAATTGAATGTCGGGTATATCAGTATGGATGGGTGTTCTGGGTAGGATCTTGCCTTCTAGGCGCGTAATTTGTTGTATTTTGTGGAGGTTAGGGTTTCGGTGCATTTTCCCGAATTTGCTAAGTTTGATCGATTTACTGCGATTTGCGTATCTTGTGCCTATCTTAAACCTGCTCATATCTTGAGAGATCCCGGGGCTTTAGATTGGTCATTTCAAGGATAGTGTTTGAAACTTCGAGCTTACCCTGGTTTTCATGGCGGAGGTCTGGTTATCGAATTTAGGGCATCATTGTTCTGTGGTGAGGATCAGTCATATGAGAATTTTGGAAATTCAAATTCATGTGTATATGAAGTTTTGCTAATTGGCATCGATTTTGAGACCATTAGAATCCAAAAAGGGAGGTTTGAGTAATCATCTGACTAATGGTTCGCACGTTAATGATCGTCGGGTTTCTGAGGCATCCGCAGAATTTCTGCGCACCCGGATTTTCCCAGTTTCTACCGTATCTGCGGAATATAATGAATTCCAGAGTTTTGAGCTATTCGCGGAAATCCGGCCTGTCCAAATTTTTCTGATTTCCTGTCTGGTTTCATTCCTTTTCAATTTTTGATGTTAGGCGTAATGGAGTAAATGCTAAATGATGATTTCTTGCTGCTAATGGATGAATTTCATGATAATTACATAATTTTTTGTCCGTACTAATGATTTATTTGGCGAATGATGTCTTGGCAGCAGGAGTCCGTCTGGGTCGGATTTCTCCGAATTCCGCCCTGACTGGATTTTCCTAGATTACCTCATTTTCCTGGATTGCTTCATTTTTCTAGATTTTCATAGATTGATGATTAATGATGGATCTTAATTGCTTTATTTGGTTTTATGCTAATCCTTGGTTGGAATATGTATGATAATTGGATGCTCATGAAGTTCTTTTGTGAATGCAGGTTGAATCAAGCAAGGCTACTGCAGGAAAGTCCAAGGGTGATACTGAAGGGTCCTCGGCTATAGAGGCGGAAAGATTAAGATTGGATACCAAAAGTCAGCTGCCTAACACGAAAAATAGCTTCCGTATGGTCTGAGGTCTTTGACACCAATGTAGGGGCATGGTGATATGAGGAATTCAAGACAAGAACAGCTCAGAAAGATCTATCAGATTTGACCAAGGGAATGATGAAGTCCGGATTGGTCCATGTAGCAGGATTCCCTCCTGCAGTCCAGTGTTACGAGTTGATACTAGAGTGTGCTCAGTAATACGACTTTGACACGCAGAGGGTCATTAGCACCGAAGGAAGAGTCTTGGCGAATTTCAATCCAGTTTCTATCGCCCAAGCATTCGACATGCCGAATTTTCCATGTGTGTGTGCCTTGGACATGGATATGGCCAGGACTTACTATGAGGATGAGCCTACCAAAGCCCAACAGATAATTAATTCTTGGTTGGAGAAACCAAAGTCTCACTTTTCCAAATTGCCCAAGCAATTACACAGGATCAAATTCAAACCAGACATATATGATGCAATCACACTATTGAGTAGAGTAGCTTGTTTGAAGAGTGCTAGAGTGTTGGAGAATTGGATGGTCCATGTGATCAACAAGATTGAGAAAGGCATCAACTACCATTGGGCATGACTCATCAGTGCAATGATTGATAGGTAGTTAAGAGATGTGTTGGAAACAAAGAAGTTTACCATGTCCTCATATGTGATGTATGTGTTTGCAAGATTCTACCCATACATGGGTTTGAATCCAAAGGGGACATTTGGACAGGATATAGTCTATGACATATATCCGGAATTGCACCTAGGATATCAGGATTACAAAAGAGCAAACGATGCATTTACAATGCATATTACTAGGCTGCTTCAAAATGCAGAACATGTGAGATTGTCTGATGGAGCAAAGGAGCTGATAAAGAAATATGGAGCTTGGTTCATACTGTTTCCCACCTTCTCCTACATTAGAATTGACGGATGTCAAGCTGCTCCATACACATTGCCTAGGTATCCTACGGACCACATTGTGCTATTGGAGGTTACAAGGAAAATATGTGACTTTGATGCAATTGTTAAGAAAGTGAAACATAAAACAGGGTTTGGTGGAGATTTCCCTCTCAAAATTGGTATAAGTGAGGTTTTTCCTTCCATTCAATCGGCTCATGCATCAGGGGATGAATTGGCTGCTTATGGTTTCTCTTTCCACTCTAAAAGGACAAATTTTGATATCACTGGAGAAGCGCAAAAGAAGGCCACCAAAGAATACCATCACAAGGATGACCTAGAGGATTACTGGGAAAATATCAAAGATGATTTTGAGGCGAGGAAGAAAAGGTACTCTAGGTTTCCGGTTGATGCAATTAGGCTATACAATGTCAAGTTGATCCCTGACCAATTAGAGGATGACGGGAATCTGGTGCAAGATCATGCATATGAGTCTGTCAAGGACAGATCAATTGGAGAGATAAACTGGGCCGAAAATGAGGTAACTGAGATGGAAGACCTAATGGCCCCTGTCATGAAATTTACTACGTCATGGTTGAAGCATAAAGTTTGGGAGTTGGAAAGTGAGAAGGTACCCTATACCTTCAATTTAATGGGAAATCTGAATCCTCTGTCCACCTTAGAAGAATCCGGGGAAGATGATCCCAAAGGGAAAACCAAAGTGAGCTCACCCTTCAAAATTAAAATTAGAGGTCCAAAGGGAAGTGATCCGGAGTAGAAAAGGAAACCAAAAGGGAAGAAAAGAAGCAGAACCTTGAGAATTGGTAAGTTTGCAGAGGAGGAGGAACTTGAGAAGGCAGAAAAAGAGGATATTCCTCTAGAGCCAAAAAAGGCAAAGACAACTAGGGCTTCAAAGAGGAAGGATCAAGAGACTTCCAAGGATGAGACAAACCCTCCAATTGTTGATGTAGAGAGTTCAGGAGAAAAAACTAAGGTCTATTCAAGGAAATCAAGGACACCATCTCCCAAGGAGACCATACAAAAAATATATCCTCTTCCAATGGCGTCGACTGTGGAGCAACCTAAGGCTACTTCCCCTTCACCAATTGTACCTGAGCAGGTGACCCCTGAAGAGCATGAGACTAGTGGAGAGGTAGAACCATTCAAGGAAGGAGAACTCTTTGGTGCAGTAGCCGAGCTTGAGGCTGAAGATGTGGAAGTGCACCCTTCTCCATTGGTACAATATGAGGATTCCCTGGCGAGCAGCAAAGACAACAGATCCCCTGAGAAGGAGGATGTCCCTGTTAGAAACCCATCACCTTTGCTAGAAGAAGAGCCTGAATTGGGTAACCAAGGTGATCAGTCCCCTGAGAAAGGAAAGGATGAAACTGCAAAAAAACATGAAGAGGTAAAGACTGATGAAATACGGGTGGATCCTGTTGTCCCGGATTGGTTGGAAAAGGGGATTACAAGAAAGAAATAGGTTATTGTTGAGGACACTCCCCTCAATTGGGACGAATTGCTAGCCAAGATAGGTAAAGGTAAGAAGAAGAAAATGGCCAAGGTGGTTTCAAAGATAGAAAGAGATGAAGCGAATAACAGGGTTATTCATATTGCCACCCCTGCGGCTAATAAGAGTAAAGAAGAAGCCACTAGAAAAGATTACAATGTACAAACCATCAATCTTGGACCCGCTTCTATGGAGCGGGATATTGAAGAGTACGAAGGGTCTAGTGCAGTGATAATTAGAAGACTAAGGAAAGAAACACAGTCCAAGCATGAGCTTAAAAGGGAGAATGAGAGGCTTAAGAAGTGTCTAGAAGACTTAATGAAGCCTTTGCAATCTCTTCACCCATCTTCTTCTGCTACTACTGGTTTCTTGCCCAAGGAAACTATTTCTGAAATTGAAAGGATGAAGGCTTCTACCCAGACCGCAATGGATTGGTTGAAGGATGTCCAAGTGAAAGGAGATGATGCAATAAAGGAAATCCTTTCAATTGGGAAGGATGCAGTAAGAGCTAAGGACCTATTAGGACATGTTTTATCTCAAGATAAAGAGGATATTGACCTTCTATTGTAGAAATCTAAAATGATTATGGAGTATGGTAAAGATCAGTTGGCTGTAGATGGAATCCTTCCTTCATCCAGACTTGATGAGCCTTGGGAATGGTTTGAGGCCTTGCAAATTTGGCAGAAAACCATCAGAAAGATCCATAAGCGAAAGAAACAGATGGATGGTGATCTGACTAGTGTTTATGATGGATGTATTGCATTCTTTGAGATAATGACTAGCAGGAGGAAGATTGCTCCTAAATACCTAAGCTTGGAACAATTGAGGGAATGGTGGCATGATGTTTATGCTCCCGATTCTGAAAATGTTATAACAGGGCACCAACTAGATGATGCAGCAACCTACTTGGCTGTGATGGACAAGTACCAAGCACATAAAGGTGATTGGGATAAAATTATTAGGCAGTCAAAAGAGGAGATTGGCTCCATCGAATGTCGGCTCAAGATTTTGCCTTTGCCACCTGTCGCCGAGCTGGATAGAGTATTTTTGAGGGTTCATGGATCATTGGCTCAGAATAAGGATAAGGGAGGTAGTAGTTAATGCCCATTTTGAGATTTGTGCTTCCCTATTATTATAGGGCATGTGTTGATCTGGGCTACATTGAGGAGTGTGTTTGGGCCGACCTTGATGATGTATCGGCATTTAATGTGTGCCTTATTTTGAAATTCCTGAGGCCGACTTGTTTTGGTTGGTTTTATTTTGTAAATGTTTGGCTGGGCCGACATGTTTTAAGGTTTCTCTATAAAAGGCATACCTGCCTCATTGTAAAAGAGTTAGAGTCAGTTGGCAAGATAATAAAAACAAGCTAGAAAGAGCTAGAGCATTTTACAGTAGAGATAATAGTTAGTTCTTGAAGCAAATATTGTAACAGAACAGTGGAATTGTTGCAACATTTTGGTGATCTAATACAATTGAAGGCATTGTGGTTTCCTGGTGAATTCTTTTGTCTTAGTTTATCTTGCATGGTTCTTGTTGTTCCATTTTTGAAATTGCTTGAAGATCTAATATTTAGTGTTAGATTTAGAATTGGATTAGTTTGGTGAATAATGTTCATGATTTCATATTTGGAATGTTTGTAGCAATCTCTGGTCTATACTCCCAGTAACTATCTGATTGTAGTAGGCTGGTGAAGTCAACCTGGACCATACATTTATTTGCACTTAGTTCGATTATGGATGAATATCTATGATTTGAAAATCTATACACCTTAGAAGATTGCACCGTTCTTGTGATATTGCATTGTGGGTTGAGCAAGAATTGGTTATTTGAGATTGGTCCATTCCAGATATCTGTCATCTGCATTGTTCATACTAGGAATAGTTTAGATCTTATTATATCTTTGCTCCCTCATCTTTTGATATTTCTTTATCATTTAGTTAGACTTAAGATCCAAAATCATCATATTGCAAGATTTGATAAATTGGAAAGATACAGTTTGCTTGTAGTAAGGTCCGATCTTGATTCCTAGCATTTTCACATATTATCTGAGTTGTTTATGCATTGTCATGACCTGACACCCGAGAGACCTTGGGGTGATTTTCAGTAATTTATTGTTGAGGATTACCTTTCAAGAGAGATAGGATATTGTATTTTGTCTGAGTTGTTGTTGTGCAAAAAACACCATCAACATATTGGCGCTAGAAGGAGGGCCTGAATGAGCACACAGGATCATTTCTTGAACGCTATCTCTCCTGAGAGATATAGAAGAAATACCAGATCTACCCTAGGAGAAGAATATTTACATGAATTATAGTTCCCCACTAGGTCAAGGAGGACTCGAGAAAGGGGAGAATCATCATCACCCATCCCTTCACCTGTATCATCTGCATCTTCACTTCCTGAAGTTGAGGCCATACCCATCCCTGAAGCAGTTCCCATTCAACAACCCCAGCCTATCATTAACCAACCACAACCACCACCCCCACTCTTGCCAATGGCTTTCCTTGCTAATAATCCATCTCCCTTGTTTTTCAATGCCTACAATGTTATGCCTAAAAACCCTGAGCACTTCTATTCAAATTTTCATGTTAATGACCCAAACAGGACTGCAGAAGAACATATAAGGATCTTCCAAACCTGTCTTAAGGACAGAGGGATTGTTCATGAGGATGTTTCCTATAGGTTATTTCCTTATTCACTAGGAGAAGAGGCCTTTTACTGGTACAACCACCTTCCATCTGGTTCAATTCTTAACTGGAATGATCTTGAGACTGCCTTTTTATAGAAGTTCAGAATACCCATCAGTGCCAATGAATTATATCTGCAATTCACTAGAGTCAAGAGGGAGGTTAATGAACCAATATCCAGTTTCAATAATAGGTTCCACTGTGCATACACCAGACTTCAAGATCCTTATGTCTTAGACAATAATACAGCCCTGGGAGTCTATTACGAAGCCTTGGATAGCCTTACAACAACCTTTCTGAAGTGGAGACCCAATCCTCCAGCTAACCTAACTGATGCCTATACAGAAGCTGTCAAGCTCAGCATAGATTTGAGACAATATTTGACTGGACCGTTGCCCTCTTTAAGACCAGTTGCACATCCTAATCAGGTTCAGGCAGTGAATCAGGTGCTCGCCAATCATACCCCCATCATGAATCCAGTACCTCAATTACCTTTGGTGCCACATCCTGGTCCCCCCATGAGCCAGGTCCCTCCTATGATGAATTTTCCCCAGCAGCAGGTTAATCAGCCCCTGTATCAGCAGCAATTAACCAGTTTCCCTACCTATTTTCAAAATTCTGAAGTGTTGCATCAGTCTATGGGATCTGCTACAATGCTTGTTCCTCCTCAGAGTAATCCAAGCCAGACCCCTTATGGAGATCTGAATAAGGATAGGATTGATGAAATGGCTGACCAGATAAAGAAGCTAAACCTAGAGGTGACCTACCTAAGGAATCAAAACAGCCAATTACAAGCTGCTCAGAAAAATATACAGTCTAGTTAGAATAGGGAATTTCCACAGGGGCAGAATTTTGACAAGGGACAGCGTAATGAGAGAGGATTCCATAATGACAGGGGATATAATCAGGATAGGGGTTACAACAATGACAGAGGGTATAATAATGATAGAAGACAAAATTTTGATAGAGGACAAGGTAGTGGACCAGGATTTGATAGGAGACAGCCACAAGGACACAATAGAACCTGGAACACAGGACCTAATAATGGAGGAGTTCCTACTCCCTTGGATCACCTTGTCAACCAATTTGCAAATCAGCCAGTCAGTCAAGACAAGCCTCCTAGTGGTGTATATCTGGCTGAAGTTACCCTATCGGGATGGTGTAGGCTCCATAAGACAAGCCAGCATTCAGAGTTAGAATGTCCAGAGTTCCAAACTGCAGCCTCTATTTTCCAATATGAAGTGGAGAATAATGCAAATGGACAGGAGATTGTTCCCTCAAACCCCTATGACTCTCCTGTGTTGGTATTGAACCATGCTCTTTTTCCAGCAGGTGAAGAAAATGTTCCAGAAGAGGAGTTTGATTCTCAGGAGGGGAAAACAGATCAAATCTGCAATGGAGATGAGGTTGCTCAGTTGTTCAATGAAGAAGCAATTAATGATAATGGCCCCTTCAATCCGGAAGAGGCTTATGTTGAAGAAGTATAGATGTTTCAGAGGCAGGGTAAAGGATATGATTTAAGAGATATGCCTCATAGACGCCTGCAAGTTGGGGGTCCTTTCACCACCTCCATTCCTTCTAATAATTTCAATATTCCTTCAGACCCCAATGCTAGTAATAATCCATCCTTTCCGCGTGTTTCTAGGCACTACCTTGCAAAGGAAGGACAAGCTCAAACTGATTCACAGAAAGAGAAAGTTATTCAAGCAAGTAAAGATAAGGTGGAGGAATCTTCCAGGGAGGTCCCTACAAATATGAGTGAAGAGAAAATGGCTTCATATGTCACTGAGGAGTTCACGAAATTAAAGGTAAATCTTTCAGTATTCGAGTTACTGAGATTCCCTGCAATTAGGAATGCGGTTCTAGGTACTTATGATACACACCCAGTGTCCTTGAATAAATATTCTAATGAGGGTATCAGCAAAGTTTCTAGTTCTCAGCCCATGAAGACACAAAACCAGGCCCACAGTCGGACTAACTTACCTCCTGGAGATAAAGGAAAGGAGAAGGACAAGACTCAAGTAGCCCAGGTAGATACTCAGCCAACCTTGTTTCAAGGGAAGACAGAGACCCCACCATTTCTGATATCAGTGCGCATATTTGGTAAGAATTTGCATAATTGTTTACTAGATTCTGGTGCTTCTACTAATGTGATGCCATTCGGAGTATGTAGAGCCTTAGGGATTACACTTGCCGATTCTCAGAAGAAGGTAACTTAGTTGGATAGAACTGAAGTAAATGTGGTGGGAGAATTAAACATGATTCATATGTAGGTAGCTTCTGACCTAAGGATTCAACAGGTTATCAATATTCAGGTAGCTGACATTCCTGATGCATATGGCCTGATTCTAGGAAGAGATTTTACCAAGGCCTTAAATGGATATGTGTCTACTGATCACTCTCACATGTGGCTTCCTTGGAAGGGAGTACCAAATCAGATTAGAATTGAGAGAGAACCAAGAATGAAATATATGATTACAGAGTACCAAAATACTTCAAATGAGGTTCTGATATCGGAAGTAGGCATAGGAAATTATATGTTGTCAACTCAGTATGAGGAGTCAGATTCGGAGGAGGTATTGATGTTACATACGATACCTGTTGGTATAGAGGCGGATTCCAGTAATGCTAATGTTCTGACGGAATCTGTAGAAGAAGAAGAAGAATCTGAAGATAATCAGATTAGCCTATTAGACAGCTTCCAGGAATTCATCAGACAGTGTGTTGAAAATCAAATTCACCTAGGCAAGACGACAAGATTTGAAGAATTACTCTTACCTAATTGGTGTAGAGTTCATAATGCTTCACATTCAGAGTTGGAATGTTGTCTATGTAAGACAGCAGTAGAACGAGTATAGAAATGCCTAAATCTGACCCTGGCAGCTGAGATGGATACGCAAAACCCTCAGGAAGATTATAAAGGAAAGAAAGCGATATTGTCTGAGGAATCATCCAGCACTGGTAAGTCAAAGGATGTGATATAGAGGACTGCCACTGCTGAATGTTGGACTCTCAGATTTGATGGATCCAAATCCAAACATGGAGTTGGGGCAGGGTTCGAACTGATCAGCCCAAAAGGTAACAATTTCTTTGCAGCCCATAGACTTCAATTTCACTGTACAAATAATGTAGCAGAATATGAGGTGTTAATTCATGGACTTCTTATGGCACTTAAGAAAAAGGTTAAGGTTCTGCAAGTCTTTGGTGACTCCGAATTAGTAATTAAGCAAGTAAGGAAACAATATTCATGCCATGATAGGAGAATGACCAATTATAGGCATAGAGTATGGGACCTCATTGAGGGATTTGACGCTTTCAATATCCAATTGATACCACGGCAGAAAAATCAAACTGCAGACTCACTAGCTCAGGCAGCAAGCACTTTGCAGCCTTTATCTTTGTCAGGTTTGAAGAAGTTTACTGTAGAGTTGACTCCTGTGCCATCAGTTCCAGACAATGTTACTAACTTTCAGGTATTTGAAGACGACAAACACATTTTGGATTTTATCACAAATACAGATGTTTTTGCTTTCCAAATCATTGATGAGACAGAACTCCAGGAAGTAGAACTGGATTTGGAGGGAGTGATAAACTTGAAGTCTTATACTATTCCAAGGGGAATGGTACAGTTGGAGCGAATTTTTGATATGGACAAGATCAGAGACCAGGATCAAGAGTCTAAGAAAGAATCTATCAATGGACAGTGTGATACTCACAATGTGGGAACTAAGGATAATGTTAAGAACATTTTCAATGGCAAGGTATGCACTCTAGAAAAAAGACAAGGAATAACTGAAGCATTGCATAGCTTTTCGGATATAGTACCTGGAGTTATGAGGACTTGAAAACCTATGATACATCAATCATAACTCATACTATACCTCTAAAGCCAAGTGCCAAGCCTTTTAGGCAGAGATAGAGACCTATCAACGCATTGCTGGAACCACTTATACAGAAAGAAGTTCAGAAGTTATTGTCTGCCAGAATTATATTTCCTGTCAGGCACTCAACATGGGTGGCAAACCTGGTTCCAGTACAAAAAAAGAATGGGGAAATCAGACTTTGCGTGGACTTCAAAAATCTAAACAGATCATCAGAAAAGGATAACTATCCAGTCCCTTCATTGGATGAAGTACTTCAAGTGGTTAATGGATCTTAGATGATGTCCTTTCTGGATGGTTATTCAGGGTACAACCAAGTAATGGTTTAGTATGAGGACAGACACAAGACTACTTTCACAACCAAATGGGGTACCTTTTCCTACAGGAGGATGCCTTTCGGTCTCATTAATGCAGGGGCTACATTTCAAAGGGCTATGGATATTTCCTTCAAGGATATCATAGGAAAATGTATCATTATTTATATGGATGACCTAACTGTCTTCTCCAAAAACAAAGGGGACCACATCTCTGATTTGCGCAAGGTGTTTCAAAGGTGCAGAGAATTTGGCATATCCTTGAATCCTAATAAGTGTATTTTCGGAGTGATAGAAGGAAAGCTACTAGGACATGTCATATTTGAAAAGGGAATTGCTATTGATCCAGAAAGAGTGGAATCCATACTGAAGGTTCAGCCACCTGCTAGTAAAAAAGAGATGAAGTCTTTCTTTGGCAAGATCAACTTCGTCAGAAAATTCATTACTGGATTTGCTAAAATTGTGAAGCCATTGAATGCTATGCTGAAGCAAGATGCTAAGGTTGAATGGACTACAGAAGCAAAGGAGGCATTTGCAGAAATCAAAAGAGCCATTGCTGATGCTCCAGTATTGGTAAGTCCTAATTACAGTAAGCCCTTTTACATCTATTTGTTTGCTTCGGATCATTCATGTGCAGGGATGTTGACTCAGAAGTCTGATGAGGGAAGTGAGCATCCCATTGCTTTTATGAGTGCACCATTAAAAGATACTAAGTTAAAATATCCTAGTGTGGAAAAGCAGGCGTATGCCCTGGTCAGAGCAGTGAAGAAATTCAGACATTATATCCTCAAGAACAAGGTCTATGCAATTGTCCCAGATCTTGCAGTCAAGTTACTTTTGATGCAAAATGAGCTAGGTGAGCGTAGAGCTAAGTGGGTGATGATGCTACAAGAGTACGATATTGAGATCCAACCCATGAAGTTGGTAAGGGGACAAGGACTTACTTAGACTATGGCTGAAATGGGGCTTGAACTGACTGTTCAGAATTATAACATTGAGGAGGTTTCCCTAGATGGTTGGTACGATGACATAGTTTATTACTTGCTAAACCAACAATCTCCAGGTCATCTTAATGTTGTTCAGAGGAGAGCCCTACGACTAAAGAGTGATGGTTTCATGCTAAAGGGAGTTGTTCTGTACAAGAAAAATCATGAAGGCATTTATTTAAGGTGTCTTGGGAAACAGGAAGCTGAAAGAGTGATTAACGAATTTCACGAAAAGTATGGCACTGGACACGGTTCTGCGATTGCCACAGCGAATCAGATTTTGAGGGCAGGATATTACTAGCCCACATTGTTTAAAGACGTTCATCATCATGTTAGGATTTGTCACACTTGCCAGACCACAGCAACAAGGGAAAGGTATGCAGCACTTCCACTTCAATCGGTCATTAAGGTAAGGCCCTTTGCTCAGTGGGGTATGGATTTCATAGGCCCCATCAACCCATCATCTTCCGCGGGACACAGGTACATTTTAACTATTACTGATTATTTCACAAGGTGGACTGAGGCTTTTGCTTGGAGTCAATGTACATCTGAGGTAGTGATTTATTTTCTAGAATCTGCTATTCTTAATCAATTTGGATGCCCTATTGTTGTTGTCAGTGATAATGGTCCTACTTTCCCATCTTTAAAATTTTCAAATTGGGCTTTTGATCATGGCATTATTGTAAAGTTTGCATCCAATTACTATCCCCAGGGTAATGGCTTAGCAGAATCCTCCAATAAGAACTTATTGATTGTTATCAGTAAGCTGTTGGAGAGGAATCCAAAAGACTGGCATACCCAGCTTCGGTTTGCCCTTTGGGCAGATCGTACAAGACTTAAGTCATCCATTGGAACATCTCCTTATCACTTAGTCTATGGTCTGGAGCCAGTATTCCCTATTCAACTCAAGATACCGACCTTGTAATTTATTAATGATTTTTATGATGAGGGGGATAGGAGGGAGGCTAGGTTAACAAAACTATTGCACCTTGAGGAGAAACGAGACAATGCCCTTGAGAATTTTGCCAAACATCAAGGGGTAGTTAAGAGGTGATTTGACAGAAGGGCTAAGGTCAAAGCCTTTAGGATTTCTGACCTTGTCCTATACTAGGATAAACCTCATGATTGAAAAGGGGACCATGGGAAGTTCGATAAACTGTGGCTTGGCCCGTATCAGATTGCTGAGATACTTGGAGATAATGTCTTCCGTCTGAAGACTCTCACGGGAGAAGATATTCCACTACCTATCAATGGGCAGTATTTGAAACATTACTTCCAGTCCTGAGCTGTTTTCAGCTCCATGCTTTGTATATAGTTAGTGTAGGTTGCTTTTCTTGTGTTTTGGTTAGAGTAGGTTTCCTTTCGGTTTGTTCTGTTCTGTTTTGGTTAGAGTAGGTTTGCTTTGGTTTGTTTGTTTTGGTTTGTAATGCTCCTGCTCTTGGTTCCTTCTCTTTTTGGGGATCCCTTGTGGTATTTGTATGACAGTGGTGACAAAGTAGGTATGATGTTCTTGGTATTTCCCTTACAAACTTTAATCATCTTTTCAGAACATTATGGTATGAATT
>VDFB02000003.1:374649690-374733677 GCA_007258455.2 Sequoia sempervirens | reverse complement strand
TATTTGGTGAATGATGTCTTGGCAGCAGGAGTCCGTCTGGGTCGGATTTCTCCGAATTCCGCCTTAACTAGATTTTCCCGGGTTACCTCATTTTCCCAAATTGGTTCATTTTTTTGGATTTTCATAGATTGATGATTAATGATGGATCTTAATTTCTTTATGTGGTTTTATGCTAATCCTTGGTTGGAATATGTATGATAATTGGATGCTCATGAGGTTCTTTTGTGAATGCAGGCTGAATCAAGCAAGGCTACTACAGGAAACTCCAAGGGTGATACTGAAGGGTCCTCGGTTACAGAGGCGGAAAGATTAAGATTGGATACCAAAAGTCAGCTGCCTGACAGCAAAATAGCTTCCGTATGGTTTGAGGTCTCTGACACCAATGTAGGGGCATGGCTATATGAGGAATTCAAGACAAGAACAGCTCAAAAATATCTATCAGATTTGACCAAGGGAATGATGAAGTCTGGATTGGTCAATGTAGCAGGATTCCCTCCTGTAGTCTAGTGTTACGAGTTGATACTAGAGTGTGCTCGGCAATAGACTTTGACACGCAAAGGGTCGTTAGCACCGAAGGAAGAGTCTTGGCAAATTTCAATCCAGTTTCTATCGCCCAAGCATTTGAACTGCCGGATTTGCCATGTGTGTGTGCCTTGGACATGGATATGGCCAGGACTTACTATGAGGATGAGCCTACCAAAGCCCAACAGATGATTAATTCTTGGTTGGAGAAACCAAAGTCTCACTTTTCCAAACTGTCCAAGCAATTACGCAAGATCAAATTCAGACCAGACATATATGATGCAATCACACTATTGAGCAAAGTAGCTGGTTTGAAGAGTGTTGGAGTGTTCGAGAATTGGATGGTCCATGTGATCAACAGGATTGAGAAAGGCATCAACTACCATTGGGCAGGACTCATCAGTGCAATGATTGACAGGAAGTTAAGAGATGTGCTGGAAATAAAGAAGTTTACCATGTCCTCATATGTGATGTATGTGTTGGCTAGATTCTACCCATACAAGGGTTTGAATCAAAAGGGGACATTTGGACAGGATATAGTCTATGACATATATCCGGAATTGCACCTAGGATATCAGGATTACAAAAGAGCAAACGATGCATTTACAATGCATATTACTAGGCTGCTTCAAAATGCAGAACATGTGAGATTGTCCGATGGAGCAAAGGAGTTGATAAAGAAATATGGAGCTTGGTTCATACAGTTTCCCACCTTCTCCTACATCAGAATTGACGGATGTCAAGCTGCTCCATACAGATTCCCTAGGTATCCTACGGACCACATTGTGCTATTGGAGGTTACAAGGCAAACATGTGACTTTGATGCAATTGTTAAGAAAGCGAAACATAAAACAGGGTTTGGTGGAGATTTCCCTCTCAAAATTGGTATAAGTGAGGTTTGTCCTTCCATTCAATCGGCTCATGCATCAGGGGATGAATTGGCTGCTTATGGTTTCTCTTTCCACTCTTAAAGGACAAATTTTGATATCATTGGAGAAGTGCAGAAGAAGGCCACCAAAGAATACCATCACAAGGATGACCTAGAGGATTACTGGACAAATATCAAAGATGATTTTGAGGCAAGGAAGAAAAGGTACTCTAGGCTTCTGGTTGATGCGATTAGGCTATACAATGTCAAGTTGATCCCTGACTAGTTAGAGGATAATGGGAATCTGGTGCAAGATCATGCATATGAGTCTGTCAAGGACAGATCAATTGGAGAGATAAACTGGGCCGAAAACGAGGTAACTGAGTTGGAAGACCTAATGGCCCCTGTCATGAAATTTACTACGTCATGGTTGAAGCATAAAGTTTGGGAGTTGGAAAGTGAGAAGGTACCCTATACCTTCAATTTAATGGGAAATCTGAATCCTCTGTCCACCTCAGAAGAATCCGGGGAAGATGATCCCAAAGGGAAAACCAAAGTGAGCTCACCCTTCAAAATTAAAATTAGAGGTCCAAAGGGAAGTGATCCAGAGCAGAAAAGGAAACCAAAAGGGAAGAAAAGAAGCAGAACCTTGAGAATTGGTAAGTCTGCAGAGGAGGAGGAACTTGAGAAGGCAGAAAAAGAGGATATTCCTCTAGAGCCAAAAAAGGCAAGGACAACTAGGGCTTCAAAGAGGAAGGATCAAGAGACTTCCAAGGATGAGACAAACCCTCCAATTGTTGATGTAGAGAGTTCAGGAGAAAAAACTAAGGTCTATTCAAGGAAATCAAGGACACCATCTCCCAAGGATACCATACAAAAAACAGATCCTCTTCCAATGGCGTCGACTATGGAGCAACCTAAGGCTACTTCCCCTTCACCAAGTGTACCTGAGTAGGCGACCCCTGAAGAGCATGAGACTGGTGGAGAGGCAGAACCGTTCAAGGAAGGGGAACTCTTTGGTGCAGCAGCTGGGCTTGAGGCTGAAGATGTGGAAGTGCAGCCTTCTCCATTGGTACAATATGAGGATTCCCCAGCGAGCAGCAAAGACAACAGATCCCCTAAGAAGGAGGATGTCCCTGTTAGAACCCCATCACCTTTGCTAGAAGAAGAGCCTGAATTGGGTAACCAAGGTGATCAGTCCCCTGAGAAAGGAAAGGATGAAACAACAGAACAACATGAAGAGGTAAAGACTGATGAAATCCGAGTGGATCCTGTTGTCCCAGATTGGTTGGAAAAGGGGATTACAAGAAAGAAATGGTTTATTGTTGAGGACACTCCCCTCGATTGGGACGAAATGCTAGCCAAGATAGGTAAAGGTAAGAAGAAGAAAATGGCCAAGGTGGTTTCAAAGATAGAAAGAGATGAAGCGAATAACAGGATTATTCATATTTCCACCCCTGCGGCTGATAAGAGTAAAGAAGAAGCCACTAGAAAAGATTACAATGTACAAACCATCAATCTTGAACCCGCTTTCATGGAGCAGGATATTGAAGAGTACGAAGGGTCCAGTGCAGTGATAATTGGAAGACTAAGGAAAGAAACACAGTCCAAGCATGAGCTTAAAAGGGAGAATGAGAGGCTTAAGAAGTGTCTAGAAGACTTAATGAAGCCTTTGCAATCTCTTCACCCATCTTCTTCTACTGCTACTGGTTTCTTGCCCAAGGAAACTATTTCTGAAATTGAAAGGATGAAGGCTTCTACCCAGACTGCAATGGATTGGTTGAAGGATGTCCAAGTGAAAGGAGATGATGCAATAAAGGAAATCCTTTCAATTGGGAAGGATGCAGTAAGAGCTAAGGACCTGTTAGGACATGTTTTATCTCAAGATAAAAAGGATATTGACCTTCTATTACAGAAATCTAAAATGATTATGGAGTATGGTAAAGATCAATTGGTTGTAGATGGAATCCTTCCTTCATCCAGACTTGATGAGCCTTGGGAATGGTTCGAGGCCTTGCAAATTCGGCAGAAAACCATCAGAAAGATCCATAAGGGAAAGAAACAGATGGATGGTGATCTTACTGGTGTTTATGATGGATGTATTGCATTCTCTGAGATAATGGTTGGCAGGAGGAAGATTGCTCCTAAATACCTGAGCTTGGAACAATTGAGGGAATGGTGGCATGATGTTTATGCTCCCGATTCTGAAAATGTTATAACAGGGCACCAACTAGATGATGCAGCAACCTACTTGGATGTGATGGACAAGTACCAAGCACATAAAGGTGATTGGGATAAAATTATTAGGCAGTCAAAAGAGGAGATTGGCTCCATCGAATGTCGGCTCAAGATTTTTCCTTTGCCACCTGTCGCCGAGCTGGATAGAGTATTTTTGAGGGTTCATGGATCATTGGCTCAGAATAAGGATAAGGGAGGCGGTAGTTAATGCCCATTTTGAGATTTGTGCTTCCCTATTATTATAGGGCATGTGTTGATCCGGGCTACATTGAGGAGTGTGTTTGGGCCGACCTTGATGATGTATCGGCATTTAATGTGTTCCTTATTTTGAAATTCCTAAGGCCAACTTATTTTGGCTTGTTTTATTTTGTAAATGTTTGGTTGGGCCGACATGTTTTAAGGTTTCTCTATAAAAGGCATTCCTGCCTCATTGTAAAAGAGTTAGAGTCAGTTGGCAAGATAATAGAGACGAGCTAGAAAGAGCTAGAGCATTTTACAGTAGAGATAATAGTTAGTTCTTGAAGCAAATATTGTAACAGAACAGTGTAATTGTTGCAGTATTTTGGTGATCTAATACAATTGAAGGCATTGTGGTTTCCTGGTGAATTCTTTTGTGTTAGTTTATCTTGCATGGTTCTTGTTGTTCCATTTTTGAAATTGCTTGAAGATCTAAGATTTAGTGTTAGATTTAGAATTGGATTAGTTTGGTGAATAATGTTCATGATTTCATATTTGGAATGTTTGTAGCAATCTCTGGTCTATACTCCTTGTAACTATCTGATTGTAGTAGGCTGGTGAAGTCAACCTGGACCATACATTTATTTGGGCTTAGTTCGATTATGGATGAATATCTATGATTTGAAAATCTATACACCTTAGAAGATTGCACCGTTCTTGTGATATTGCATTATGGGTTGAGCAAGAATTGGTTATTTGAGATTGGTCCATTCCAGATATCTATCATCTGCATTGTTCATCCTAGGAATAGTTTAGATCTTATTATATCTTTGCACCCTCATCTTTTGCTATTTCTTTATCATTTAGTTAGACTCAAGATCCAAGATCATCATATTGCAAGATTTGATAAATTGGAAAGATACAGTTTGCTTGTAGTAATGTCCGATTGTGATTACCAGCATTTTTACATATTATCTGAGTTGCTTATGCATCATCATGGCCTGACACCCGATAGACCTTGGGGTGATTTTCAATAATTTATTGTTGAGGATTACCTTTCAAGAGAGATAGGATATTGTATTATGTCTGAGTTGTTGCTGTGCAGAAAACACCATCAACACATCCAACTTTTTATCAAAACAAAATGAGCACCGTTGATTGTTAGACTCGCAGATATGGTGCAACGGTCAGGTGCTAAGTTTGGCGGAGGTTGGTTGGGGGTTCAAATCCCCCAACAAACTCTTTTAACAAACGAACAAACTCATCCCATCCGCCGGCTGAAGGAAAGAAGAAAGGGCCATGTGTCGCGCCACCGAGATGCCATGTGGCTTGATTTGATTCGTTGATAGAGACACGTCAGCTGCACAGTCACTGCCAACTATATTGCCACCAATTGCCACATGTCAGGAGATAATTTGTCGAACCTATCCACGTCACTTGCTAACTCGATAGCCACCTGTACTGCCACATCATCTTGTACGGAATGCCACGTCAGCTATATGGATGGACACATGTCAAACTGTGATTGGTCCCCTTCGAATTCCATACTGATGGTGACGTCATCATGTATGGATACTGACATCATCACTATACCTCTGGTCCACAAGTCAACTCAGAACTTTGACTGGCTGTATCTCTCGCATATGATGTGCATTTTCGACGAAACGAGTTGCGTTGGAAAGCTTGTGACGAGCTCTTCGAGATGACGCCAACTTCGAAAAATTTTGACAACGTCATTTTTTCCGCTTCCTAAACACCCGGATCTTAGTTTGACCCAAGGTTTGACTGGCCATAACTTGCAAAAACGAACTCCTTTTTGCTCCGTTCGAGTTGTGTTGGAATCAGGACGCCGAGATCTTTTTGATGGTGTAGATTCTAGAGAGAATGGAGACACTTCAATTTTCACTAAAAATATCCACCGGATCATTGGCCAAGCACTTGCACCATTGAAATAGATTGAATTAAAAGCCTAGAACTAAATGAATATAGGTCTTTTCCACCTCTTGTTTGCAAGAAGTATGTGATTCTCATGTTAGGAATGCATATAGGCATCAGGATTGCATTGAGAGTTCCCTCCTACATTGTTGTTTCAGGTTGCTAGGCTCCTCGTGTAGGGCTGGGGATTTCTTTGAGCTAGGAAGAAACCCGGGGAAGTATTGTACTTCGTGGTTGGGAAGAAAAGGAAGCTTAATCACACTCTTGGCCCCAGCTTGCAGGAAGACCAGTGGTGTCACGATGGTTGAGGTTCAGAGATTTAGATGTTATATATGTATTCATGTATTATTTTGAATGGCTTGTAAATCCCACTTGTAAATGTAATTTTATTTGTAATTCAGTATTGCAACAATGAAATAGATGTATTGGAAAGAAATATTTGATGTAACATTGAAATAGATGTATTGATTGAAAGTTAGTAATGTAAATGAAAACTTGAGTGAATTTATAGAAATTCATTGAAATGCTAATGGCAATCATTTATGTAACAATGCAACGATCCTTGTATTTAATTAACTTTATTTACTATGCATACATGGAATGAGACTTATTCTGAATTTATCTTTTTAGTATTTATGGAAAGATCATAACATATGCATCCTTTGTTTTTACCATATTTGGAATATAATATGTTTGGAAAACTATGTGGCTAAATGAACATCAATTCTCGAGCATTACACACATAAATCTACTTCAATAAGCTCTGCTACCTATGACTCACTGGCTTCAACACACATTCTCATTTACATTCACACACACTTCTTTGCAATTTCACATACACTTAATGTTTATGTCTCAGAGTTGATCTTTGCCATATTTCATTTCATTTTGTAGATTTTTATTCACACATTGTCTACTCATAGCATTCACAACACATTCACTCACTTTCTCAAAAGCTTTGATATTCTATTTTTACCCTCTATAATCTTCAAAAAAATTCTCCTTGTTGGCTACAAACATACAATATGAGATATACAATGGTCACAACAAGTCAGCTCCAAAAATATTTATAGTAGAAGGAAATCACATGCAATTCAAGCTGAAAGATATTTAAGACCTATTTTCCATGGAACACATCTTCAAAATGAGTGCACACATCCAAACAATAGATGAAAGCAACACATGTCAAGTCAGCACAACAAGCATGTAAACTATCATGCATCAACTCTAGACCAAAGGTGGTATCAGAAAGACCAAGTAACTTTGTGTTGATCACTCCAACATAATGATATAGCTTATAAAGGAACTTCTCTACACTCCTTTTTTTTTTATTTTAGATCATTTTTCTTGACATAAACACTTCATACAAAAAAAATCAATTGATTCCAGGAATATTGTTATACATGTGAGGATCACATACCATCTTGTGGATCATTCAAAGAACATAATGAGACTCCAACATGCATACCATAACCTCTTTACATATATTTGAGTAAGGACTTGTTGGAATAGGTCATTTGAACACCAATAGATCAACTTACCAAGTTGTTGAAACATAGACAACACACTGTCATTTACAAAAACACTAGTGGTACACCAAATCATGTGAAATTTGAACTAAGCAAGCACACATCCTTCATGAGATAAACCACAAGGAAAAATAATATGATACAGTGAAGTGTAGATACATTTAGTTCCTCCTTAGTCAACACTCTCATGAGCCTAACTTGTTTTGACTCTATTAATACTAGAGAGCATTGTTGTAACACTTATGCATAGAAACTTGGAACATGCATACCTCACAACTGTGTAGAGATATCCTTCAAACCACAAGACTAAACCTTCATATGTGGAGGAATGCAAAGCATTTGACAGAGCTCCTGTGGTGCAAGTCTTGTGCCTTAGATAGTTGGGAGAACATTTTGACATCCAACCATGAACTTCAAATGATAATGTACAATTGTGTACCAAAGACCGCATTATATCATTTTGACATCCAACCATGAACTTTAGAAGATGAGACATCAATATAGGCCTTCAACATATTCAACATACAAGTGCATGTAGTAGCAAAATAGGTTGACATCAATGACACCACATTAACATCACATTTTCCAACACTTTCTTGTTCACTTTGGCTTTCTCAAACATTGCAAGTAATATTGTTATTTTTATCTTATACCAATAAGAACCTTGGGATTATCACATCCCTTATCAATTCATTTTATTTTATTTTTTCTTATCTTTAAACACATTTAGAATAATATTGCACATTATTTCTCTTTTATCTATCTATCTTGGTTGTTGTGGAGGTAGAAACAACAAAGCAAGGATTTGACTAAGGAAAACCCCCAAACAACCTCAAACATTTTCCTCATCTTGTTTTATTTATAGGTTAGGTGGATTCTGAAATTCAAATAGTGTATTCTAGGACTTATTGCTTGCATCTATGTCAAACAACAACACAAGACGAGGATGTTTGTATGACGTACTAATATCCTTGATCGAGACTCCTAGATTTCAACCACATGTTCCTTATCGTTTGTATTTTATGTTTCTATAATTATTAAATTTATTTATTTGTATATTAGTATATATTTTCACTAGTTTATTTATCTTTAAGAATTTTAGTTAGTTGATTTAATTTGAGTGTATGTAGTGAGATTTACTCTAAAAGGAACCTAGCTTTCCTTTTGTCAAAGCCAATTTTTCAACAGTACATTTGTATATGATATTATTTAATTTATAAATGTCCATGTGGGAGGTAGATGCCATCATTTACAATCATTTCCTTAAATCTACAAAATCATACAACTTAAAAGCTCTAATTGTAGCAAAAAAACCTTCAACACTTAATAGAAAGATATCCCTCTCTAAGAATAAATGTTAGCTATCATACCAAATGTTAATCTATAAAATGAAACTACTACAATTAAATCTTCTAAAAGTACATACAAATTCTAAATTTATTTAGTTTACAAAGACTATCATATGATAAATGTTATGTGATTGTAAAATTAACAATAAGAGATAAATCAACAAACCATAAGTAACACGGGATTGACATGGAGAAACTCTTTCAAAAAAATACACGAAAATAGGAAATGCATGTATTAATCTTCAAACGAGAGATACATCCACATTCTAACACTCTAAAATCTAATAGTACCTATGTACCTAGAAATAAAATCATAAAAATATTATCACATGTGTTTACTTTAGAAAATTAGAATAGGAATACTATAAATGGTTTTGTGAAATAATGTACCATCAAATCATGATAAAATGCAAAAATCCCATGTCCAAGATGAAGAGGCTCTTTTGAGAATAGTAAATAACTCCCAACAAGCCATGAATAGAAAAAATAGCCTATGTAATGATAATAGATGACATCTTTGACTTGTAACTCTTCCATAATGACTTGTATCTGAACATAAGAATTTAAAATCATCACCCAATTAATATAGAACCCACATATTATAAGAAAACTTATGTGAACTAATAATTAAAATAAAAACTATTTTTATTATAATTATTTTTAATAAATAAATAATTTAAACTAAAGTTTAAAACTTAAAAATTAAAAAATAAAAGCATATTTACAACTCCAACTTAGTATAAAATTCTAAATCAAAAAAATGAATAATAATTACTATAGAATTACAAATTTAAAAATTGAATAGGAAAAAATCTATGTGAAAAGTCTATATGAAGAACTAATATAATCCATTGAATATCTAATATAAGAAATGAGATAAAGAATTTTTTTATTTTTTTGACCTTATCCTTATACATCATCAAATTAATAAAAGATTTTGCTAATTGTTTAGCTCATCCATTCATTGTTTGTTGAGTGTTACTTCCTCTTCATTAAGTCCCCTCATATTAAATGTCAAATTTTAAAAATAAAATATTTTTTATTTGATGAAAAGATACTTCTTTGTTATAAAATTATGTTATCCATTTATTGATCAAAATATTTCACTTTCTAAAAACTAATTAATAATATATAATTTTAAAAACCTTACAATTTTATTTAAAAAATTAAATCAAATGTATTTTTTTATTATAAGTATTATAACTAAATAAAAAATAAAGTCAAACTTACTATAAAATTGCAAACTTTGAATAATAATAAAGCTATATGAAAATAGTATACTTTTCCTCAATTCTAACAATTATCCTTGGTCACATGGGAATACTAATAATTAACCTAAATTAAAGTTCTTTAAGTCCTTCAAAAGTAAAAAATGTGTGAAATCACATGGGAATATTGGTTTTAAATGCATGGTGGGTAACAAAGATTAATATTAAAATTAAATCGAGGAAGTAATAAATAATATTTATAGACTTATGCGCTGTAAAAATCTTGGAGTTATACAAAATATTTAAATAATTAATAATAGAGTTTTAAAAAAATTGTAGTACTACGAAATATTCGAGCTTCCCATGTGAGCAAATTTAGTAGTGGACTATTTTTTTAATTGAAGAGAACAATAGTTATATAAAATGAGAAGCAGTTAAGAAGACTGCAAATAAAAAAATGTATAATAGTAAAAAAAAAATTGAGTATTTTAAAAGGAGGTTTTTCATTCAAATTAGGTGATATTGTAAAGAAAGATTGTAATAAAGATGGTATTCTCGAATCTTAAAAAATATCAAAGATATTTTCGAATTTTCATGTTATTTATTAATTTTTTTTGATAAAGTAGGGTTTTTAAAGGGTCTAAAACCTTGTAAATGGAATACAGTCAAATATGAAAGTATCAAAATTTGCCAACGAAACACAACAGCAGAAATGGGTTTAGAAGGGCACCTAAAACCCTCACAAAAAAAAAAAGAAATAACGGAAACATTGTAGTACAACAAAAAAATGTCAACCAACACCTAGCCACCAAATAACCATGAGCAAAAACATGCTAGAAGATGAGAGAGGCCACACCAAAAGAAAGAGCCTCACTGATCAAGGAGGTTTAAAGTTGTGTCTAACCAAAGAGCTCATAAGGAGAGCTTGATCTAAACGGGTCAATCCAAGATTCTTAGAAGAATCAATCTCATCCACAAGAGTAGGAAAAATCTTATCCTTGAGGGGGCTTCCCCTTAGGACATCAATGAGATCTTCCACATCCAACTCCCTAGCCAAGGGGTTCATCAAGTCTATCTTTCAATGAGATTATCAGCAAAGGAACATGAAGCCTTCCCAATAGAACAAGTCTTCAATGGATTGAAGACTTGGAAAGAGGAGGAAAAGTGACCAACTCTAAGGCAATGAGAGCACACCAAAGAGGAAGAATCAAAGAGGATAATCTACTCCCAAACACCCAGCTTGGAATGAATCTTAACTTTATTTGGTAGAAGCATACCAAATTCAACACATATACAAAATCTTGCATAAACTAAGTTTGTCTTGTCTTTCATGATCTTGTCAATGGCTAATAAAGAACCAAGACTATTACCAATACCTCAAAAAAAAAATTCAATCCCAGAATTCCAAAGGAAGTATTGGGATTCTTACCCAAATAGGGGCCCAACCAAAGCTTTCCTTGGAAGCAGCAAACCCAATAGTCCAGCTTTTGAGAAGGAGGATACATTTTCCAAAGAACCATGGCCTACAAAGTAAGGAATCCTTACTCTACTCAAGGTGCTAGAAGGAGAAAAGGAAAAAAACCTTTAGGCAATGCAACCACCTACAACAGACCAAAATCCTTCCAATTAACCAGACCCCAGCTGCGAACGGAGTCAGTATTTGGGCAAGGGCCTGAGAACCTCCCAATAAGAAAATTTCCCACAGCAATAATAAAATTTTCCACGACAACATCAAGAATCCAAAGTGAGGGGCAGGAGACCATAGGGATCCCTTGCACCTTAGCTTGGACATGAGTAGCAGCATCCAATGACGTATCACAAGGAATCTCCTCAAACATAGGGAGGGGCCCCTTCTTAACAACATCCAAACCAATAGGGAAAGTTGAAACATCTAACTCACCAGAGATGTGAGAGGACAAAGGAAGGTTCTCCATACCAAACTTGGAGCTAAGATCCTTCATAAGCATCTAAACACATTTAGATCTTTGAAGATAAAGAAGCTAGAGACGCAACCGGATTCACATCCAAGCTAAGCCTTGCACACAAAGTGGGAAAGGGGGACTCCTTTAGAAACACCTCCTTCCCAAAGGGGGAAGTCTTCACACACAACTCCATCGAGATGGGAGGGGGGAGAAGAAATCCCCACCTAAGGGGAGCCCAAGGTCAAGAAAGCCGGACCTAAAGCACCTAGATTTAGCAAGAATCTGCTCCTTCCTCTACACCTCATGCAGAGCAGCATCAAAGCTCTCCTTCAAACTACTCACACATATCTAGGGATTTAGACGGAATTCCAACATAATATCAAGGAAAAATTCATCCTCCTCCTTGACCCACTCATTCCCCCAAAAATCAAACACATTTTCTTCATACTTTCCCCCTTCATCATCATCATCATCATCATCATCATCATCATCAGAATCACCATCATCGTTGTCGTCGCAGCAAGAAACACCCTCCTCAACACCATTGCAAGTCACAAAGATCCTCGTTGTCACCACTAGGTTTTCCTTCGTTTCCCACTCTACCATTCAAATTTTTGCCTAATTCAATTTGTGTCCTATAAACCTTCATGCTCGTTGTTATTTAATAATGTTAAAAAATAAAAGATGTATATTATTTATTGAAAAACAATAAAAATATCATGATAGTATGTGGATTGTTTTGAGTTTTTATTTTAGCCTTCAAATCAATTTATAAAGTAATTAAAGTTGTATTCATTAATATTTAGACAGGTTTTCAACTTTTCAAGTACGATATATATTTGTATACTAATAGAACTGTTTCATACAATTGACAACAACACTTATTAAATTTTTAATTATAAATATGATACAAAGACCATTGATTCAAGCACTTCACATTAGGCAATCTTTTGGTTGTAAAATTAGTAAAAACTACCACATTAGGCATTGGATATAGAAAATTGTTTATTTGAACCATTTTAAATTCTTTAGTTTGTGTTATGTATAGTTTGTATTTTTACATTTCATGAGGAATAAACTTGCAACAAATGTCATAGATTAATAGTAATCACATTTATAATTTCTTATAGTCATCACTATGGTTTGTAGTTACTGTCATCATTACAATTTGTAATTGATTTCATCACCACAATTTTCTAGCTTGTGAGGCTCTCTAAGAATTATGACCTAGAGAGAATTGGAACTATTCTCTACATTATGAGGCTCAAATTTTCAAAATAGGTATTTCCTTTTTGTTTTAGTATCTTTTATGTTTCTATTTTTTATTTTATTATCAAATTAAGAATAAGACCATAATGGAGGCATGGTCTTTATAGATTATCGCGAACACTTGCTATTTATAGGTGCACTGCATATTAGGGGTCATATCTGGTGTTCTTATTATACAAAAATAAATTTAGCTATGCACTAGGATGTATAGTGAATTCATCCTCCCTAAGCCTAGTCGAGACATTCATTGAACTACCACCCATACCATAAAATTTGAAACCCATTAAAAGTTCTTTTGTAGTTCCTTCTTGTAATATGGTTTAATAGTAAAGTATATTTTTTCATTATTGAAGTTCAATACAAATATAGTAGTCTAGGAATATATTTTACTATTGTGTAATTTGCTTGGCTTGAATTATCTTAGTAAGTAGACCATAATTGGGAGTGAAAGTTCAAAGTTGTGTCTTAATTTAGGTCGACTTATCAACATAAATGAATCTAAACATTTTCAATTAAAACTATCTAGTATAATTTTAAGGCTAATTTATTAAAATGTGTATTTAATGTTCTTACAATTCCTACTCATGTAAATAATATTTTAAGAAAACCTAAAAATATTATTTTTTTTAGATTTATAAGTCAAGGTGATATATTTTTTTCTATTTTAGATAAATAGTAAAGAAGAAAGCTATGTCTCACCAAAATAGTTATTTTGTTGCACACTCAAGTTTTAATATTTATTTAAAATATATATTTATTGAAATAGAAAAATCAATCCATGAACTAAATTTTCAAGTTATAAATATAAAAATGGGAGGAAAAAAATCTTATATAGAAAGTGGCATCCCACTTAACCTAATTTTTCAACGTTGTATTAGTAACTAAATTATAATGTAAAATTTATAAAAACTACATTCAAATAATTTTGAAATTTTTAAATACAAATATAAAATACACTAAAAAACTATATTCCATTAGTTTACATCATTTCAAATTTTAAAACATATATGTCACATTCTAGATACTCTAGTTAAAAAATTGGTTTAGTGTAAATTATTTCCTTTATAAATATGGGACACAAGTTTGAAATTTCACTTTTAGAAAGAAAATAGAACAAAATAACAATTTTAAAGCAAAATTAAAAAATGTATAATAGTAATTTTTTGTGAGAATTTTGAAAGAGGTTTTCCATTCAAATTAGGTGACATTGTAAAGAAAGAATGTAATATAAGATAGTATTCTTGAATCTCAAACAATATCAAGAATTTTTATGTTATTTATTAATGTTAACAAATAAAAGATGTATATTATTATTGAAAAATGATAAAAATTTCATGATATTATGTGGATTGTTTTGAGTTATTATTTTAGTCTTTTAAATCAATTTAAAAAGTGATTAAAGTTGTAGTGATTGATATTTGGATAGGTCTTCAACTTTTCAAATACGATATGGATTTGTATACTAATAGGAGAACCTTTCCATACAACTGACAACAACAAAAATACAACAAAGCAATTCCTTTTTTTGGTTGATGTTTTTGGGTGTGTCATTTATTAGGAGGTTATTGAAGTGTTTTGTTGCAGGTTGAAAGGGTTATTGTAGCCATTGAAGGTTGAAAACAAATTTGGGAACACACCAAAAAAACAAGAATTCATAACCATAGGGCATACCGTATGCCCTATATCTGAATGCAAAAGTACATTATTTTGCAGCTAGATAGGTTGATGAAAACTGTTACAAATCTGATATGAAACTGAAATGTGACAAAAAATCAAATACAAAATGGTTTCCCTCAATCTCTCTTCTTTCACCGAATTCTAGCTCCTTCAACCTACATTCATTATTAGAAATCATTGTTGGAAATAAACCATGAAATCATTACTCTTCTTGTTGTTGTCACACACCTCCAAACCTACAACAAAAATTTCTTCTTGGTCTCCTTCAACCTTCTTTCTACTGAAGCTCTCAAGTTCCCTTGACATGGATTTCACAAGTTCATTATCTCTCAAAATGTGGAGCTCACTCCCAAAAACATGGGGCTATGTGCAAATATAAATTTGCAACAATGGATTTGATGTAAGAGGGATCACACACTCAAAATCATTCACAAACACCTTCTCAAATAAGAGATATTCTCCTTTCAACCAAACTGAAAATGAAAATCAGATTTCAGAGGAAATCTATTCAAAATGCCAAAAATCCATTGTTTGCATAACACACTGTGTTATTACAACAAATAGAAACTTAAATCAAATGATCCAAACATGACCTAGATGATGTAATATGATCAGGAAACCATAAATAAACTCAAATCACACATGCAATGACATGCATAGTAATTGTGTCTCAAAATGGGAAAAATACATTCTTTTCTCATTAAATCTATAATACATGTGTTTATTACAAGTGCATAAGCATGTTGTCTTTACAAGAAACCTCTGGAAATCTGATATAACACCATTAAACCTATAAAATGTGCTTCAACAACAACCTTCCTTCAACAATCTGAAATTTCACCTCATTTGGAGCTTCCAACCTTCACCTGCGTTGTGAAATAGATTGGAAAATTTGCTCTCTTCTATTTATAAATTTTAATAACTTCAATAATGGATTCAATTCTTTGTTTTCTACTGAAACACACTACCAAAACTATGCAAACATGACTCCAATCTACACAAAAATAAATTTCTACACCCCAAGAGAGACTTCTCTAAAATTTGGAAAAGCAATTGTGAATTTGACAAGCTAAGACTTAAATATTGTATTCAATCTTACCTCTCCTATAAATCCTCATTATCCACAACCAAGATGGGTAAAAATAAATTCTAAATGGTATTAAATTACATTTCATTTCATAAGGAATATGCTCTTACACCCTTACAATTTTCTAAAAATAGGCTTCATGTCATCCCTCTACTTCCACTACATTCCTCTCGGTATAGAAAAACCCAAAACCTCTATCTTGGGCACACAAATTTTCTCTTAAAACCTTTTCATAATGAATTTGTTGCATTTAATAACCCATGAGTGTGCCTTCCAAGATTCTATACCCAAGTTTTGTGATTAAATCTTACATAGCAAATATTGCCAAAATTATGTATGAAACTTTACCAGATGACTATTCAGGCTTGTCAAAGTATTTAATAAAATAATTACCTTTATTACAAATATTGTTCAACCTATTTAACATATTATTTTATTAAAACATTAAACTAATAAGCTATGAAAATTTATTTATTTGGTTGATGTTGGATAGCCCTCATGTACCATGGATGCTCTTGCATCAGTTATTATTTTAGCCTTCAAATCAATTTAAAAAGTGATTAAAGTTGTACTAATTGATACTTGGATAGGTATTCAACTTTTCAAATAAAATATAGATGTTGAAAGAATGAAGAAGTAACCCTTTGATGTGTTGTCATTGATGCCAACAATGTTTGTTGACAGTTTCATCTGATCTGGTAAAATAGTTTTTGTGTCACTCTGATCTGAAAATTTGGTCTAAATTCACTCATGTTTTAAGATCAGATTATGCGGTTATAATATGTTTTTTGGGACTACTAAATACATCTATGATTAAGGTTTCATCAATTTTGGTCAATCTGGCTAAAATTTACATATGACAGAAGATCGACAAATTGTATTTTGGCTTATATAGTACAAAATGATAAGTGTTATCTAGTTTGCATTCCTTCGGTGTTTGGTTTTAGGCTCTACAATTTTGGGAGATGATTTACAGGTGTCAGCACTACACATATTCCATATGGCACATGCTTATACAATCACATGGATGATCAATGTTGGATGGATTGGCTTATTTTGTGGTTGAGTCTAATCCCTAGCCGACCTAATGCTTGAAGTTGTGCTATGAAGATTAATACGTATTGTGGATGTTAATGGGATCTATTTTAGATCCATGTCAACCTTAATTGAAGTTTTTCATGTTATTTTTTAGCACGAAGAAGTTTTGTTCCCATGTATGAATTCGACAAAGTGTTTTTGAATTGAAATGGGGCTACATCTAATTAGGTCGACTTAATTGGTGTATGTGGATGTAATAGGGTATATATATATATATGAAAAAATCTTGAGTCACAAGATGTGAAGAGGAGTTGAAGTGATGTATGGTATGTGTGAAATCTGATTTTTTTCTAACTTGTGAATTTACATGTGTGAAATAAGAATAACAGCAGAATTGCAGTACATGTTGATTGACTGTTGAGCAGAGAATTATCTTTTATCCAAAACTTCATTGGAACTGAATTCAACACAAAGTGCATCTTACATTAGTTCACACCTTGGTTGTGTATCCATTTTTTCATGTATCTTTTTTTAGGTTGTGAGACTTTTAACAATAGTGAGTCTTAGCAATGAGCCATGTAATATCTTATAACCAATTATAATATATGGTGAGTTAATCCTCACCATGGTTTTTCCTTTTTTGTGTTTTCCACATAAAAAATCCTGGTGTCCATGTGTTATGCTCTATTGTGATTTTCTTCATGCATTCATTCATTTTTGTAGCTAAATATATTTTGATAATTGGTTGTATTATGTCTAAATGGTTTAATAGAATACTGATTCACCCCCCCCCCCCTAGTATTTTGGGTGCTCAATAATTGTTATCAAAGCCTAGTTCCTTTTTAAAAGTATAACAGCTTGAGGAAGACCTTAGAATTTAAACACATGGCTAATAAAAGGTGTCCTATTCCTCTGGAAGAAATTTCTACAATTGAATACAAAGAAGATGATTGCATGTTGGATAAAGAACTTAAAGTTGCTCTTGAAGACCTTGACAAAGTTGAAAGTGAGAACAAAATTTTGAAGGAAAACCTAGGAGAAGAAAATGAATGCATCAAAAAGCTTAGAGAACAAATTAAGAGGTTCAAAGAAAGATATAGAGAAGTTAATGAATAGTTGAAGGCAAATGAAGACATCACCAGACTAAAAGTGCAAGTGGAAGAAAATAAGAAAATTGAGGATTGTCTAAATGTTAAGATACAAATCATGACTAATGAATGTACAAAGCTTGAACAAGAAGTGGTAACCTTAAGGTCTAACCTGAAGAAAGCAAGAGCTCATGAGGACAAATTCAAAACAAGTAATACAATGCTTGATGAATTCATTGCAATTCATAAAGCTTCTAAGGATAAAGGTGGCTTGGGACTTGAAGAAGGACAAAGTTCAAAGACAAATCAGACATCTAAGAAGGTTGACAATCAAAGCAGACTCAAGGAAATGGCAAACAGTTCAAGAATCAAAGAAGCAATACTGGAAGGCCTCTTATCAAACAACCAAATGTTCAAAGGTACCCATGTTTCAATGGTATTTACTTTTCATGCAATAAATTTGGGCATAAGGTTGTAGAATGTAGAAGTAGGATGAATCAGAATGTCGGATCCTTTTTTGGACAATGTTTTGCATGAAAGAGATTTGGACATAGAGCTACTGAGTGCAAAAGTTAGATGTTAAATAGATTCAATACTATTATAATGTTTCAATCTTTCAATGGTTACTATTATACATGCAATGTATTTGGACATAAGGCTAACCAGTGCAGATCAAGAATGAATAGAAGTTGGTTTGGTCAGAAAAATGTTGTGTGCTACAATTGCAACAAACTTGGACACATTTCAAGATTATGCAAAAGCAAGAATGGAAGGAATACTAGTCTGAAATAGAAGAATAATCCAGTAAAGAAAGTTGATCCTACTGAAGTAAAGAAAGAAATGGATAAGATTTGGAAGAAAAAGGACGAACCTGAGAACAAGAATGAATCAAATGCATTTGTACCTACATCTAGTGCATACATTTCTTCTAAAAACTAGGCCCATGATAGGCCTAGGGGGAGTAGTAACAGGAAAATCTAACAAACCCCTGGAATCATGAGGTGTCAAGCAATGACATGAAGATATATGATGAAGAATGGTATGCTTAAGCTTTTGGAAAATATTCTAGTAGAAAATATGCAAATCTGAGATATCACAGAGCTTTTTAGGGTTTACGGTGTTTCAATGAAGTGCTTGCCAGCTTTTTGGAAGTTGAGGCATTAAATGTGAATTTGGGGCAGATGATAATGTATAAAGAAAAGTCTATAGTCGATCTTTAAATCAATTTTGCACATTTGAAATAAAGTAGAGTAAATTGAGAAGTTATTGAAGGCAAGTCAAGGCGAATTGGTTCAAACCCTAGTTCCTTTTGAAGCATGAAAAAGGTATTTACTGCTATTTATTCTTTGTGGGTTTGTATTAGAAGTGATTTTACAAACATTTGAAGGTAGAATTGAGGTTATGGCTACACTGACTGTAGTAGAGATTACTGAAAGACCTAGATCAAATTTTAAGAGGTTTTCATGGAAAGTGTTTGAGAATAACCCCAATGGTGCATTTTCGAAGATCCCAATTAAGGTTTTTCCCACTGAAGATACAAGAATTTGCATATGTTGCAAATTGGAAGAGTATGATCATCAAGTGCTCAAGGATTTATGGTCTAATGAGTTAACTAGAGACAAATTTTTGGTGAAACCATAATATGGAAACCTAGTGCAAAAGAAGCTAGAAATTTGGAACTGGTCTCCTAACTTTAGAGTGATTTGGATGCAAAATTTGTGAAGATAGCCCTGAGTAGAATGCATGAAAAATTTGTGTGGACTGATATGTCTGGATTGATTTCAAAGGATGCAATTAGAGTTGTGAGTGGATTGTGTGATATTGGACCCATACCAGTGTTGGAGTTTGTGAAGAATGATGTAGTTATGCAACTTACTAGTGCCACATTTGACAGAAGGGCACTAACTACCAAACCAATCATCAATCCTGTAGTAAGGTATGCATCTACCATGATTGGCCACAAAATCTATTTCCAAAATAGAAAAACTCGGTATCTACAACTGCAATATATGTTGCTCATGACATGGTGGTAAATGGGAAGGATTATGATTTGTGTGAGTTGCTTCGGCAACAACTTTTGGAGAACTTGCATCAGACCAAAATGAATAAATATTCTTCCAAGTATGGAACATTGACTATTTGTTTGCTTTTCTACTTTAAGAGAGAGCTACCTATAAGCAAGAACATCACATGGGGTAGAAGTAGACCCGTTGCACACCAATTTTTTGTGTATTTACACAACATTGGATATCACAATGCACAGGTTGATGCATTGACTGCATTTTTCTATGTATTCCAAAGGAAGATGTATGAGAGAGAAAGAATTCCTAAGATTTTAGTGGAGAAGTATGAAAATGACATAACCTTTATTTTCTCTACTAATAAATGCATAATAGAGGTAGTAAAACCTAGAACAATATAGATTGAACCTCCGGGATATGAAATTGATGAGAAAGAGACTGCGAGATACATTGAAATATTGTTAAGCAACCCTAAGTACCCCTCTCTGCCTAGACATGGCACATATGAGGAGAAATCTACTAAAGTATACTTGGAGACTTTAGCACCTGCTAGAACAAAAAGGGTGAGCAAACAAGTTGAACAACTCTTTGCAAGGTATGGCCTCTTGAAAAAATAAGTTGACAGATTGAGGGAAGTTGTAGTTGAGAGAAAATTTGAAACAGTTGAGACTACTAGTGAGTCCTCTAAACCACGTAGATCGAGAAGATCATCTTCCACTCCTACCTCTGCAATGCCAAAACCTACTGCCATAGTTGTCATTAAAGAGAAGAAGGTGGAGCCTAATGCTTCAACTGCAGCTGATATACATGAACCTTTTGGACTCAACATCCAAACCTCAGAAAGGAAGAATGTACCTCCAATAGCACCTCCTTCTACCTCTGGAAGAAGAAAGAAAAAAAAAGCATCTAGAGATCGGAACTTAAGTGATGTTGTGGAAGAAGAAATTAAACTTGGCCTAGAGGAAAAAGAACCTTTGAAAAGAAAAAGAAGCAATGTTTCTACTAGCATTGAAGGTGCCTTACAAGAGGTTGTACTACTAAATCAAAGAAGGCCAAAGTCAATATTATGGATTCGTCTGAAGAAGAGGAGATGGAAAAGGAGAAAGAATCTTTTAGAATTCATATGCAGAAGAGGAAAGAGGAAAAGAAAACAGATGAAAGTGCATCAAAGGCTAAGAAGAAGAAGCTTGACACTCCTTTGATAAGAGCTCGTCCACTTATAAAGTTGGAATCCTTGGTTAATAATATGCTAGAATGTGATGAATTATTAGAATCCACTGCCAAATTATATGATGAAGAAGATCAAAAAACTATTATAGATGCATTTATTCAGTATATGATCATTATGGATGAAAGTATGGACAACATGAAGGATAAGGTAACTAATATTGTATTGAAAGCTTTGGTGAAAAGAAGACAGAGTTTTCAAAGCAAATGAAAAGATAAAAATTGAAGCTTTGAATAAAATTGGATCCTCTTTGTCTAAGAATGATAATGCTACCCTACTAGAAGCGTACACACAACAGTTCAGCATAAAGAAAAGAGTCACTATTCTTATGACCAAAGATAAGGACGGCACATAAAATTTGAAACAAGAAACTTTTGATATAGTAAGAAATATGGCACTACAATATGGGATGATTATTGCTTCTTCATCCAATACAACTCAAGTCAAGGAGCCTAAAAAAGGTAAATTTACTAATGAAGAGGAAAATATTCTTCCCATATCTAATTCACATATTTTTCAAGAAGCAGAAGGGACTCCACATTTAGATATCCTAGGGTATATGGTTGATGATACACATGCTCCTCTGAAGACATTTGCTCCTCTGAAAGACACTGAGAATACAACTGGAGAAAATAATGAAGATCAGAATAAGGATAATATCAATGATAATGCTGAAAAGCAACATGAAAAATAAAATGAAGATATCAAAAATGAAGGCGAAGAATAGAAAAATGGAGAAGAAGAAAAAGGTAAAGATGAAAAGAACAATGATAAGAAGGATGATGAAGATAAAAAGGATGATAAAAAGAAAGATAGGCAAAAAGAAAACACCTCTAAAAAAGAAGAAGAAGAAGAAGAAGAGAAAGAATAGAACAAAGAAGAATCTACAGTTGAAAGAAATGAAGAAGAATCCAAAAAGACCACAAAGCCAAAAAAGTCACTTCCAAAGAATCCTATGGAAACACTCTCAAGGGTCATTTGAAAAGATAAATAAGGATTCAACCAATCATTTCTCCCCAATTGGTTCATCTCCCGTCACAATAAAGTTGTGTAGATCTTAATAAGATCTCACCTACTCAGAGAATGGAGATTGGAAATACTTTTATTGTCTCTGGGAAAAAGGAAATTATATAAAATTGTCAAAAGGGGACTGAGCTAATCAATGATGCCATCAAAGTTCTACATGATTCAACCCTCAGTACCACTACTGATGATTCTTTAACACCTGTTGAGAGTTTGGAATTTCTAGTTGATTCATTTAGGGAATATACTTCTAGTCTAAAAGAGCAGATTGCAAAAGAAGATGAGTCGAGGATTGGGGAGAAAATATTGCTTGAAATTTAGGACAACTATGCAACTACACATAGCAAGGCTATAAAATGCTTGGAAGAAGTGAAGGAATGTGAAGATGAGGCTCAGACATTATTCTTGTATTGCATGAGATGGTTGGATGCTACTCAAGGTATTAAGGACCTAATGGACTCAATAGAGTCATAGTTGACCAATTCTTCTGGAACTTATGATCTTACAAAAGATAAAAACTATGCCTCTTGGACTACAATTTCAGACTTGCAAAACAAGTTTTTCACCCTGTAAAGACAGAAAGAGGATGTTATAAGGTGATTCGGATAGCTTGGAGACCTAGTAAAGCGCAAGCTATACTAATAGAAAGTGCTCTCATTGGAGTTGAAAAACTTTACAAGATAAATATTTAGCTGACTACTCCGAAAGAGGTAGATGAAAGCTTGGTGGAGCTGGAATCAATGCATAAGGCACTTGTTACAGCTAAAAAGAATTGGGATGAAGGGAAATCCACTTGAGAAGCCATTCTCAAGGAACTTGAAGGTGATTCCTCCTCCAAGTGAACATATTTCACCTTGTATACTATTTTTTTAGTTGCTTTTAGTTTTTCTTTCTTGTACATATGATCGGATGTAATCTTGGGACAACTCCCTAAGGGGGAGCCAGACATTTTATTTTCAGTTGTCTTTTTGTTCATGTGTCTCATTGGCACACCCTTTTTCCTTGATGTCAAAGGGGGAGAAGTTTAGAAGTTTGGAGAAGTTGAAGAAGTTTTGGGAAAAGTTCAGGTTGGTGCTAAAATAGTGTTAGAAATGTCTGGAGAATTTAAGACATTGTGTTCAAGGGAGAAGTTTTTGAAGAAATATTTGAAGTTGAATTGCTGAAATTCATTTTGTTGAAATTAATTTGTGTGGTGCATGTTGCCATCAATGAAAAAGGGGGATATTTTTGAAAGAATGAAGAAGGAACCCTTTGATGTGTTTTCATTGGTGCTAACAATGTTTGTTGACAGTTTTGTCTGATTCAATAAAAAAAAAAATTGTGTCACTCTGGTCTGGATTCGCTTATGTTTTAAGATCATCTTATGCAGTTATAGTATGTTGTTTGGGACTACTAAATACATCTATGATTAAGGTTTCAAATATTTTTGTCAATTTGGATGAGAGTTACAATGACAGAAGCTCAGCAAACTGTATTTTAGCTTATATATTACAAAATGATAAGTGTTATCTAGTTTGCATTCCTCTGGTGTTTGGTTTCAAATTCTACAATTTTGGGAGATGATTTATAAGTGTCAGCACTACACACATTCCATATGACATGTTCTTATACGATTATATGGATGATCAATGTTGGATGGATTGGCTTATTTTGTGGCTAAGTCTAATCCCTAGTCGACCTAATGCTTGAAGTTGTGCTATGAAGATTAATATGTATTACGGATGTTAAGGGGATCTATTTTAGATCTGTACCAACCTTAATTGAAGTTTTGGACATTTTTTTAGTGTGAAGAAGTTTTGTTCCCATGTATGAAGCTGACAAAGTTTTTTTGAATTGAAATGGGGCTACATCTAATTAGGCCAACCTAATTGATGTATGTGGATGTAATAGGGTATATATATGAAATAGTCTTGAGTCGCAAGATGTGAAGAGGAGTTGACGTGATGTATGGTATGTGCAAAATATTCTTTTGTGTGAACTTGCAAATTTACATGTGTGAATTTAGAATAAGGGAAAAATTGCAATACATGTTGAACGACTACTAAGCAGAGTAGTATCTTGTATCCAAAACTTCATTGGAACTGAATTCAGCACAAGGAAGGTGCATCTTACATTAGTTCACACCTTGGTTGTGTAGCCATTTTATCTTGTATCTATTTTCAGGTTGTGATCCTTTTAAGGACAATGAGTCCTAGCAATGAGCCTTGTAATATCTTATAACTGGTTATAATATATTGTGAGTTAATCCTCACCATGGTTTTTCCCTTTTTTAGTTTTCCACATAAAAAATCTTGGTGTTCATGTGTTATGTTGTATTGTGATTTTCTTCATGTACTCATTCATTGTTGCAATTAAATATATTTTGATAATTAGTCGTATTATGTCTAAATGGTTTAATAGAATACTAATACACCCCCCCTCTCAATATTTTGGGTGTTCAACAATAAGTTTTTATACTAATAGGAGAACCTTTCCATATAACTAAAAACAACACTTATTAAATTTTTAATTGTAAATATGATACAAAAACCATTAATTCAAGCACTTCACATTAGGTGATCTTTTGGTTGTAAAATTAGTAAATATTGTCACATTAGACATTGGATAGAGAAAATTATTTATTTGAACTCTTTTAAATTCTTATAGTTGTGTTATATATAGTTTGTATTTTTACATTTCATGAGGAATAAACTCACAACAAATGTCATTGATTAATAACTTAGTCACATTTACAATTTATTATAGTCATCACTATGATTTGTAGTTATTATCATCATTACAATTTGTAATTGATTTCATCCCCACAATTTTCTAGCTTGTAAGGCTCTGTAAGAATTCTGACCTAGAGAGAATTGAAACTCTTCTCTACATTATGAGATAGACTCAAATTTTTAAAATAGGTATTTCCTTTTTGTTTTATTATCTTTTATCTTTCTATTTTTATTTTATTCTCAAATTAAGAATAAGACCATAATGGAGGCATGGTCTCTATAGATTATCACAAAAACTTGCTAGTTATTGGTGCATTGCATATTAGGGGTCATATATGGTGTTCTTATTATACGAGAATAAATTTAGCTATGCACTAGGATGTATAGTGAATTCATCCTCCCTAAGCCTAGTCGATACATGCACTAAACTACCACCCACACCATAGAGTTTCAAATCCATTAAAAGGTTCTTTTGTAGTTCCTTTTGTAGTGTCCCTCCAATTATGACACTCTGTTTTAGTTTGATTCAATTTGTTTGACAGATGTTTTAGATGATTATGATACTATGTTGTTCATTTTCTGATATGACTCTGATATTATGTTGTCTTTATACTTCGTGGATGATACTTTTGATATCCTGATCATCTGGTTGTGTTTGTGTGATGTTATTGAGATAGACACATATGTGATATGGTTTATTTGCTTATGAGTTTTCATGTGGTTATCATGTTGAAATGATTGTTTATGATTTATCTTGCTCGTCAGTATCGGTGAAGAAGACAGTGTAGCACTACTCATTCATGAGTACCCTGTTGCATTGCAATTCTTCTTCACGATGTGTTTTCTGATATAAGTTTATATGTTTAACAGTCATGTTTCATGTAGCTACAGGTATTGGGTATCGGCTCCACCTGCTTTTCAGGTCTGAGCGTACCCTATTTCAAAGAAATTATGTTGATTTAGAGGTATTGACAGGTCCTAATTGAGCCATCGTTCTTCATTGAACGAGTACCTATTTGTTACCCTTTTTGTTGTCTAGTTCATTTATGTTGTGTCGTATTTGTCTGTATTGTTTTTCTTTGGGAATTTAATATTAAAGTTCAATGTTTATCTGTAAATATATTTATATTTGATTAAATGCTTGTGGTTATGCTTATTTTTATATTTATTGTTTAATTTATTAATTTAAATTAAATAAGTTATTTGTTTTAAAAGTGAAAGTTAATTTTTGTAAAAGTATTTAATTAAATATAAATTGTTGATTTACTTGTGTAAATGAGATTAATATGGAAAATAGATATTTAAAGAGAAGATATTTCAACATGTTATGAATCTTTGATTTGAAGTTGAAAATCTGATTTGATATTAAAAGGGTAAGTTGAACTGATTGATTAATTTTGAATGCATACTGGTCTATTAGTTAAGTTTTATAATTGAGAGTTAATTAAAATGCATTAAAATATTTTGGGGGTTGAAATTTTTCATTCACGGGAATGATCTGGAAGAACTTTCACGGCAGCAGTTTTTAGAATATTTTGCACCATAGTTGCTTTGAAAAAAAAAAACTTTTATCTTAAGATTTTGTTTGCAAGAATAATTTTGAGCTGGATTGATTCAAATTTCTTCATCAAGAGCTGGTGAATTTAAAGCGGATTTAACAGAAGTTTCAAAAATTATTTCTAGCCAGCCATTAAGCTTTTAACAGGTTTTTTTCTTTAGTTTTAATTCTTGTGCTAAATTTTTCAGAATTTGATGTTGAATTTTATTGTTCAATAAATAAATTGTTTTGCTGAACCTGCACAAACAACAAAGAAATAAATTAGAAGAGTATTTGGATATTAAAATAGGAAAGAATAAAAATATTTTGTAAATATACTATTCCAGATCTGAAAATTGTTTTATTTTTGGTTGTGAAATAAATGTGTTTACAAGAAATCAAAATTTCAAGAAAAGGTTAAGATTTTCTTTTATGATAAAAAGTAGTTTTAAACAAATAAAAGACTGTATTTTTCTGGAAACGTTCTTTGTTGAATTTAATTGTTAATAAAGAATTCAATAAAACAAATCAAATTCTGAGAAAGACGTAAATTTCAGATCTGGACATTCAGTATGACTGTAGAATAATATTACGGCTTCATAGTATTCACCATAAATATTGTTTTATGATTTACAACCTTCTGATTTGAGAAGAATTTTCTTTTTCCATAGATACTATCCTATAGCAAATTTCTTATTTAATCTCTAAACTATGTATCTTCAAACTTGATATTAAATGAGGCGTGCTTAGGGAAATGAGAATAGTATGCTCTTAATTTGTTAGCTAGTTGCCATGCTTGAAGACTTCTGAATTAAAAATAACCTCCTTGTTCCTATGTCGCCATTCCTCTTGTCTTTTCTTTTTTGGAATTATAGTTTTTTTTAAAAAAAATTGTCAGCCACTGCCATTCTTGGTGGCTTCTGTATTTGCTTAACTTGATTCAAATTTTGTGTATTGACATTCCCATCACCTATTAACTGTAAGTTAATGTCTCTTAGTTTTCTTATAATCTGTCCATTAGATATGTGTGCATCCTTCTTCTTTCTAATAGTAATCTGCAATATTATTACCTTTGATTCTTATTACTATACATCACAGTAATGGCGTTGGAATAAGGTTGGGCGCATGGTTTTAAATAATCTCCTGTGTATATCTCCTTTGCTACGCCCTTACTTTTTGCTCCTAGTTTATTTCTTAATCATTATCTTAATGTTAAATACTGAGCATTCTAGCATTGCTCTCCTTCTGACATTCTTTGATTTTCTTTTAATTATATCTACTATGAATGGTGTTAACTCCCTTCCATGGCATACTTTCTGCCACTCCTAGTTATGTTAACTGTTCATAACCAATACTATTCTCTTTATGGTGTGTAATCTCCCTTGCATGGCGTGTTAGTTGTTGATTATTTGTTAAAAGATTATATTTCTTTAACCAACTGTTAGTATATATATATATATATATATGTGGCGCATGTTTTATCATTAAGATAACAACTAAGTGTAGACTTATATGGATAAAGATAGATATTAAAGTCTAAGTTTTGTAATTTGATTATTTTTAGACTTGAATAATACAAATAATACCAATATCGCTATAGATATATTTATTCACATAATATAATGTATAGCTTTTAAATGGTTGATTTATGGATGTAAAAGATTTATGTCATTTTTGCTAAATAATTATAATAAATGTATTTCGTTTAAATTATAAAACATTTAATGATAACATTATATTGTCTTTTATGAACTTTTAAGTCATGAAGATTGATTGACTATATTTGATGGGTAATGTACATGTTATAATTTTATAATGTACATATAATGATGTAGAGTTATGCTTTATTTTTCTAGAGACTAGGAAGTGAATTCGTGGTGTAAACTTTTGATGCACGAACATTGTTGTTTTTATACTTTGATCTTTTTGGGACTTAGCCGTACATGAGATTACTTGATATCTTGATGGCACATTTGAAATGTTTATTAAATTGTATCATGGTAGAGATATGTTCTTTCACATGGTTTCATTCACTATGTATTATGGTTGTCTTTGTCTCTTGATGTTAAGTCATGTTATAGAAAGAGTGGCTTGTTGTAGGGGCCGAAATCCTAAGAGGTTGTCTAGGTAACCTATCATAGGTTTGGTAATCTAGTAGAAACCTAACTAATGTACTAGGGGTTGGGTAGAATTAAACATTAACTCAGATAAAATTATGCCTCGCCTTTCATATTAATGCTCATTTAGGTTAAGGTAAGGTTGAGAAGGCCTAGAATGGCTAGTCACCTATCTTGTCCTCTTGAAAGATAGAATGACTCCACACTAGTTTGCATAGGGGCCAGGAATCGGTAGAGACTGCCAGGGTAACTCTTGGAGAGGGCCGGTAGTCTAGGAAGATTCACCAGGGTAACCTATCCCGACAGTGTGATGACACTCTTTATCTATTAAATGAATGTGATCCTTTGTATTGAGTTATCTCTAGTTGTGATTTGTCACTGGGAGTTTGTTTGTCATGTTTTGATATCGTTATGTCGTGACATTAATGTAAGCCACGTAAATGTAATGTTTTGTCTTCTTGTTTTTGTGGACCTGTCATTACCTCCTAGCACGGAGGGAGTGAACCTTCGAGTTTCATGTGGTTGGGAGGAAATCGTGCTATACCTTCATTTGATACTTTTGCAGATGGTATTATACTTGTAGCAGTTTCTAGTTACTCCATTGTCTATGACAGTGGATGCGGAATGTACTCATGGACCTGGATGTTAATTGTGATATGATCATTATCCTCTTTATATATTTACCTCATGTTTATGAGTGTACTCATTGTATCATCAATATGATGTAATGAGATTTATGAAAATCTCACATGATGTAATCTAGATATATTTGTAACCTTAATTTATAAGTTTTGAAAACTGGATCATTCATGCCTTAAAATTTTTACTTATGTTTTATGATATAATGTGTTGATTTTATTTATAATGTTTATGTAACGTCGTCTTGGAATCCGTAAGGCAGTTATGTAATTAAATCTCTTTCCAAAAAAAAAAATATTCGGTTAATTTGTTCTTCACACTTTGTTTTAATGGAAACCAAGGTGGGGAGTTACACCTTCTTGTAATATGGTTTGACAATAAAGTATATATTTTCATTAGTGAAGTTCAACACAAATATAGCAATTTAGGAATACTTTTCACTATTGTGTAATTTTTTTGGCTTGAGTTATCTTAGTAAAATAGACCATACTTCGAAGTGAAATTTCAAAGTTGTGTCCTAATTTAGGTCAACTTATTAACATAAATAAATCTAAACATTTTCAACTAAAAGTGTCTAGCATCACTTTAGGGCTAATATATTAAGAATATGTATTTTAAAAACTTGATTCTTACAACTACTCATAAATAATATTTTAAGAAAACCCCCAAAAAATTGTAGATTTATAAGTCTATATTTCAATTTTATTTTATAATAGTGTGTTTTCATTTATTTATTTTTAAATAAAAGTAGGCCATCAATACCAAAGTATAAAGTTGATTGTCTTCTAAAAAAATACAAAAGTTTATTGATTTTTTTTTTTTAAATATGATGCATTAGAGGAGAGATTCTATGTCAAGATATATTTTTTTCCTATTTTAGATTTATATTAAAGAAGAAAGCTATATCTCACTAAAATAGTTATTTTCTTGCATACACAAGTTTTATTTTTTATTTAAAATATATATTTATTGAAATAGAAAAATCAATCCATGAACTAAATTTTCAAGTTATAAATATAAAAATGGAAGGAAAAGAAATTTCTATATAAAAAGTGGCATCTCATTTAACCTAATTTTTCAACATTTTATTAGTAACTAAATTATAGTGTAAAACTTATAAAAGTTAAATTCAAATATCTTTTTTAATTTTTAAATATGAATATAAAATACACTAAAAGATTTATATTTCATTTAAAAATTTGGATTAGTGTAAGTTATTTCCTTTATAAATACGGAACATAAGTTTGAACTTTCACTCTTGAAAAAAAATAGAACAAAAGATAATTTTTGAAGCAAAATAATCTATAGTGATAACGATACAGATAGTACTAATGAATGTGAAACACCTATTGATATACTGCTACATGGATTTATAGAATCTCAATCTATTTATGATCTACATGATAATATAATTGAAATGGCATTTGGTGAATCATTTCAACCAATTACAGTACTAAAGGACAAGTATGTAGAAGAAATGAATCTTTCAACCTTTTTATTTGAAAATTCATGTGATGAATACATAACCAAAAGAATCAAGTATCAAAAAATTGCATAATGGGGTTTGTTACATTCAAGTGGGGACTTTGCAAATCATATTGATATTAATTTAATTTTCAAGGCAATGTATGGCATTATGAAAGAATGAATAGTACTCACAAAAGATGTCAAACAAAAGCCAAATTCAAATAACATATTAAAATAATATATTGAATGCATGAATTTAAAAAATATCAATATATATCAAATCAAATGAAAAAAAATGGATTCGAATTGGACCCCTAACATTCTTTTTGACTTATTTAAGTATAGAGCACACCATTGATATCTATATTAACCAAACTGTATGAAAATTGAAACAAGAGAAATAAAATTAAAAGAGAATAACAATATGAAATTTCTTTCCTTGTTATGAAAGATCATTTACTTGTAGTTGCCACTTTAGCCATCAAATGAATTTCCTAAGAAAAATATTATTTGAAGATCATACAATTCTTAGATGTATTGATGGCTTCTTTGTAATGGATAAATGAAAATGATCATGTTTTAGTATGGGTTAGATATGCTCTCTTATATATGGAAAGTTTGATCCTTCTAAAATTAAATAGTTTGTAGAGAAGTATATTACCTGCAACATAAAAAAAAATTGAGGATAAACTTGTAAAGGTGCATTTACTTTATCATACAAGAAAATTAAAGATAAATTAAGAAAACACATTATAGATGTAATTAGACAACAATACTTAAGCCAATTACATTAATGAAGCATACTATCATAATTAATGATACTAAAATATTTGCAATTAAAGAACAAATGTAATACAACTAGTCTAAGGCTTTCAATGACTTCTTAAATTAATTTGAAAAATTACTATGATTGTATAAGAGTATTATAAAAACAACCATTATATTAGAAAGAGATCTCATAGATACTTGGGATAATAGTTTTGCTTAAAAAAATCCCACATTTATGATAGACAAATATTGATGCACAATTTATCCTTAATACATAGGCTACAACAACATATTGTTCATCATACATGACAAATTTGATTTAACTATGACTAAATCTTTTAAAATGATATGCAAAGACTATGAAATGAGAAAATAGATACTATGCATATGATACACACCCTTGGAAACACATTACTTAATCTACAACAAATAGCTACTTGACTTGAATTACACATAGTGCTTTCATTACCATCTTAATAAAATGTGTGTCCATAAACACTATTTGCCTCAATAATGAACATTCATTCTCAATTCTACATCACTACTAAATGGATAACCTAATAAATCAAAAGATATAACATTCCTATCAATTATTGACCATTACATTTATTATTTAGAAAATCTAAAACACATTTACCTAGCTCAAATTTCTTTGGAGTTCAAGATGAACAATGATAAAAAAGAAAAAAGAAAAAAAAAAAACCTAAAATGATCAAGTTTTTCAAATACAAGAAGCATTTGGAATACAAGAACTATTGGAGAGAAAAATTGTTTCTATATGTTTTCATCCGAGAAAATGAAGTTACATTAAAAGAAGATTTCAAAAAAAATAAATAGATACATGCATATTTAATTAATATATTATAAAACAAAATGTGCTTCGATATTCATACAAGTTCAAAACCATGTGGGGAAATTTTGACAATACATTTGGATAATTTGAAGTAAACAAAGCATCTACTTTGAAACTAGTTGTTGAACAAGAAAATAATATTATTATTGAAATGTTTGATCCAAATATTAGTTTTTAATGGTTGTAATGAGCACAAACAATAAAAGAAGATATTGGTTTTCAAGTTATACAAAATTCAAATCTCTATGAAAAAATAGAATATCACAAGCTAAGAAGTGCAAGATTCACACAATAGACTCAAGTAGTTAGGATTACCTACAAAACTAAAAATGGCCTTCCATAAGAGAGTAGCAAGGAATGAGTGTTTGATTATAGGATACAATAATAATACACTAGATACATAATGTATATATATATATATATACATTTCTTATATAATAAAGGTGAAGTGATAGTACAACATGATTATGACAAGTGTCATAATCATATGACATGAGAAATAGGAAGTAAATAACCTAAAAATTGCTTAAGTAAACTTGACTAAGTGTGAATAGGACCTAAATGAGCATCATTTAGGTAATATACCCCATTTACACCAACACAACTCTTAAGTTTAACATATGAAGGAACAAATAATTGCAAGAATGTAAATATGGGTCATGGCTTCATAGCCATGTTAGGTGCCCATGTACAAAAGATATCTCACAAATAAAGGTACAAAAAAAACTATAGGAAAAAATCCCTCTCCAAAAGAGAAAAAATGTGAAAAATATGTAAAGTAACAAAACAAGGACTAAAGATGACCCCCTAAGGAATAGATTCATCACAAATATGCAATCAATAACCCCACCATATGAGAGAAAGAGTGATTTTATAGATCCCCCCACAATGAAGTAGCTCACATGTCAATAGTGAATGCAGAAAGAGAAATGTTGAAGTGTAAAATTATAAAATAAAATTTCTCCCCTTGGGAAGAAACAAATCCAATGGTATATGTAGAACTCCAACTCCAAGAAGAGAGATGAGGAAAAAAATCTCATGATAGGTATTTCTAAAATTGCTCAAGTGTCCACATGTCAAAATCAAAGGATGTCACAATACAATAAGGTGAAACCAATCTAAAAAATTATGAAGATTCATGAAGAACAAACTCCAAATATAGAGATGATAAGATAATAATTATTTTGTAACTGTTATTGAAGAGGAAATGAAGATCCTCAAGTGTGTCCTCAAATTCTATAATATGAGACTTGCAAGTAAATTTGTCATGCATGTCAAGTAGCCATCCCACAAAAAATCTAAACATAATAATGATCCTATTGAACTAAATTATTGAAATCCATGACAATAATAAACTCCAAATAAGTAAAAATTGGAGGAGATGGAAAATCAACACAAGTCTCAAGAACACCAAGGTTCAAGTGACCAAACTTCTTAAAAATATAATTCACATTAGATGCATGAGTGTGAATATTAATCAAATGAACTACAACATCATCAAGGGAAAAATGTGAAAAGTCATAAAAGTGAGATGCATGATCAACTGCCCCAATAGAAATGATCTCTCTATGTCTCTAAGAATAATATAATCAAGTGTGAACTCAATAGTCTTCCTTATTCCCCTATGTCCAATCTAATGGATGGAAAGGAGATTGGTTGACAAGAATGGAACATAAAATACATCATTGAAATTGCATTCTCCTATGTTAATGGATCCTTTCCCAAAAAATATAGTGGTAAAGTATAAGGATCAAATGAAAAGACCATACCTTGTGATGAAGTCATATCATGTGAAACTATAGAATAAAGAAACCATCTCCTTGATTAAATACTTGTAGATGTAAAAAGTGTCTTACCTTTCATGTTTCGTATCTCATTAGCCAATAAAACTATCCTTGAATATGTAGATATGATGGTGTATAAGAAGATAAAATAGAAGGAATTGTTGAAGTTAATTAAGGTACTTTGACTCGTCAATCTATTTTTTGTAACAAAAATATTCATCATGCTCAAGTATTTTGCAATAAGCACATGTGAGTTTCTTCTTCTTAATTTTATCCTCATTAGAAGAGGTGGGAGCCTCATTAGATTCTATCTTAGGTTTTGGTTTTTTCTTTTCTTTGTCTTTAGGTGACTGTGCTACCAATTCGTAATTCTTGGAAAGTGTATCTAACTAGATAAGATTAGCTTTCTCTATAATCAAATGGTCTCAAAATGTCTCAAAATAAGGCATGGTAAATGCATCGTCTAGGGTGTCCAAGGTGGAATAAGATGCAAAATAAAAAATAACAAAGGATCCTTTTAACTTAAACATAATGCATCTAAAAATAAGATGGTCAGTATCTCTCAAATGATTATCCATCATGTAGACCAAAAGTGGGTAATGAGATTGCTCATATAGGATACACCAAGCCACAATGACCCTCTCTAAGAACCATGTCCTCTATGGTTCCATCATAAACTCATGCCCATATCTAGGTAAAGGCTTCTTATACTTCTTGATAAAACCTCCAAAGAGTAACTATCTCAACAAATATCTTCAAACCAAAGAGAACTACACCCTCACCCAAGTCTCCAAATATCCATAAGAACCTATAATAATAAACCCATGCTAAGCTCCAAATGCAATGCCACATTATCATGAACCTGCCAAGTATATGACCAATGTACCCAATACCAAGAGAACTATCTAAATCACTATGAAAGCTCCAATTCTAGAATCACGAACACATCACAATTTTATATTTCCATAAAATAATATTATATGGTCTAATGAACATATACTATTGCCAAGAGCACCTATATCATACCAAAACTATCATGTACAATCAAGTGTCCACCATGGCTTAATACCAAACCATCCTCTCAACCAAGGATCACCTATCCAAATTGGCAAGTCATAAACTGACATCTCAACTAAAAAATCCAAGATTCCTCCATGGCTAACCAAGATCTTAACATCTCCAAACACATCAATATAACCATTTCTTATCAATGAAACTCCATGTATCAAATAAATCTCATTGTAGAAAACAAAATCCAAGAGCTGTCCCATGACACCAACAACCACTAAAAAATAGCATACATCACCAAGTGATGAATCTACATCACTAACAAAGCTCCCTTTAAACTATGATATTGAGTTATCTAATGTATCATGATAACCCTCTCCTAAATCAAGATCATCCATGGTCCACACACATTCAATTATAATGCCAACAGCTCTAGAGAATAAGCTGAACCAAGATATCCAACCTACGAAGATAAACCACCCCCAAAACTTCATTGTTGAAATTTCCTATTGAAACATGGAACCCAGTTATCCATGACATTGTGATAAACAACATTTTATTAGTCCCAATAATTGGTTGTCTAGGCACTTTAACAATCCATCCCCTCATCATAAAGAAATATACTAATGAAAAAATGACCATAGATAAGGCCAACTAACTAAATTTCCATCAACACTAAAAAGACTTATGGATATATATAGTCCACACATAATTGATGTAGAGGGGAAAGGACTCGCAACCAATCTACTTAGACACTCTCCAAACAAGTCTCCTATGCAATGATGAAAATGTGCACCCTAGTTCACTCTAGGCAATGTGTTATTAAGCCTAAAGCATGGGGCCAGCATTCTAATGGTACTCTATCATTAAAGACAACATGGAATAGGGGTCACTTGGTGTATTCGGACCTGTTTCAACATACTCCAAAGGTTTCCCAACGTACATAGTCCAAATCAAGTGCTTGACACCATGAATCCTGCAAACTCGGTCTTGCTGCCACTAGGTGTATTAGGGAAATGACTTCAACCAAAGAAAGGAGACTTGACACATGCATTCTCAGACCTTTGCAGGCCCCCAACAACATTCCAACATGGTTCTACACCCTTTCATCAACAAGAAATTCCTAGATTGATCATGGCAACAAGGAACTGGGGCTTTTGGGACTATTTAAGCACAATGACAACAAACTATCATTAAGAATTCCCTTCAACTTGCAACCCAAAAACCATCCTCTTGCCAACACATAGGCAGCATCAAGACAGAGATTTCCACCAACTTTCATGGGTTTTCATCAGTGGAATCTCTACCCATCAAATTAATTTGTTTCTTGGAAACCCTAAGTAGGGTTTTGACTTGCGATCACAAAAAAAACAATATCTCACATAAAACTTGAATAAAATCTACCAAACCAATTGTATTTGAAATATAACTCTCTCCTCTAACTTCTCCAATCGATTTCAAGACCGTACCATATAGTACCAATCTATACGATGTGATTTACAGTCAATTTTCACATAAAATTGCAATGTAGAACATGGAAAAATGATGATCTTCTCATTCTAAAATTTCTCCAACCTCTTGAATCGATGTTACAAGGCATATTTAACATGTCTCAACCTGTAGACTCTTAAAAATGTCTTGAATGATATCATGCACTTGAATCAAGTATACCAACATCGTTTCATCCTCAAATCCATCCTCTTTTCGCTTAATTAATTACATTAGCCTAGCTATTTAATTAATTACATCCTTTTCATTTATTAACCTAATTAATTTAACCAAGATAATTCACCCCCTTTCATGCTAACATTTCGTCTTATTAAATTAAATAAATCGAATTATTCAATTTAATCCCTAAGGTCCTCTTATTTAATTAAATAAACCTAAGTTATTTAATTAAATGTCATCACCTTTTCCTCTTTTCATTAAATCATTTATTTAATGAATATCATGTAATTCTTCTAAAAATTGCATAATTAACATTGTTTTAATTATCAATTACTAATAAATATAATTCCCCCCATTTGCAAGAGAATATTCCAAGGGAATATTTCTCTTTTGCACATTCCTCCAATAGAATATTCCTTCCCCCTTTTGCACATTAAAACTTTGTTTTAATTTGCTAAATATCTAATTTCCCCTCACCCATGAGAATATTCCAAAGAATATTCTCTCTCCTCACTCATTTGGAAAAAAGGCAATATTCTTCTTCCTAACAAACTTACAATACTTCTTGTGCAAGTTAAAAGTGTGCTTGTTTGAAAGAATATGAACCCTTGATTCTTTCCTCGATCCATGTGATCATTGATTCTTTCTTCGATCCATGTGATCATTGATTCTCATCCATTGATGAGAATCCATGATCCACGTTTCATCTTTCCTCCATCCTTAGCCATTGATTAACCTTTTTATTATTAACCCTTCATTTCTCATTTGTCCTCCTATAAATAGGTCACTATTTGGAGACAAATGAATCCATCTTTTAAAATCAAACTTATGTTGTTAAAATCACTCTTACTTGCACTCACATTTAGCATAATTTTAGCTTATTTTAATTGCATCATATTAACTTAGCTTCCATTAATGGCTTCCATGATAACAAAAATGCGTCCATTCAGTATTGTGTAATTAGGGTTTGAATCTTTTTAGCTTAAACTTCATTTAGATTAGCTTTGCATATAGCCATATCAATCATCTTAGCATACATCATGTTAAAATAGCTTGCATCATGTTCATTTATCTTTATATCATGCTTCATCAGACATCTTTCATCGGTTTCATCAATTCTCTTCAATACAATCGATCGAAACAAGCTCATTATCCAAGGGATTGGGGAAGGGTTGCCATTCCACATCAATGTGACACCACTCCCCCAATAGAATAAGTTTCAGTGTCTTAGATTAGAGCTTTGTCAAGCTTTCATGATTTAGAATGTTAGCTTTAATGGTTTCGTTGTCCTTGCTTATAGTGAATGATCTTATTGGGATTGATGCTCAGTGGGTTAAATATGCATGCCTCGAATTCGTATGGATCGAGTGTAGTTAACCTATACTATGTCATTAGTCACACAACCGATCGCAACTGAAGAAACTGACCTCTAACTCCATGTTTTTAATAAGATAAGCAGCATTTACATGGTGTTGTACCCTTTACACAAAAATCCCAAAGAGCCAAAAAAAGAAGCTAGTTCAAACCAGAAATGAATGAGGAAAAGAGGACAGACCACACAGAAGTAGCTGACAGATAACTGCCAAAACACAAACAAGGACTAGACAACCCCAGAATCTGAGGGGACTAATCTGACTCCCTTAACCCTAGGCCGCGAAGATGTGATAGATCAAGGGAGTCCCTTCTTCTTTCTCAGCACAACAGACCAAGAGGACTTGGAATCCAAGTCCACTAAGCAAGGCGAGAGAAGCAAATCAACTAAAGCCACCAAGGGAAAAGAACCACCACATTGTGGGGGAGACGGTAGCAGTGCAAGGGAGGAAATAGGATCAAGAGAAGGACCATCAGAAGCAAGCAACAAAGTTCGAGCAGGATCAGACAAAACAATGTTAGCAAATCGAGCCAGCAGTGGTTTCATAGGAAGGTTAGTCGGAAGAGGAGCAGACATAGATTCCTAAGAAGAAACAATAGGGTCATCCTCCACAAAAGAAACATCCAAAGGAGGAGAACCCACTGTGAGGTGATCCAGGAAAGCATCCTTCCACCAAGTAGCAACACCTTTGTGGCGGGCTTATGGGCAGTTAGAGGCCAAATGACCCATAGAGAAGCATCTCCTACACCGAAAGGGAAGACCCTCATAGTCCAAGAGCTACTTCCAAGGTTTGTCCTCCACCAATAAGACTACGTCACCATGGAGAGGTTTGGAGATGTCCAGATCAACTAATAAACGAGCTATCGTAGTATGCCCCATCTCCTGAGTCATAGAGTCCACCATTAGAAAGCAACAAATGGTGTTGCCAATAGCCTCATAACATGAATCCTCGCAAAACTAAAGAGGGAGATTCGATAGTTGGACCCAAACTGGTCTGGTATTCAACGAATCTATAAGGGGCTTGAAAGAACGAGACCAAGGCTTAATGGACAGTGAATGAATACCCCACATCCACCCCTTGTCCAGCACATAGTCTCACTCCGCTGAGGAGGCGAAGGTTGCTAAAAAGAAACCCCTTGCGCTGGGATAGAGTTCAATCTCACCAGAGACCAATGGCTTCCAGGAGGAAATTACCCAGCCATGGAGATCGGGAAGGGAGGACCACAAGCCATTAAACCTGCAAACCATACCCTGCTTCAAGTAGAAATCCTTGTTCTCAATAACCTCAGGTCCACAAACCACAACAGGGGAATCACGAGCACAGGGAAAGGCCAAAATTGAGACTAAGAAGCAAGTCGAGCTCTTGCTTTAGCAACCTCAAAGAAAGACTCCACCCTACCCACAGAAGGTGAACCCCCCACAAGACAGACATCCACCTGCGCAGCATCACCAGGAACAGAGCCCATAATATCTCTCGAAGCATTAGAACCCTCCCCAAAGACAGTCAAAGCAGCCCTAGAGCTAGCACAAGGACCACCAGAAGCAGGAGCAACAAGCACCTCAGAGAGAGAGGGAACCACACCCAACCCAAGCTTTACACAGTCACCAACCAACCGAAGAGGAGCCTTGGCAGGACTGAAACTGGACAGAGCCCCATCCACCTAAGGAGAAGGGTTGTCACAAACCACCAGACCGACCCCAACAGTACCTGCGTCCAAGCCCAAAGGATCAACACCATTTGTAGATCGTTTGAGGATAGATCAATCCCTGTCTACGCATACCCCACCCACATCAAGACCCATGTCCGGAGACCTCCCAGGAGAGCCAGACCTAGTCGCAGCCCCGACACGCACATAGTCATTAATAGAAAATGCTTGTTGGGAAACACCGCAAACGCTCCCACTCACAAGCATTTTTTTAACATTACCTCTAACTCCATGTTAACACTAATCACATTTACAACTTTTGACAATATTTTTGATAATATTTTGCAACTTTAGCAACTTTTGACAACATGACTCCAAAACACCATGGAACATCATAGAATGACTCCAAATGACTCAAAATGGTCTTACATGACCTTATTGACCCCAACAAAACCAAAAAACAAATTTTATCAATCATGAAAACATTTGCCTCAAAAGGGTGCATCGAAATGCCCCTGCATCACTAATTCATCGCATTGTAACCAAATATTTGGACAACCCACAAAACTACATAACTCATAGATCCCACACCAATTCAACATTCAAACTCATCACCACATCAATAAATTGCAAATTAAGACTACCAAGAAGATAGTCCATAGATCTCAAGACTCAAACACCGGATCATCTATAGATTCAATTAGCTAAACAAATCTACAATCATGAATCAATCAATATCACAACCTATCAACATTCAAATATACATGAAAATACATGGCATTATACATGTTAAATTGTACATTAAAAAACATGACACCATAATCATTGAACCATAATTATACCTATACTCAACTCTCATTGAATCAAGACTCCAAATCTCACACATGTATCACCGCGTCCTCAAACTAGAAGATAACTTGTTTACTTGTCTCCATCAAAGTCAACACTCTAGAGAAATTATAAACATGTATTAAGAAGCATAAAATTTGGTAATCCACTATACCATTGTATTATTCTCATTAAAATACTTACTCCTATAATATGTTTCCTTCGAAATTCATTCAGATGCTCATAGAATCACACCTTCAGTCTCAAGTTCCTAAAAGTGCTCAAACAAGTGCAATCTTCTCTCTCCTCATCCAAGTGAAAAACCACCTAATCCATTATGTGTTACACTAAAAGTTCTCACCATCACTAATTCAAAGTCCAAAATTTAATTATGTAGACCAAATATGTGACATGTTAACCATTTTAAAGCATTTTCAACTTCATGGTTTCAAATTATAATAAAAATAGGAAAATGTAACAACAAACCTATACCACTACATAGTGCTCAAAGAGAAATTTTTAGCAATTATAAAAAGTAAAAAAAATGATACTTTAGGTGAACATTATTTCCTCTTAAAAAAATTGCTCTAATAGCCCAAATGCAAAGTAATTTGGTGGCTCTATGGTGGCTTATGGTTAGTAGCACTAGTTGTAGAGGAAGATGGGTGGTGATTAGGTGGCTCTCTCCATGGGCAGTGACGGAAAAACTAAATTGGGTTTTGATTTTGGCTTGATTTTTGGAGTTCTGAAATTTAAATGAGCATGCCATGGGGTTGGCTTGTGCCACACCTAACTAGGGGCAAGGACTAGGGGACAAAGGGCATATTGGCCATGGCACCACTAGCTAGGGACCAATTGGTTGTTGTTGGGGTTGACAACCCTGTATTAGTTGTCAACTGATACTCTAGCATATAATAGTGGCTATCATGGGGTACAAGGGTCTATGAACCCCCTACCCCAACCAATTTAAAATTTTATTTTTTATTTTTCATTGCATAAGAAATATTTTAAAATATTTTAATTTTATTTTTTAATATGCAATGACTATGATTGTGTAGCCTTAAAACTAAACAAGGTGGGGGATTTTTTTTCCTCAAGCTCTAGTGGTAAAAATAGGTTGAGTTTTATCTCAATACCTCTTGAGCCTCCTAGATCTAATGGTGAAGTAAATTTTGTCCTAGGGGGTCATTTCTCAAACTTCCCCCATAAAACCCTCTTGGTGAACACCCAAAAATTCTTGTTTTCCAAATCAATTTTTAAACCTCGTGTCTACAAAAATAACCATAAATATGTAAACCCCAAATTTGTATTCTCATAACCTACACAACATATCTCATACCTTGAAATATTTTAAATATGTTTAACATTGCCATGGCTTGAACTTTACAACAAATTTTCTTAAACAAGGGTTAAACAAAAATAGAGATCTCTCACCTCCCTCAACCACAACCATCGCTCTGATACCATTTGTTATGAAATAACCAAGTTGGTCAAACCATTTCCTACATAATCCCATGAGATAAAAATATTCATACAAGCTTATAGAATAACCATAATGCAAAGATCACAGGAATACCACAAGATATACCTTGGGAAATCCCTCAAGAGGGAAAAATCCAACCTCCAAAAGTATCCACACTCAATATATTATTCAGTAATGAAAATATTGCAATACACTTAAAGAGTTTTCATAAATACTTCTGAAATATCAATCTCCTCCAATGAATCTTCCATATTTCCAAGAACGTAAATACACATCCCATTTCATTGTTTGCATATGTGGTATACAAGAGAGCTAAATACAAATGACAACCCATTGAACTAGCCAACCCCAACCACTAAATATATGCTTTCTATTATTGATTCAATATCACACAAAAAAACCAAGTTGTATAGGTTAATCCATGAGTGCACAAAACCATTGACCCCGACATTTTCTTTTTGGTACTATTTTTTCTCAATATTAAATATTTGTCCCATGTGCAACCCACACATAAAATATCTAACCAATGTCACATACAACTGTACAAGTGGACCCAAATAAATATTTGTTGTCACTAAACACATCTCTTAAAATGTGCCACAAATAAATATTTATTTTACATATTCAAATAATTATTTATTGTGAAAGGTGTACAACACCATTTTCCTAACACTTCTTTCTTTTATGTTGGATATTCCACAAATGCAAGGGCTCCTTAGTTATTTTACAAGTTTTCCTTTTGCTTCTCTTCAAAAAATAACAATGCAACCACCTCATTCATAATGAACTTGGTGGTATTTCTCATAATGACCATCACAAGGTGGTCTCACAAATTGGGATAAAACATAATAGATTTATACAACAACCCTCCTCCATTTTTACCCCAACAAAGCTTAGTTGGGCAACTAACATATTGAAGCCATTCAAATTATCTACTCCAAATATATCATCATCCATTATAAGAGAATACAACTTCTTTCTAAAGAATAAATTATTCACTAGAGATTTATCCTAGTTAATTTTTAGCTATCTTTTTCCAAAGGTTTAATGTAGCAGTCTCTTCATGAAAATTTAGTAAAATTGAATCCACCAAACAAAGTCTCACAAGACCCTTAGCCTTTTTATCCATCAAATTCTAGTCCTCTTATTTCATACCTAATGACATGGTACCAAATATTTCCACCCATAGATCTTTTTCCATGATTATATCCTCCATCTTATATTTCCATAACACAAAATTACTTGCATTAAACTTCTCTATTTCTATTACTTCTTATGTTCTTGTCATCTATTCATAGAAAAAGACCAAAAAAACTCTCTACACAAGCTCCCACTCAATCAAAGATTAGTATCAAAAACCATCTAACCAAGAACTAGGATCAAAGGTGATCCAGCGTTCATACCAACTAGAAGGAATTAAGGCACAATAAAAAATTTCCTACACCAATCTAATGAAGAGAATATTGTGTAAATTCTTTAAATATTTACAACTACAAAAATTATAAACATGTATGAACATAAATAAGCAAAACTATAACATAAGGCGTACATGGAGAAAACCCCTTTGGGAGTAAAACCCCACACTCCATAACAAAGCAATATATTGTTCAATAAATGGAACGGATACAATACACTTGTAGAGTAAGAATTCATATAAATTATCACCAACACACAAATATAGAGTGAATTTGGTAGCATAACAGTACTTACAAATCAATCATACAAACTACAACTCCAAGCACCAAATAAATAGACATGAATTCAAACTAGAAATCCATGAATGGTTTAGAAAAATACATTAATAATGTCATAGTAAATATGATACCCAAACCAAGACACAAAATTATAATTCCCTCCTTGATAAAAGATCATTCTCATATTTTTAACATGTTTTTGTCATATCTTATAAAAAAAAAATTGTTAACGACAAGGGGTATCCCCACCCAGTAGCCCAGCAGTCTGTATCTTGGGTACCTGGGGCGAGCTGGGGCGAGACTAGTCCCCTGCAGGGGGACCCAACAGCCGGCAAGCTAGTCCCAACCGATTAAACCCGAGAGCAGAGTCGAATTTGAAACCAATAGGAAGAAAACCCACGACCCAAACCAACTTTGCTTCCCATACCAACTACTTCATATCTTACAATGTCATAAATTGTCATATTTGAACATCCAAACATGGGTGCCCTACTTTATCCTCATTCGACCTAGTCAAAGATGCTGTGTGAAAAGCATACCAACTGACGCAAGAGCTTTGATTTTGGTTTGATTTCATTTAGCTTTTTTGGCTTGTGAGGTGAATGGGGGACCCACGCTAGTGTGAAACATTGCAAATAAAACAAAATCTTCAGAATGGGAGCAGACCGCGTAGATGGGAACAAGATAGATATGAAAGGCAGTTAGAAAACCGCAGCAAGAGAGAGGAAAGAAAACGGTTTTCTTTTGTTTTTTTGGTGATGGAAAAGAGGCGCGTTATGGGAAGGTAACTGATCGGCTTCAACAAGAAAGAGACATCAACAATAAGCTGAGAGAAGAAGAATACGGGAAGAAGCAAGGATAACCATTTTTGGAGAGAACGACGATCGGCCTGTGTAAGCAAAGGGGATAGTTTTGGATTGGAAAAGAGAACCGGACTGCTCTCGACCAAAAATCCGATTCTGAGGTTGCAGATTTGAAATAAAATGAAATGAAATATCTTAATAACGAGGCGAGGAACAGTACAAGACCGTCAGTGAAAAGAAAAGACCCTGAACAGTTTGGGATCTTGGCTGGAGGTCAGCCCTATGACAATGAATTTTGATGATATAGTTTGCCGATTTGAAAAGTCGGATGAGTAAAGTGATGGAAAGGGAGAGCTGATGTATAGGTCCCGATTGAAAGAAGTGAGCTCTACTTGACAAGAAGAAGCATCGACATCGACATAGTTTGTGTAAGGAGGGATTGATCGGGTTTTTATTTGGCAACAATAGAAGACAGGAAACGAGGATTGGAGGCTTGAGAAAGAGCAGCGAGAATGAAACAGTGAGAGTCTGTGAATAGGTTATCACTGCTGTCAGTTGATTTTAGCTGAAGATCGATCTCCTTTGTGCTCCATTTTTGCTTAGTTTCTTTTATATAATTAATACTCTATTTCTTTTAAACTTTGAATTCTGTTGCTTGGAGTAAGGAATGTAATAAGCAACTGTTTCTTGTCGCTGGTGTTATGAAATTTGAAGTCTCTTACTTGAATGAGGAATGAGCATGTAGGTTTTTGTCACTATTGTCCATGAATCGGCCTGATTAATCGAACCAGCATTCTACTACTTTTGCTTTGTTGTTTCTTGCAAGTAATTGTCATTGAAGTGTCAGCTATATTTTGAGATTACTGTTTTATTGTTGCCTTCGGGAGCACATGTTGTCATTAACAATCTATCATGTAATGTTGGTTAAAATTCTAATGTAACCTCCCTCTCACATGTTCTTACATGTCATAGAATTTTTCATATATAACCCCCTTCATGATGATCTTACACATAACACAAGATGCCAACACTAGGCCAAACCATGTCACCTTAAAGAGGAACACCTGCCTTCTTATTTGAGGCCAAAAAAATCAATAAAGAAAAAATCCATTCATCCTCCAAATAGAATGTCAACTCTCCCACAAAAAGACAAAATCACTAGAAGATGAAATATAAAGTACATACAAAATATATTCAGATGAACATTAAGATTGCAAGGTTGGGACACCTTTTACCAACACTTTTTTGTGCTTAGGGATCTGAAGGGACGTCATTGACCAATTTAACCTAGAAGTATCAAAATGTTTGGGTAGGAAAAAAATACCTCCTCTAGTGTTTGCCAACCCAAACAAGTGTGTGGATGGTTAGAATGAATACATGCAATTATAAAATTAAACTCTTTACACCCTAATATTGAAGTGAAATGATGTTTTTTGTAACATTACATTTGTTTCCATTATGATAAGACTAACATGAGTAGAAAGAACTAAGAGATGATTTTTTAAATTGACCTCGTACCTAATTGTATTGCAAGTTTAAATGAAATATTTGTAGGTGCCACACATTGTGAGAACCATCATATCAAACTTAGGCACTTTTTTATTCTTATTTATCTTAAGGGACATCGCCTAACAAATGTAACCTAGGATAACCATGATGTTTGGGAAGCAAAATGATCTATCCAATGTGTTTACCTATCCACCCAAACATGTTGGAATTAAAAATTTAGTGTCATGAAAATGCAAAGCACATTGATGTTTTTTGCAATATTACATATGCTTCCACCTCAAGAAAACAAAAAAGAATTGGGAAAAAATAGGAGAGGATTTTTTACATGGGCCCCATACCAAAAAAATAAGGTTCAAAAAAACATTGTAGATATCATAGATTGCAAGAAAAATATTATCAAACTTGGGCACTTTTTTGGTCTAAGGGCTCTTGAGGGACATCATCAAACCAAAGTAACCCGAGAGGATGAAAATTCTTGGGCAATGAAATGAAACATCTAATGGAATTTACTACCCACCCAAATGAATTAGCATCATCAATTCAACGTCACATCATGACACCCTAATACTAAAGAAAAGTGGTATTTGTTGCACCATTAATCATTAATCATGAAAGCATAAATGAACAACACATCAGAAGCACACATAACACCAAGATTTTTATGTGGAAACCCTATTAGGGGAAAAACCATGGTGGAGGTCAATCCACAAGATTATACCCTGTTAAAAGTATAAGGAAATATGAATGGGGAATGCACATGCATTCAGGCACACTGCCTAGAGCTCATTGCTCAAATACAACAAGGCTCACTACCCAAGGAAGACACATTGTCTTATAGAAAGATTCAGATTAAAACCATCCGGATTTGAACTAAGAAAATAGCATCTGCTAATGCCTGGTTATAGTTCACATTAAGCACATGAACACTTCTTCACTCTTTTTCACTCTTTGCTCTGCCTTCGAATGATCTAAACTTTATTCACACACCTTCCACACTTCAAACAATCGCTCTTATATATCCGCAACAAGAAATTACATTGCTATAAGTCGGCCACAAAAAGATAATAAAATAATTACAAACAGTCGGCCCAAAACAAATAAAGATTATTCATGTGAATCAACCAAGGTCGGCCATGACATAGTGAAGACCAAAAACAACATCTCCAACACGAAAACACTTCAATTAATTTCTCCTCAAAGATCCACAATACGCTTCAACACCTTGTTGGCCAAGAACATGAAAAACATGAACACGCAAGAGAAAATCTCGGATCACGAGCACAACGATCAATGCGAACATGCCACAAAGATAGAGAACGAACTAGAAACATCCACAAACATCATGAAACATCAGAGAAGCATCCGTAACAACTGAACTTACTAAAATCACAAAATCTTCAATCAGGAACACTAACTAAAGCGACAAAAAAACTGTCAAAATGAAAATCACTATAACTTGATCAACTCTTCATGCGGATCTCTAAAATTCAACGTGGATAAACTAGACATATTCAACAAGAAACCTTTTAGTCCACAACCTCAGAATAGCAACGTATTGAACACACCGATAGAAAGAACTTCACTTCACCTCTGACAACCTGTAACACTTCTTATTCCAATTTTCTCAATATCCTCGACATATACAACTTCTAATGCAACAATTCTAATTTAGTGTTGACATCAATGACAACCACATATCAGCAACACAACCACAACATCCAACAACTAGTTCACCTAGTAGGTCCTATTCACATGTTAAGTTTACTTAGGTCCTATGAATCTTTCTAGAAGTCTTAGTTGTAGTTAGATCTTATGTCATTTATTTCTTATGTCCTAGGTCATTTAATATTAGTTATCTTATGCCATAGGATTAAGGCACTTGTCATGATTGTGTTTAATCCTATGTCTCACCTTGGCTATATAACCAAGGAGTTAGCATGTTCAGGCAATTCTACTTATGAGATCTATAGGCTTAATTTTCTTATGAACTTACTATGAACTTGAAGCTATATTTTGTTTATCATTTGAATGTTATGAGTAGATAGAATCAATGAGGTTATTTTGTGTAGTAAACATTATACTAGGATTTGGATTGCTCTTTTATGCTAGTTGCATTTGATGTATAATGTCAATTCATGAAATATATATTTTACTTTGAACATTACTATGATTGTAGATATAATCTTTAGTTTATGTTTTGCATTCTACTCTTGTTAAGAGTTAAGAAATACCATGTATGCTTGTGTCATACATGAGGGAAATGGGTATACAAGTCAATTATAGAATTTTGGGTTAAATAAATCCCTTAATTAATGCAAATTGTATACATGTTGAACCTTGAGTGCAAGAAAATGTTGGGTTCAAATCCTTTCTTAATGGCACTTGGTCTGAAGTTGGTTGCCTTGTTTAGAGGCTAACATGCTATAGGCTTGTTCACCCTAGCTCTACACTTGTCTTGGTTTGTATCACCCCATTTCTTCCTTTGAGGTTCCTTGCAAGTTATTCACTCCTTCGTGTTGGAATGTGTACCTTTATGTGAAAACATTTAGTCAATAATATGATTGTTCAAGACCTTGTATCTCCCAATCAACCTAGCTCGTGTCTAGGTAATCCTAGTGAGTGAATATCATTCCCAATTCTTCTTGGATGTTGATTGTCATATTGGGATGTGGAATGAAGCAACACATTGATCTCATTTCAATCCATGTGTTCACAAGATAATGAGATCATGCACTATAGTATATTGTCAAGCTATGCCCTTATTTAGTTGGTTCTTAACAAACAAGATCCACTTGTATCAATAGATCCAATCAGCTTTGAGTATCCCATGTCATATCGATCTTTTAGTTTAGTATCCATCCTTGGTCTCAACAAGATGCATCCTTCCTAAACAGACCTCATCAACCTCACCCATCCTCTTGATCCTATGGCAAAGGACATTTGAAATTGATTGCGATCTTTTGATGCTTTTGGCTTTTGTTTATCGTTTGAGTGATCCAATGAGATCATGTACTAGACTATAATCTACAACTTAGAAAACTCTACTTTCTAATATGGGCATCATAATGACTTTGTCACACAACACGATGAAGGCTTCCAATTGTGTCAATAGGCTTAGTGTGTTGGTGTTGCATGTCTTATGTGTGATGTGTAGCAACACCTTGTGCATGTGTTGATGTGGGCAAGTTGATGTTACATTAATATTGCAAAAAATTATTCATTTATTTTTTACCATAATGTCTTAGGTGAAAGCTTGGGGCATTAAAATCATATTCATTTAACCTAATTTTAATTTTAAAAAACATCTAAATCTTTTACAACATTCTATTAATATTTTATAACTAGAACTAATTAATCATATTGTCATTTAGTTTAGAAATAATAATAATAAAAACCACTATAACCATCATTTATTGAATAGTATTTAAGCTATTATAAATTGAATGCAATAATTTAAATTTTAGGCTTCACATACAAAAGAAAAAAGATAGGATATGTATATTTGGTTGCATGATTTATATTGTGTAGTTAAGGCTAAATTCAATTGTAGCATGTGTGGCCTTACCAACCTCTCTTTGCTAGTCCATTGCCAATCCTTACTCAACATGAAAGTATGAATGATACAAGAGTTTGAGGAATTTACACAAAAGATAATATCTAAGCATGAAGGAAACAAAGAAAACAACCACAAAAGGGGTGGGGGGCCTGAATGGGAGGGAATTATAGTTAAGGTGGGTGGTGATTAGTAAATTCTTGAACAAGTGAAAACTTCTATTAAATTACAATATTCATACTCGCCAGCAAGACAAACAAGCTTTCCAAGTTACTTGTGCAAGAATGCCATTATTTTGAAATAGTTAACTAGCTAGATCCAATAAGACTCATTCCCACCTAGGAAATTTTGATCTAAAACATTCCTAATAGGCATGCATTTAGTGCTCAATGAACTAATACAACTGACTGCCCACATTCCTAATAGGCATGCATTTAGTGCTCAATGAACTAATACAACTGACTGCCCACATTTTAAAATATTTTTGCTACAACAAGATATTTGTCAAATCATGATCGTCAATCAAATATTTTTAAAAGAACACTATTAAACCCAAGAAAGACATTTAGAATTCATGAGACCATCAAGCATATATATTAAATAGAGTGTAATCACAATAAGATCATTTAAGTTCATTACCCTCAAATTACTCCTTACTTTGGTTTGAAATGTGGAATTTCCATTCTTATAACCTTCTAGTGCATTTATGATCTCAAAACACCATCTTGGGTGTCCTACAAAAAAAGGACACATGAAGGAATTGACCATGATGCAAGTTTTATCAAGAGGGGACCATCAAATCTTATCACTCATGATTACACTAGGTGGCCTCAAAAGGGAATCACTCTTGCATTCTTTATGCTAACCAAATTGTTGTAGAGGGCCACAATGAGGCAAAAGTTGAATAGGTGGGTCCCCATTTTAGGAGGAAATGGGATGTGTCACAAAAGAATCAACATTAAGAACTTGCATATCATGGCACCCCCACCCTCTAACATTGTCCCTTTTGGGGCAACTTTGTGCCCCAACTCTGGAAGCTCCTTAAAACTAGTGGTTATGCTACAACCACCAATAATTCCTCACTAAACAAATCCCACAACACTCAAAACTTCAAATTCCACATCTAACCATTCACTGATTACTAACATTCACCAAGCTTCAACGAGTTAAGGCCATTTCATCTCCTCTATGGAAATCCCTCAAAGTCCATTGCTTTCTATGCACCCATGGAATTCTTTTTTTTGTTGTATTTAAAATTGACTATTTCCACCAATCTTCCTCGTTCTTATACTATGAGGTGTTCTCTTACACATTTTTGTCATGACATTGACTTAGATTTGATCGCCTAACAAGATTTTTCTCATAATTGATCAAAAAGTATAATTGTGTTTCAAATGAAGTGCTTCAATTACCCTAAAACTATAAATAATTAATTAAGATTTAGTATCCTTCATGTATAGCCCTTTTAAATCAATTTATGGTTTGCCATCATTAACCTAGATAATTGGTTGTCATTGTATCATCACATTAAAATAATCTTGTGAAAAAGCAATTCCTCAAGGTTTGCCATGTATCAAAATAATCTCATCATTGCTACCCTTCTACACTTCCCAACCAAATGCAAGACTTGTCTTTGAAAGTCTTTTAGTTCCCAACCTCTTCCCAATGTTGAATGGTTTTGGTGTAATAGCTTGCTTCTTTACAAGCTAACATTTTCACTTCAATGTCAAGGATCTACTATCACACCAAATGATGTTTTTAAGTCAAATGTGCTCCAACTCTCCTGTACTAAAAATATTCCAAGTTTAATCTTGACAATTCTACTTTTCCCAACTTGAAACAACATTTTGTTCACTTTCTCTACCTTAATAAGCATTTTCTCCTTAATCGTTTTTGTTTGCGGTGGTAGGTTGAAGATCTGTGTGCTACGCTGTTGGCAGGGCCCGGTCGAACCTCATTATTGCAGAGCATTTTGAGTGCACTGACTTGTAAAGCGACCTACGAAGGTCTGTGCGTTCTCTGTTGCCTTGTCTAGAGTATGTTGAGTTCTTCACACTTTTGTGTAGAGTTGTGTTGTGCATCATGCATAATAGAGCCGTTCAGTTTGTTGTTGTATTTAAAAATTAATAATATGTAGGTTTGTGAAAAGGGGTCATAGATTATCAATTTGGGTAAATTCTTAAGTGTCTTTAGTTAGATGCCTTGGCAATTTGGCTTCCTTGGTATAGTTGATATTTTGTCATAAAGGTCAAGTTGTATCACTTTTAGAATAGAATCCATCTTTATGAGTCTTAAATTGTAATATAATAAAAATAGTCTAAAAGTCAAAGTTTACTTGTATCATTTTTAATGAGTGATTAACTTTTGTGTCAATTAAGGTGCATTATCGGTAGAGTCTAACACCACCTATTTTCTTTAGATTAAAAGGGGGTTAGGTATTAGTCTTTAGGAAACATTTTGTTTGTGTTAGTTAGGGTCAAATAGTATTTCTTTAAATGGAGAAAAATAGTGTATTGATTGAAAATTTTGAGGGTTCAAAATTTCATACACAGCAAATCAAATTACAATTGATCCTTATTAAAAAGGATCTATGGGATGTGGTAAGTGGAACAACGACAAGGCCAACTGATGCTAATGAAAGCGCAAAGTGGATTACAAAGGATCGACAAGCGATAGCTTTAATTGGTCTTGACTTGTTAAATGCATACCTCCAACTATTGATTTATCAAAGACCTCAAAGCAAGTGTGGGATAATTTGAATGCTTTGTTTGGATCACAAGCTTCAAGTGAAAAGATGGGCTTAAAGCAGAAATTGTTTGGGCTGAAGATGATGGAAGGTGACAACATTGTACAACATATAAGTTTTGTTCCTTATTAAATCAACTAGCTGAGATAAATGTTAAAGTAGATGATGAGGATGCAAAAGCTATTTTGTTAAATAGCATACCTTCTAGCTATGGAAACATTGTTTTCACATAAACAAAGTAAATACCAGCCTAGAAGATACAATATCCACTTTAATTGATGAAGGAGTGAAGAAACTTGATGTAATACCTTGGGTAGATGTGTTAGTCCCTATCCTCAGTTCCATGGACAGATGTGTTTGTCCCTATCCTTGCATGGAAGTACTAAGCATAGTGAGGCTAGTTCCACTATTGCTTGACATGAGTAGATGTGTATGTCGCTACTCTTATCTTATATTGTTTGGTAAGCTATTGTGTGTAATGTACTTTCACCCCATGTTCACACTAAGGGGGGTGTTGGGAATTAGTGTTCACATAGGTGTTAGTAATTATGTAAATGTAGAAAGGTAATTACTATTGTAATAGTGAAGTTATTAATAGACAACTCATTAATATAGGTTTGATGGTTAGTTGTATATATTGTTGAAATAACAATATAGTTAGTGGTTAGTGAGTTATACCCATGAATGGTATTCTGGGATATTTGTTATAACACCTCCATATTAAATAGGAGGTTATTTGGCTATGTAAGTGGCTATATATTAGCCATGTATTGAATTAAAATAAATTGAAGCCTATTATTATGTGTGTAAAATCTTTCTATGCTTCTATATTTCTGCTTGAAATCTCTGATATCTCCATGGGTCAACAATGTCATATTTGCCATAAGCAACAAATTTAGAAAGTCATCTTTTTTTAAGTTTTATGCACTCTTTCTAATGTGTACAAATATAGACCTTACAAGTAATTATCACTTGAAACTACCCACAAGTAATTGTCATTTAAAGCTACCCACAAGCAACAACAAACCTTCTCTCAAAAATTTAACTTGAATACAATTATCCTCAAAAGATGAAAATTATATAAATGCATAAACATAAGAAAACTCGTTACTTTCAAGAGATGCAACTTGTTAATCTTTCCTTAGTTTTTAGATTCCTAGTTCTTAGCCCCCATGACTAGATGATAGATATATTTATTTTTTACAAAAATTCCTACTTGTTTTTTTTATCTTTTTGTATGTGAATTTGTTGGTGTTACAATTTGCACCTCTAGAGTGCATATTGGCAATGGACAGTTATGCACAATGTGTAATGATTGCTCTTCAAATTAGGAGGGGAAGCTCCCTCTTTTGTTGATATTAGTGAAAAAGTAAATGTTCTAAATCCTATCTTTTTGACTCGGCTGGAAGAGGCGCAAGGTTAAGAAAACCAACACATTGCAGTTAAGGATTTTCTCCAGTTTTGCAAATCTCTAACTACAACTAGGCTAACTCTAAACTATCATATTTCCTCAAGAGAAACAAAGCATGAGGACTTAGGAGCAGGGAATTGGTATACGATAGCCTTTAAGTCAGGATTTCCAAGGTCGTGGGACACCTATCTGAGGCATAGGCTGAAAGAAAGGTTATTGGTAACAACATCAAACAACAATTTCCACTTCTAAATTCCCAAGGAGGTGTCGGCTCCTATCTGAGGTGTAGATATGAAACAAAGATTATAAATCACAACATGAAATAATAACTGGGACAGCAAATTGCATGAAGGACCTATCAACACAATTAACGATCAAACTAGCAATTATATTTAACTAAATGAACAAATACTTAATAGCGATACTACAAGCAAGGCGGCTCAGCATGTTCACTATCACAAATAAAAGCTCAAGGTGAACAAAAACAAAATAACAACATTCAGGGAAATTGGGCTCAGTAATTTGTTATTGCAGCAAAAGTTAATTACAAATGAGCAAGGGTGCTCTTATTTATAGAACTTCAAGGAGTAGGGAACCCTAAAATCTCCTTGAGCTTACAATTAGTCTTGCAAGCATGCAAGAGTTTATTGCTAAACCTAAATAAATGAAACTATACAGTTAACTAGAAAACTACTACCAATTAACTAAAACAAAAGTAAACTAAATGGACATGTGCAACATGCAAGTCCTTATTGAAATGAAAGTCAACTGATAACTAACATCAGTTAACTCGATCCTAACTAAAAGTCCGACCTCCTCCAAAGATATCTTAGAGGATGAGATAAGCATGCATAAAATCAGCAATTAGAACTCAAGATTGGTCGAGTTAACTGCTGCTTCTAACTCTATCCTCAGGAATAACTACAGGATTCGTCTGTGTCTACTCCAAATCATCATTCACCATCATCATCTCCAAGAATTCATTAACGGTCTAATCTTCTGGCACTTTGACACTATCTTCAATGATAGATTGCCTGATCAACTCCTTCTCTCCATCCTTGATTATCCTCTGGCACTCTTTGACCTCTTCAGCAATGATAGACTGCCTATTCAACTCCTCTCCATCCTTGATCATCTTCTGGCACTCTTTGATTTCTTCGGCTAACTTGTCAAAGCTTGTTGACATCACTGAGAAGTGATTCCACTTGGCTGCCACAAGATCACCATCAAGACCATTATGAACTAGAATCTGGAATTCAGCTTGCACAACCTCGAGCTTAGTGTATTCACAATTTTCACAAAGACAATGGCATGGGATCTATGTGATGAACCTGCTCACGAGCTTGATAGCACCGGCAACATCTTTGATTTCAGCCACCTTTACATCTTTCCATTGACTCTGGCACCATCAGGTGGATTGCTCCATGTCTTCACTCTAGGTCTTGATCTTGACGTGGAAGGCAATGAAGAAAATACAACAGGCGACTCTGCAACTGGAACTACCTTTCGCCTCCTCTGAGTGACCTCCTTTTGAGATCTTTCCTTATCTTCGTGCCATATCTTGTCACAATCCTCAATGACTATGACAAAATTATCTGAGCGAGGTGGAATGGCAAAGCATTTCTCGATGTCTCTCGGCTTGAGGCTGCAAATGACTTGCCCATCAGCTAATCGGATTTGTCTTGTGGATGAGTCGTAATGCTTTATGCATGCAATAATGAACTCAAGATCAACCACTGTGATGGGAATAGATGTTGAAAACAATCTAGAACACTCAAGATTCTTGACTATCGTGCTACTAATGCCTTCCAACGTGCTCAATTTGACCACTGGATAAACATGACCCAAGCTTATATAGGTTTTCAAAAAGTCAAAAACTAAGACCGATTTGACCTTGTATTCTATTGGGTTGAATTGCATTTTGAAAACCTAGACTTTTGAATGTAAAGTCAGATATGTTTGAAGAACTTTCAAAAAATAGCCAATTGTGGGAAAAAAAATTGGAATTTTTCTAAAATGTGGGTTTTGTAGAGAATTAAATTCTAAGCCAACCCAGATTGTCGGAAATTCAAAAAAATGAGTTTTAGCAAGGCATGCAAAGGCTTTTTAGTTGAGAATTGTAGGGGTTTTAAGGTTTTTGGGGCAATTTTTCTCAAGAAAAACTGGCACATGGGTTTTGTAGGCAATGGAATTCTGAGCCAACCCAGATGATTCAATTTTGGAAAAAGTGAGTTTTGGGCCCACATGCAAAGGAATCTTCAAACAAAAAAGAAAAAAAGAAAAAAAAAGCATAGTGCTTCATAAATGGAAGCAACGGGGCAATTTTTTTCAAAAAAAATCTAAGACATGGGTTTTGTTGTTGATGCTGAAATATGTGAACCCAGATGATTAGATTCTAGAAATTTTGTCATTTACTTCAACATGCGAGAGAAAACCTAAGAAAAGGATAGAAGAATTTTAGAGATAGAAAATAGAAGTTATTATTCTACCTCTGAAAACCACGCCTATGCTTGAATTCGATTTGATGAAGTCTGCATGCACTCAGAAAATGAAGTTTGAAAAATATATCTTTTGAATAATTTGGACCTGGTATTGCGAAGAACACTGAAAAATATTGCTTGTAGCGCCTTCAAATCTTTGCTTACTCAAGAAACTACGTGTTTGCTCTCACCTGTGATGTGAATAATAGGTGCCCATAAGACTCAAATAAATAAATTCATGTCTTAAGGTGTCATAATATTCATGCAATTCCTAAATTTAGGCGCCACCTTATGATTGGACCCCCAAACTCAATTAACTGGATGAAAAATAAGACCTAAAATGGGCGCCACCTCCACACACTTCAGTTAACTTTACATGCAAAAAAAAAATGTGCCCTTTGCAAGCAAAAATTAAGTCAAGATAAAGTCGACTCAGAAGTTAAACTGGAGATTAAATATTATTTTAAGTTGAGTTCTCAACCTCCACCTTTATAGGGTGTCACTTTGCACTTTATTTCAAAAGTCAAAGTTTGACTTTTAGGCGTCACCTTTCCAAACTTAGAAATTTTCTTGAAATTTTCATTTGCAAACGCTACCAAAGCCCATGTTTGATCATTGATTCTGATTGGCTGATGTGTACAGAAGACTGGCTGACAATTTCATTGAAGAGCAGGATCAAAACTGACAAGAAACTCCTTGAGGCTGCAAACCCTAATTCTAAGATCTCAGACTTCAAAATTCAAGGCGCCCCTAGCCTCTAGGGGCGCTTTTAGCTTTAGACTTAGACTTAGTCAATTTCTCATGCATTTTCACCATTTTGAAGGTGATTTTGACCTCCCTTCATCTCGCATTCTTCAACGTTTGGCAAATCTTCAGAACTAACTAATAGGCTCACTATGGAGCTGACTTCGTTTTGATCATGAGCTCTTGGAGAGCACCATTCCTAAAAACATCATCTGCTAGATGAAAATCATAGGCGCCCCTGGCCTCTAGGGGCGCCTTTTCTCCCAGAGTTTCAGCCATTTTTCAAAATGGTTGAATCCACAATCCTTGGCTATAAGCTACTAAGAAGTCCTCTAACCCGGCTAAGGTATGCAACGGAAAGCTAGAAGCATCACAAACAAGATGAACACCTGAGATGACCAAAACAACTGCATTTAAGGCTTCAAAACCTTGGGTGCCCCTAGCCTCCCGGGGCGCTTTTGATTTTTTCTGACATTTTGACCATGATTAAACCTCATGTTTGACTCATGATTTCGACAATTCAACAACTCAGATTAACCCGCTGACAGATTTGTTGAGAAGCCTGATCAAGTCTGAGACAAACATCCTAAGTATCATTTGATCATAAACTTTCATCTGGTACCTCAAAAAGATGGGCGCCCCTGGCCTCTAGGGGCGCTCTTCCTACTAGTGTTCATCTCCCTCATTTCTCATTCAATCTCCCATTTCAGGTGCTAGATAGATCTTTCAAGCTAGCTAGTAGGCTCATCGCGAAGCTGACAGTATTCCAGAGAAGTCTTCTTGGAAGTGACAAATCTCAAAAATGAAATCTGGGCCTCTGAAATCTAGGGTGCCCCTAGCCCTTAAGGGCTCTTTCTACTCTAGAGTTAGAAAAATTTCAATGATTTTCACCACGGCAAAAAATCCCCTCCAAGATGAAGCAACATCTTGAACATATCTTGCCATAGAAACTTCATTGGAGCGTTTTAAGCTTAGATTTCGACACTTGGTATCTAGCCATCTACCATTGATGACTTTGAAGGTCCTAACTTTATTTCAAAAAAAAGTGAAAACTACCCACCAAACTTAAACTGGCTTTTAACTATGTTTTGACATCATTTTTACAAGGTTTAGACTATTTTAAGCAAAATGCCTTAATGAAGCAAAAAAATTGGTTTGGGTACACCAAAAATTTTACTACATTTAATAAAAATTGTCCTTAGCAAGGTGGCTAGGATTACACTTTAAAGCATTAACTTTGGACTTAATTAACCCGAACTAATGAGGCAACAAACAAGGGGCCTCATCTCTAAACACATTGTCACCCAAGACCCACTTGAACACAAGCAATACAATGTCCACAATAGAGCTCACATGTAGTAATTATTGCAATACAACCACGACATACAAATGCACCATGAGTCAATGCATGTGTGGCTAGAATTGTTATTATTTTGTATTTATTAATTTAAATTATTTGACAATTTTTATCTTTTAGATATAAAGTATATATAGTATAACTTAATTTTTAGATGTATCATTATTTCTCACAACAAATATTAACATGTAAGTTTTTTCTTTTGTACACGTTTGTACCCACTTCTTGTCATGATTAATATGGCATATATATGTATCATTATTTCTTACAACAAATATTGGAGTGTAAGTTTTTTCCTTTGTACACATGTTTGTGCCCACCTCATGTCATGATTAATATGGCATATATACACAGTAATGCAAAGTGACAAATATACAATGAATAACTTTTTTTTCTTATATCTATTTATAAAGGTCACTTATCTTTTTTTAAGGCCGTACTCAATTATCTTGTTATCTTGAAATAATTTTAGTGAAGAGATTGTAAACATTGTAAGAATTGTAAGATTTTAAATTGTCATCTTCATGTGAGATTTCTTAAATTGTTTTCACTCCAAAAATTGAAGCAATGTGTTTGAAATGAAGGCTTGGTCCAAGTATACACAGCCCAATTGATCATATAGCTCGTTAGTTGTACATGGATACTCATAAACTAAGCTATTAATATAATGTAGCACAATGTTAGGCACTAAGATCGAACAAACAGCAGCCAAGTAAATGCATTCGAAGAAACAAACACAAAACAAATGATGAAACTTTAAAACTGACTTTAACTAAGACTTCATGCAACAATATCTTTTACAGTCGACGGGGAACTTTATACTCTTCAGAAAATAATTGTGTTGTAACACATTATGACCTTTAAGACAAGAATACAATAAATTCTCCACATTTTATCAGAAATTTTTTAAGGTTGCATCAACAAATTCAAGAGAAATTGCCTGATTTCTTTACATATCAAGAAATCTCTGATAAATGTTCTTGTCGATACAAAATGATTTCACTCTAAGCCATGGTATTCACATAGGTTAAAACTCAAAATTCTGCCGGCACATCACACTCATAACCTACACTATTATTTCTGATTTGGCTTGCAAAGTGGTGAGTTAATGCAAAGACATATGCTTTCTCAAACAATGAAGGCCTTAGATTCAGAGGGAATATGACTTTACGCCTCACAGCTTCCTCTGTCATTGATCCAATCAGATGGTAGCAAAGTTAGGATAGAGGTTATGATATTTACTTTCACTCTCAGCTGAAGATCTACAATGACCCTGCTTTTCAATTGGGTATGTTGTTTTGTTACCCAATTCAAACATCGTATATCACATTCTAGTAATCACTCGCCGCAGCCATGAATGAGTACCATTATGACAATTCGATTATGACAGATTAGACTACTTCTATTCTTACCTCCTAATTATCTTAATATCTGTGCCTCCTATAGATTTGAATCTTAAAACCTTGTTGCAGAAAAGCCGTATTAATATATACCGTATTTGCAGATTATCTATTACCGAGTAATTTCAAAGTTCTTAAAAGAATGGAACTTCTGTGTGAATGAATCAAATTGCAGTTCGGCCACCATGTATTTTGCATCACAAAAACAGATATTCAATTACTTCCTCTATCCTGGACCTTTTTCTTTAACAAAAAAACACAGTATTTTTTGTGACCAGATTAACAATATGTGAGGCCCAACCCCGTCTATAAATTGTGACACCTTGATAAGTTCAATTATTCTTTATTGGTGAATAATTCAAGATGGTTTAACCTGATTTCATGTTTGATATTTTGATTTTCTTATGAATTAGTTTAAATGATCATTTTGATAAATTCTCTTTAGTAAATAAAAATGGGCAAACTGTTAAGAATGAATGTGAGCAAATAATATTTAGATTCTTGAACAAGTATCATATGAATAATACACTTAGATTGATATGAGCTAAAGTATTTTGTGTACCTACCATTGGTTTGAATCTCACTAATAAGTTTCATGTTACTTGGAAAATGATAATAGTTAGGAACAAAGGAGGACTTTGAAGTTCAGAAAGAAGTTTCTAGAAAGATCATTAGCCAAGCACCGTCGAGGTAAATTTAAAAGGATAGCTCTAATTAATGAGGAGTATACCTAAGGTAGGATAATTTGAGGAAAAAGTATATAAATTAGATATCAAATTGCACGATGAACTTAATTAGAGAAAGGAGTGTCCATGAGTGAATTTAGTAGTGAAAATAAATTATTTAGTTAAGGTTAGGGTTTCATTATTATTTCATGCATGCTCACAATTTCCATTTTCATAAGGAAAAGAAATGAATATATATGTGTATTTGTGTATTATGATTTACTAACTATTCAATTTGATCCCATTGATGTTTGTAACAGGTATTTATTATATTTCTAACCTAACATGTATATGGAAAAATACATGTGAGAGTAATGTCAAGGGTAAAAGGGAGAACCATCAAGACCCAAGTTAAATATTTATATTTTGAAGTTTTAAATTTTGACCCTATGACTTAGGAGGTAGTTAGGGTTTTGTGTAAACTTTAATTGTGTTTAGGGTTTTAATGATTGGTAATTTAGTGTAAGCATACTTTGTGGAACCTTATTAAATTAAATCAAGCGATTAATGGTGTAAGTATAATTAGGGTTTAAAAATATTTAGTTAGGTTTTGAATTTCGAATTGGCCTTTAAAGTGGTATTTTTAAGGTGTTGTTTGGTCAAATTTATTAATATTAGTGCAAAAATAGACCCCTAGGGCCTATACCTATGAAAGGAGGACCCTTTGGACATGTTACCTTGTCCTTGGGGCATGATACGACCCTTCAAAAGTCCACTTGAAAGAGTGTGACGAGTTTAAATCCTTGAGAGTTGGGAGAAATGACTTGTCACTCTCCCACCACACTCCCCAAAGTTCATTAATGAACTTGGGAAGAGCATCAAGGATTTCACGTGTGAAGCCACCTTGGGATGTTGGGTAGAGTGTCATTGTACATTCCCCGTTTCCCCAAAAAACTCACACATGTGTGAGAACTTGTGGGGATATGTGTCGAAAAATCAAATGAGTGAGTGACAAGTGTCTCTATCTCATCCAAGAGATTTCAAATTGAATTCCTATATACTTGGATGGAAAGAAGAAATGGATGTTACCCACTTCTCCTCTTGGAGAATTATTGTCTTTGGATTGAGAATATGGGGAAAAGAATAGAAAGAAAGTTGAAAGGGAGTAAGGAGCTCTTACATGCAAAAGAGGTGACCAAGGAACAAAATTGTCGAGATAAGTTATTCCCCTTATTGTAATATCTCAAGTAGAAAATGTGTTGTTGTGTTATCTTGTTATAGCTTTCAAAACAAGTTAGGAAAGAGACCAAGTTTTTGTGTATGAAAATCTAGAGTGTGTTTGGTGAATGGGTAGATAAAATAATCATAGATAAACCATTCTTGTTAGTCTTCCTACCAAGATCTTTGGTAGTCTTTTGTTTCTTGCTCGGGGGTATGGCTAGAGCCCATGTGGCTTCATGATGCCATTATGGTAGGGTGGAGAGCAAGCTTCGTTCTTTAGTATGATGATTATTTTTATTGTTAATATTCATGTAAAAATAAAAAAGTTAGTATTTTGTTGTGGAAAGTAGAATGGAATGTGTCAAAGTTTACTTGTGTGTATGCAAGCTATTAGTTTTCTCAAAACTATTTGTAATAGAGCAAGTCTTTATTCATTAGTTTGTAAATCATGTATTTTCCCAATATTGAATTGTAAGGTTTGAAGTTTAATTGATAAACTTGTATCTCTTTATAATGAAGAAAAAAAAAGTACTCAAAATAATGAGAAAGTTGGATTGTTCAATATTTTATTTGAAAGCATTTAATTGGTAAAGAATCAATTGTAAAGAAAGAGAAAAGTTACATTTTGTATTTCTATTTGTTACTAAATATAGTTGCAGCCAGTTAAATGTAAGCACAGGCCTGTGTTTATACAAATTCCATTAATATTCTAGAGCAGCATTTTACAGTGGATTCTAAGAAATAAAAACCGTGAATTTTTTTTAAACCTTTTACTACATCAATAAATCTCTATTTTACACAGCAGACTGAAAAAAAAAAAAAATACATTGGTATAAACATATTCTGATATATCCGTTGTTATATATATACTGGATATATGCAATAGGGTTATACATGAATTTGGGTTGAATTTAGAACAACAAAAATATATTGAAAATTCTATAACAAAATAAATAAATAAAAGAGAGAAAGTGCGGAGAAGATGAAATAGAGAAATGGAAAAATAGTTAACTCCTCCATCAAGCTTCGTAAAAATCCATCTTTCAGCTTTCTCTTCAAACCTGGGCAAGAAAAATAACAAATACAAAGGCAAGAAACAAGTTTAAGAGAATTCTTATAAAAATTAGGGCACACTCTAGTTGCCCTAAGATCTAATGGTCAGGATTAAAACAAATCTAATGGCTAAGATTTTATGCATATCCAATTAATTCTAATTAGTGGCTACTTTAATTAATCTCTTTTAACTAAAAATTAGGTTCATGGTGGGGACAATGGGGCTAGATCCTCTCACTTTAAGTTGTGACTTAAAAGACACTTTGAAATTATTTAATAAAGTAATTTTTAGAACTCAAGTTAATTTAAGTCAGAATTTTTGTAATATTTTATATTTGAATTAAGTAGTGAGTTTACATGCAAACAAATCATTTATATTTGAATTAAATATTTTTTTAATACAATTTTTTTTTTTTACAAAATAGCCTTGAAAATTAAATGGGGTGTTATTAAGGAAATTCCTTTAATATAATTTAAGTAAGTGACATACTATTTATAAATCTAGATTGAACCTTTTCATTATCAACTAATTTCTTAGTAAAATACACATCTTTGTGTAATGGTAGGATAAATTGGGTTATAGTAATCTAATATGGAATATTTTGATGCAACACTCATACCATTAAGTCAAGAAGTCTCGAGTTAACAAAATAGCATGTCTTCCCAAGATTAGAGAGGGCAAGGCCTTGAATAATTATGGATATTAATTATGTTAAAGGTGAAGGTTAATCTAAGGATTTAACCTTTAGTGTAGTACTTAAATAATGGGATTATTGTTTAAGCTATGGGGAGTGAATAATCTTTAAAATTTAAGTAGGTGCAATGTAGGTTCCGCTCTCATAGGAGGATATAAATTAAACCTTTGGTAAACTTGATTTAGATTAGCTTGGTAAATCAAGATTATAATTTGCACCTTGGGGCTAGAGGGGCCTCCAAACCTTACCAAATTGATCCTTACCTAAAGTACGTTAAAATTCCTTTTACAAATTATTGAGTATGAGGGAATCATCACCCCCTTTATTTTGTATGAGTTCAATTTAGTTACCTCAAGTAGGTAAGGCTAACCTACTGGTGCACTTAAGTAATTTGAGTTATGGAATATACATTCACACCTAACCTCTTCAAAATGAAACTCATGATTATGTGACCTCATCATAATTAGTGTGTTTAAAAACAAAAATAGTTGGATTTTTTTCTAGTTAAAATTATGGGCATTACACAATAAATAGAATGTATAACTCAATTGCAGACTTGATCATGCAATGGCCAAAGAAAAGAAATTTCATCACAAATATATGGAACCTGGCAGACATATAACAGAAATCTTACAAGCTTAACAATGGCTGACAGTGAAGAAATAGCTTCAAAATTGATTGTACACTCACAGAAGACATCTAGAAGAATCATAAGCGTTCCACCGAACATCATAATATACATCTTACATGAAACAGAAGCAGTAAGACTGCAGTTAACAAACCTTACAATTTATACAACCTTTTCATTGTTCGCTTTCCCATCCTCGCTATTTTGCTTGGGAGAAATAGTTGCTGAAGCACTACCACCCAACTCCGAACTTTCTGCACCTGCAAAGTTCCAATAAATTAATATTAGGAAGAAAAAATAAATTATATCTGCCAAAACACAGAACAAATTGTGAATAAAATATATAATAGAAATAGAAATAATGCCAAGCAGCATGCCATTATAAACATCTGGTTATAAATGAAGCAATATTGCCTAAAACAATCTATACTTGAAACTTTCAACTCCTCTGGAGCTAATGCTTTTATTTCATCTTCAGTAACTCTTAAATAGTCTTCGGTTGAGTATGCCTTTCTCCCAGGAGGCCCATCTGCAAGAATAAAATCAGGTAAGTTATATAAATTCCCACCTAAGGAACAAATCAATACACCCAGCGTGCACATTAGTAACCTAAAATTATTGAATTATAAACATGGAATATTGATGGACCCATATATATGAAAAACAGACTTATCCAATAGGCAAGTTTTCCATATTGCCTAAAAGAGGTCTTCAGATGTGCCAAACTCAGATTACTGAACGATGAACAGTCTCTATTATTTGCTATTGCTTCTTTTAGGTATCAGTATGAAACTGGATGAACCTTACACCAATGTAAATGAACTTACAGGTTTTGAATAATGTGTTATAACCATAAATGTCTAGTTAACTTTCCTAGAGACACAGCCTGAAGTAGCATCTCTCTTGACCTTATCCACCAACTACCAGCTCATTCTCATTCAAGCTTATTTGAAAGAAGTAAACCAAGCTGACAAGAAGGTAAAAGCCTTTCAAAAATGCTTTATGATGTATCATCATCTCGTCTCTAAAAAAAAAGTAGGGTTTCAAACCCAAAAGGGCTCCTCGTCATAAGTGTTGAGGATAGTTGCAGGTCACAAGGAACATTCCTCCATACCTTCCAAGCACATTTCCACACATGAGGGCACAACTCGGCACAATTCAAAGGGAAATAGTGCCCGATAGATACAAGCAGCCCATACTACATGCTACTTGCATCTTACTTGAATCATTGTAAAATTGATTCATGAAGGACTGATTACAATTGTAGAATGTCTATATCAAACCTCTGTCATCATATTTTCAAATTTTCAATCAGAAGGAAATTAGGTGCAATTTTAAGGAAAACAAAAAGATGAAGCACATAAGATATATATATTTTTACTACTCATCCAAGTATGAACTAGAATACCATGGCCTTTACTATATCAGTAGTAGTTAAATCAACATCATAAAAAGATTACTTATTCATGAGAAAGATAAGGCAACAAGTGATTAAAATTAATATTTGTTAAAAGTAGGAATGAAATACCTCTAGATTGTTTATCTTTTTTGAGAAAAGATAATCTTTCAAAGTAAGAATTCATTAACGTGATAAAGAAGTCAAGTTAAAAGTTCTTATAAACTACTACAAAGAGATACAAGCTGATTGTATTTACTTTGTTCCATTTTCTCACGATCCATCACTTCAGAAGCGGACATGGAGGGGTCAATACTGGGAGTGCGTAACTCATCAAGTCCAATTTCTTGCTCGAGTGTGTTCTTGAATTCCCTAGATACTTCCTGCAAACAAAAATCCTCTAATGTAGTACTTGTAACTATGCAGCACATAAAAATAAAGAATGGAGACAATGACCATAAAAAGCACTTCTAACATGACCAATTTCTTCTCTTTCCTTTAGAGTGAAATTTCAAACTTCAAATAAAATTGGCAGTTTTTATTTCTTTCTAATTTTTCTGAATCAATTGTAGAATTCTGCATACAAATAAAATTGTAATGCATTAATTATGCCTGTTCAAGGTACATATCACCAACAGCAAGTACTTACAAACCTGAAGCTCTCTTATTGTAGGTTGAAAAGCACGGAGAGATTTTCCCAATGTTCGAGCAACCTGCAAAACCCAGAGTCAGAATAAATAATGAATAACAAAGAGGGTATAACAGTACAAGCAATATGATAACCAATATCTCCTTTTCTTGCACAAGTTATTCTCTTCTACCAACAGCAAATGCAAATTTATCTTATGAATGGTAGACTTCAATTATGGCATTCTAAGCTTATAGATGATATCTACAAGAATTTTTCCATTTATTGATAATGTACTAATAATTTTGTGTATGTCAAACAGACTTTTACAATAACCACTGGTTAGATTAGGAATAAAAAAATAGTATTACAACTGCACATGCATTGTATGAGATGTTATACCGAACAAATACTAAAACATAATAACAAGAAGAAAGCTCTCCAAGTTTCATAAGGAGAAAAACAAACTCAAACTTTGTTTGTACACAAACTATTTGGCAAGAAGTTGATGATTTATCCTTCCCACACCTATGTGGATTTTCTGTTTGGAGGCATTTAACTTATTTCAATGTCATGCGGAGGATGTAGATATTATTGTTTTAAGCCTGCCCAATTGCCGTCGGTGCACTAAAGAATATCCAGTTTTTAAGTTTTTTAGTTCTTGGATTCATAACATTTGAAAATCAGACCCACTTATTATTGGCCCAGATGTGAGTTTACATGGCAATTATGGACAGAATTTTTGATCTGGCTATAAATTTACATGGCGAGGATGGTCACAAGAGGACAATCAATATTACTCCAATTCATCCCATGCAATTTGAATGCTTTCTAGATAGTTTGGTACCATAGAAGCAAAACTTGGCAAAAAACCATGGGTAATCATAGAGAGCCAGTCAGGCCGTGCCAATTCAAACTGGCATGCTGAGTTTTTTAGTTGACTGTGATTTTCAATCAAAATACTGCATTTTTTTTAATAAGCTGCCAAAAACTCGTATTATTCAATAACTCGCAAATAAAATGTGGATTATTGAATAACCTGTGATTTTCTGGTGAGTTATTCAAAAAACCTCGGTCCTCTTCTTATAAGTACCCATTCTTCAATTTTGCATCGTCTTTTCAACTTCACACTCCAAAAAGAAAAAACTAAGACCTATGGGGCAAAGGCAAATAGGCAAACAGGCAAACAAGGGGAACAGAGATCAACAAATAAGGCATCCACTTAATTTTTTCCAGCTGCCATGTGAAAGAGGTAAAGCCCATAAGGACTTTTCTGTTTTAGTTTAACTTTCTTGCGTTTGGGTTAGGATTTAAGTTTATGTTACAATTTTTAACCTTTTTGATATTACGGTTTAGGGATGATCATGACTGGAATCGTATGGGGGAGAATAGGAAGCCAGCAGTATCAGCTTCTACTCACATTCTGTAGTCCAGGAGCTTTAGAGGTTAATTGGATTTTCAACTTTTGTTTTGTACTCTATGACTTATGCTGTAATAGACACAATAGTTGACTGAAAATTTGATACATATCGAGAATTTAAGAGTGATTGGCAACATTAAATCTATATTTATATGATCTATCTTATGTTTGAAGTCTGAACTTTGTTTCTCTTTCAACGCACTATATTTGGCATGAAATAACAATTGCAGTTTTTTTTCCATGTTTTTATTAGTATTTCAGCATTTTTAATTTGTCAAGATTTTCCTGAGTTTTCTTGTTTTAAACCTATTGGTAATCCCAATGTTCATATTTATTAATTATTTGTATTTATTTGTTATTTTGCCTCATATTGGTAAATGAGGCATCCCACTTTGTGTTGGCATTATTTGCCATGTGTCAAATTCTTTAGGAAGTGTGTAAGACATTGTAAGAGCACCTTATGACATTGTAAAATAGAGTTACTTATAACAAATTCTTATAATGCATAAGAGCATTTAGGGGGGGGGGTACATTTATGATTTAAACCTTGACCAGCATTATGACAAGCTAATGTTGGAATATTAAGGTTTATCTTAATAAAGTCACCTTAGTGACTTGCTTATTTTTGTTATTAAATATTCCTTGGTTACATATTCAGGTAGGTTGGTTGTTCAGAAAGTTATGTGTCATGCCTCCAAAATTGCAAACATTGAAATACAGATAAATAAATAAAATAAATAACAAATACAAATATTTAAAAAATATATAAATACAAATATTAACAATTTAAATATGATTATAATTATAATCATTATAATAATATAGATATACAGGGCGGGGGGCCTTGTTAGATTGGCTAAAGCATCCTGTTGCAGGCAAGAGGTCACGAGGTCTAGTCTCCCCCCAAACCTGTAGTACTGGAGGGCGTGTCACGCCAGCGCCACCAATCACGTGAAAAAAATTTACCAGGCACACTGCAGTTTATAGGAGGATGGATACCCAACCGATTCCTACTGTCTAAATAATAATAATAATATAGATATACAAACTTAATAAATGCATCAACATTGCCTTAACAATACAAAGGGGGACAGGATATTCCATGTCAGACTTGGTTGTCAGAATCTGTCCCCTACAATACCCCTTTACAATCCTCCAATTCAAGCATTAGCCAATAAATATGGCAATTGTTTAGCCATTTAATTAAAGGACATCGATTAAAATAAGGAGCAGCGGCAGATTTGGAATTAAAGAAGAATTAATAAAGGCAGCGATGGAATTGATAATGTACAACAGCGATTGAGTTGATAATTGACAGCGATTAGGATAAGACAAAGCAGCACTTAACCAAAAGTCATGTCTTTTGTTAAAAGGATCTCTATTCAAAGAGACGCATGGTTTCATTTAGACTTGAGGATATATGGAAGAAGTCAGATTATTTGCAAAAGGCATGAAGAAAGGAATAAGGAATATAATTAGATATAATAGCAGTCATATGCAGCAATCAACAATCGTACAAGGCAACGCTTATGTGGAAGCATTTCATTAATAATAACATAACATTAAAGATTGTTTTAATAAAACAAGAGCAACGATTAGTTTTGAAAAGGCATGACTCCTTTAAAAAGAGATATCTAATCCCAAAGGCTATGCCCCTCCAATATGAGGATATAAAAGAGAGAAGCATGGAGGAGGAAATAAATAAGGAATCTGGGACATATCCCTGAGTACAGCAGCAGACAATCAGATATATATATATATATAATAATGATGATTGCGGCAATTATTGGGCTTTGTAAAGTAATTATGGTTCCATATGAATATGAATGATAGATTCTTATGAGTTTGACACTAACAATGTCTTTTGAATATTAAGAACAAATCGATTGGAAAGCAAGTTGACTCAATGTGAGAATCAATAAAAATCTGGATTCTAAACATTAAGATAGCAATCATCTGATCAGATAAAGGAATAAAGGTCTGCATCCTCTCAGTCAGAAATAATCAATTAATTAACGTTTGTGCAGCAGGCCGATTTCCTGAGTTGGTGGTATGAGATCTGTTTTACAGTTATATGGTGCAGCATAGTTTAATACAAGTGATTGTGATTATTAATTTAGATATTCAAGATGCTAATGATACATTCCTGTTATAACTGCTTCCTTATATTGGTTGTCATATGCCTTGAATGTTTTAGCCATGATAGAAAGGACTGAGATTACAAGAGGGGAACAGTGATGGGGCACTCTCCTGGGGTCACCACGTCAAGATGGGGACCAGATGAGCCCCATGAGGCCAAGGGGGTACAAAGAGTACTGCCTTTGGGCTTAGGAGAGATGGCATTTTCAGGGCACCCGTTGTAATCTCACCTCTCCATCATGGGGAATCAGCACAAGAGGTCAAATCATAGGGAGAGGGGAATGGTTGGCGAGATGAGGGGATAACAGAAAAGACACCTCCTAGGTAGATCACCTCATATGGATGGCATGGGCCACATGAAGCCAAGAGGGATGGTATATCCACTCTTGGGCCTAGGGTAGAAGGGTCGTAGGCAACCCATCAAGTCACGTTCTCCCATACTCTCCTATGATTGAACCCTCCAAGGATGTTGAAATGCTTTGTGATTGAATTAATGATTGGCCATGAGTTTATTAATATCTAGTTATGGTAATCTACTAATTAGTATTATTGTGGAAAATGATTATGGTAAATGTTTCTAACCTGCTAATCAGTTTGATTATGGTAAATGGTTCTAACCTGTGTACAGGGCTTCAATCAAGGCCTAAATCAGGGGAAAGATATTCTCTAATGACGCAGGAGCTTCTAATTCTGGTTTGCATTTTAAATTTTTGTTTCATTGTTTGGTTTGGTTTTTCAAAACTTGGCTTGGGTATGCATTTGCAAGGTCGTGGTGATTGGAGATGATGCCAATTTGCCAATGTTTAAAACAACAATCCACGTAGGCAGGTATATATTGATATGTGCAAACAAAATGAAAGTCTTAACATAAGGATGACACCCACACGATAGAAAGAAACAGTTGCCAAGAACAGAATACAAGGGAAGTTAGCATGGAAATTGGGGGAGCAGCAGGTAATAAAAAGAAACATTTTGCAACATAAGAAGAGGAGCAAATTTCCAGCACAAGGGAAAAAAGGATGGGCAGGTAAAATGGCAATCACAGATGAGAGTAAGCTGAAGATCGACAACTTTAGGAGAGAAGAAGCCGATTCTGAGAGAAGAAAGAAGGCAGAGGCCAAACAACAAGGAAATCGATTCTTTTGTGAATCGATTGGTTTGTAATCAGTTTTGTTTGATCATGTAGATCTGTCCAATTGTTGTCGCCCTTGACAAGACTCAAAGATTAGAAGAGTTGTCTGCAATGTGTATTATCTGTGCATTGTTGTTTGAAGTTTAGTTATGCAATGTGATTGTTTCTCTTATCCTCTTGTAATATGAGAGTTATGGATTATATGTAATCAATTTTCCAGTGACTTCAGTGGCAACTTCTTGTCAGTCATTAAACAATTTTGCTAGTAATTAACCTATTGACATCATTTGTTTGATATCAGAGAATCGTGTGTGAGGAAGGTGTCATCAAATTGGTATCAGAGCCTAAAAGCTCTGGGAGAGTCGAAAGTTCTAGGTGGAGAAGTTGGTTATGCTCATAAGTGTTTGGACAAGTATGTGTGTTAAAATTTTGACAAATTAAAAAAGAGAGAAGAACTTGGGTACCAAAAGATTAGGCAGAGGAAAAAGAGAGAAGCCCTAGGTGAGGTATCAAAAAGCCAAGAAGAAAGATAAGAAGATGGGATAGTATGACATGAAAGGCAGCCTAAGGAAGACAAGCAACATGAAAATGAAAGTGCAAAAGCATAATGCAGAGTGGAATGCAGAAATGGCCGAGTTGAGAAGAGATTTAGAGAAGTGTAAGCAATAGTTTGAGGAAAGAAGCCAAGAATACAATTGGGGTTGGCCATTGAAAAAGAAGTTTAAGTGGCTTGTGAAGAGGATTGTTCAGAAAAGAAGAAGGCAGAATATGGCTGCCTTGAAAAGAGATAACAAAAAAGGTTTGCATAGCAGCAAATTGCTAAGTGAGCAACATTACTCGGGAGAGGTGAAGGAAAAAGAAGGTGCAGCAAGTGCAGAAGATTTGTGTGCACAATTTTCAGTGATAGAACAGGAGTGGATAGAAAAACTTGCTAATGACAATAGGAAGACAAATGGGACAGCAAAGGATACAAAGATGAGGGTTGCAGCTAATGATCAAGAAGTTGTTGCAGAAAAAGAGGAAAAGTATGAAATTGTATATGCAGATTTTGATAAAGATTGTGTTGTGAATGATGGAATCCAAGATTGTTTATTGATGAAGATATTGGCCTACAAAGGAGAGAAGTTGGAACAAATAACTGATGAAGTATCAATGAAAAAGAAGATCGACATACTTTCGAGAGTCGCTTGGAAGAAGCTTGAGGAGCACACATACAAGGTAAACAGTAAGCAAGTTGATGAGGATGATTTAAATTGTGATGCTTTTGAATCTTTGAATGAAATTGTTGAAGGGAAGAGGTTAAAAGAAGATGAAAAGGATGTGGAACCCAATAGTGAAAGTGATGTAAATGGACTTGAGATGGAGATTTGAAGGCTTGTAGATGAAAAAAGACACAAGAAGAAGATACAAAAAGAAAAAGGAAAACAAACGAAAACATATTGAACGCATGGCAGTTGTTCTAGAGCAATGTTGGAAGACACAAAAGAAGAACAAAGAAATGATTTTTGGTTGTTGCCATCATGATTAGGAGCACATGCTTTCTTTTTGTCTCCTGGGGAGCCTGATGCAAGAGCTTTTAATTCTGGTTTGCATTTTAAATTTTTGTTTCATTGTTTGGTTTGGTTTTTCAAAATTTGGCTTGGGTATGCATTTGCAATGTCGTGGTGATTGGAGATGATGCCAAATTGCCAATGTTTAAAACAACAATCCATGTAGGCAGGTATATATTGATATGTGCAAACAAAATGAAAGCCTTAACATAAGAATGACACCCACAGAATAGAAAGAAACAGTTAAAAGTTTTTCAATTGCCAAGAACAGAAAACAAGGGAAGTTAGCGTGGAAATTGGGGGAGCAGCAAGTAAAAAAAACAAACAGTTTGCAACATAAGAAGAGCAGATTTCCAGTACAACAAAAAAAAGGATAGGCAGGTAAAATGGCAATCACGAATGAGAGAAAGGTGAAGATCGACGACTTTAGGAGAGAAGAAGCCAATTCTGAGAGAAGAAAGAAGGCAGAGGCCAAACAAGGAAATTGATTCTTTTGTGAATCGATTGGTTTGTAATCAGTTTTGTTTGATCATGTAGATCTGTCCAGTTGCTGTCGCCCTTGACAAGACTCAAAGGTTAGAAGAGTTGTCTACAATGTGTATTATCTGTGCATTGTTGTCTGAAATTTAGTTATGCAATGTGATTGCTTCTCTTATCCTCTTGTAATCGGACAGTTATGGATTATATGTAATTGATTTTCCAGTGACTTCGGTGGCAGCTTCTTGTCAGTCATTGAACAATTTTGCTAGTAATTAACCTATCGACATCATTTGTTTGATATTAGAGAATCGTGTGTTTTATTCAGTAATTTTTGACAGATTTTGTAAGAAGCATGGGACAATGAGACATAAAACAACTCCATATACCCCTCAGCAAAATGGTGTTGCAAAGAGAATAAACAAGATGCTAATAGAGATGACTCGAAGTATGATTAGTGGTGTTGGCTTGCAGCAGAAGTTCTAAGTAGTGCCAATTGCTATGACTTGTTACCGAATTAACAAGTCTCCTACACCACCTCTTGTGGGGAGGCTTGATCAGCAAAAACCCCTCATTACAACATCTTTGTGTTTTTGGTTGTGAGACATATGTTCATGTGCCTAAGGAGAAGTAGTCAAAATTGGAGAACAAAGGAGTTGAGTGTATCTTCATTGACTATAATGTTGTTGTGAAAGAGTATAAGCTTTAGAACCCTATGATCAAGAATTATGTACAACAAAAATGTTATTTTCAAAGAAATTAAACCTTCTCCTACAATTCTACGACTAGAAAGGATAAGAGAAAAATCTCGTTCAACTATCCCTAAAGACTGAGAAGGTTGAACCAAAATCTCATGAAGGACCTATAAAGGAGGAGAGCCCAAACAGCTCAAAAGAGGAGGTAGAACCTCCACCTCAACTTTTAAAGAGGTCCATTCAACATAGATAGCAACCAAACAGATATACTCCTAATTGGAGATGTATTTTTGATTTGATTACTAATATGCATGATTTTGATTCTCGAAGAGCAGTTATGAATAAGGAGATGGTTGCATTGAAAAAAAATGATACATGGGGCTTAGTACCTTTGCCTGATGGATGCAAACCTATTAGTGGTAAATAGGTGTTTAAGAAGGAAGATCAGTTCATATAGCAATACTAGGAAGTACAAAGCAAGGCTGATTGTGAAAAGCTATTCCCAAATTGAGAGGATAAACTTTGGTTATATTTTTTCCTTAGTTGCTAAGTTGACACCTATCAGGTTCTTGTTATCTATGCTTAAAAGGAACCCATCTAACTTAAGAGATTGTGTTCAAATGTGGAGCTAGTGACAATTAAAGTCACATGTCTAGCAAAGAACATGACCTTTCATGTGAGAGCTAAGCACATTGATGTCAAATACCATTTTGTTTGTGATATGGTAGAGGATGGGAGGGCGATGTTGGAGAAAGTTGATACTTTGGTGAATGTTGCAAATGCATTGACAAAGCCAATGAGCATAAAGAAGTTTAGGTGGCGCAATGAATCTTTGGGCCTCACAACCCCTAGTAGTTAGTTTTCAATGTTGGAGTTCCCCTTTTGCTCTTGCAAGGTGTTCAACAAGTGGGAGAATGTTTAGAAAAATTGTCTCAAACATGCTTTCCCCATGTTCATATTTACTACTTATTTGTATTTATTTGTTATTTTGGCCTCATATTGGGAATTGAGGCCACTCTATGTTGGCAGTATTTGCCATGTGTCAAATGCTTTGGAAAGTAGGTAAGAAGTTGTAACTGTAAGAGCATCTAATTTTATTATGATGTGTAAGAGCATCTTACGGCATTGTCCAATGGGAGTTGCTTATGATAAATTTTTATGCTGCATAAGAGCATGTAAGAGGGGGCTTAGATTGAAATTTTGATCAGCATCATGACAAGTCAAAAGGCATATTTGAATGGATTGAATAAGCCAAAATAAGGCACCTAAATTGGGGAGTTACATATGAAAAGTTATAATAATTGTAAAAACATATTCTAAAAATAGCTTGGACGACCATGACCAACTTGGGTGTTGGAATTTGGGCCAAATATGATGCCCATTTTGGGCCATTATGTTGTCCCGTGGTTTAGGAAAATCACTTTTGGTATGTGGTTTGACAGTTGCCTATTTATTGGTTCTTGGTAATTGTAATGTCCCCCTCATGAGTTAGCCAATTGTCAAGTATTAGCCTATCCATCGGGTTCTTGTAGGCTAATTAGCTGATTCAGGGAGCCCGCAATTCTTGGAGTAGTAGAGTTTGGCATCATTCTATGTCAGTTGGAGTGATATTCCCAAGGTGTTTCTGAAAATTCAGGTGGAGGAAATGAAATAAACGCCCAAGTTATTATAAAATAATAAGTTCACTTGAGTATTTATTAAAATATTTAAAGTGACTTATTTGGTGACCGAGTTGGAGCAAATTTTAAAAGGGATTATTTTAATGCTTTTTTGGGAAAATTAATGGAAGACATAAGGAATGAACTAAATATTATTTTATTTTTAAAAAGGCATTGGAATTTGGGAAAGAATAAAATAATATTATTGAGTTCATTTTGGGGATACAGGAATTATTTTTTTAGAGAATTGTGTAGAGAAGTACTTTAAGAACTTCCTAAGGACGGAAACCCTCATGGAGAATAACATCCACAGTGGTGAGAGATCTTCCTTGGGTGTTCGTGGATCGATTGAAGCTAATTAATTCATGGAGCCTTGCAAGCAAGACAAATTAATTACAATCAGGTTATAGGTTGATTAAATCTTCAAAGGTTTATAAGATATTAAATAAATTGACACAAGTAGTTCTGGGCATAGAAGTGGAAGTGACAGGGATGTCTACTCATAAGAAGCGCTTCTAGGTTAGTATAAGTTTGTTTAAAAATTGAAGCCATTAGAGGTGTGTGTTTACAGGCTGGGTGATTGTTTTGTGCCTAAATCCCATTATTCCTGGGCGGCTATAAATCATACCTAGTCACCACTTTATTAGTGCTAAACTGCGACTTAGAAGGCAAAGGGTATGTAATGAATTTGTTAAAGTTAGGATCAGATTTAATAGAAAGCAGAAAAATGAACATAAAGAACAAATGAACACAGTATTTATCCTGGGAAAACCCTCCTTCTCGAGGGAGAAAAACCCAGCCACAAATATGTCTCTTATATATTGAATGAAGTAGTAGTAAACAGCTTACAACTTGACCCACAGAAGAATAGCACCTCTCCTAGATGCCAATAAATCAGCTTACAAGTCTCAGCACCTCTCCTAGATGCCAATATACAGAAAACTTCTGATCAATCTGCTCTTCAAAGGATAATAACCTGCTCTAAAATAATCCAACTTCTTCTTGAAGAAATGACTTGTTTTTATACACAAAATAAGTCACCAAACAAGTCCACACTTCAACCTAAATATAGGCAGATATGCAGCCACAAGAAGACGCACAAGGTGGCAGTTCATGAGTCTATTTAAGGAATACAAACAGAGATTCTCATGCATGTCAGTATGCAGATTCTCCTGCATGTCAGTTACACCTTGCATGTAGAATAAGACAATTTATGAGGTTAGCCAGCTGACACAACAATTTATTTAAGGAAGATTCTTCTGACACAAGAAGATACCTCCTGCAGCTACCCAAACATTAACAGAATTCAGTGTTGGGTATGTGTTAAAGGACGAATCTCCTTAATTACAAATCAAGCAAACAAAGGGAGGACGTGTTGGTAAGGAAGTGGAATCGGCATGAGGATTAACTTCCAGATTGCTAGGCGCAACATCTTGTTAGAAGGGCATGGAGACAATTTTAAACAATTGTTCCTACGATTTAATGAATTGGGTCCTTGTGCTGGGCGCAGTTATTATATCTGTTAATGTTGTGAGTCGGAAACAGATTTATTACCTTCAGTTGGGATGTTGTCCATCTTATACAGTGGCATATGAAATTTAAGGAAATCGCAGCAATTTTTTGGGCTTGAGCCTGTGGAGTGTACAGGGTAATTTGGTACCAATACTAGTGGACTGTTGAAGGTGTTAACTCTAAAAAAACATTCAGCAGATTAAAGGAAGTCTGGCATACGAGTTAATGAGCAGACTACTGGGTGATGAAGTTGTTCATATAATAGTAAGATGACTTTCCTAGCTGCCCATTAAATATCATCAGGGAGCTGAGCGCAAACCATGTTAACTGCGGCTTCTGATTATAGGATTATCATCTGGCAGTGTGTCTTCATTGAGGGCAGCAAGGGGAATTAAGGTATACCATTGTTACAGCAGACCTGGAAAGGAGCCATTTAACTTCACAGAGGTTAGGCATTAATTATCTTTATTTACTGTATTTGTTTAAACTCAGAAAATCTGTGGATTGCTTTCCCTTTAACGCAGTTCATACAATGCATTCTATATGTTTGTAAAATTGTCACTTTCAATCTGTTTGCCAAATGTTTGTAAAAATGTCCGTTCCATTATATCTGGAAATTATGAACAGAGGGAAAACAAGACTAGAGACTTCACCAACCTATTGTATGAGAACTGTTTGACATAATACCCGTGGGGAAAAGTGTTAAAAATTTTGGCGAAATTCAGTAAGGGATGTTATAGTAATGGAGTATTGTATGACTTGTTTAGTTGATTTGCATGTACTATTATGCTGCCAAAATTGTTCCAATTTACATGTTGGTGATACTCTTATTGAGGAATAGCCTAGATCTTGTATAATAAGCATTGTTGTTAAATAATCTAATTGGTCATGCTTTTGGAGAGAGGGGTTTTTCTCCCAAAAGGATTTTCCCCACGTAAAGCTCATGTTATGGTATAATTTTTATAGTGTCTTCTTTCATCAACTATAAAGATATTTTATTTTATGTCCATTTTTCTCTCAAAGATTATTGTAGGAAGCATTTCCGCACCTTTTGCTTCCTTTCATTTGATATTAGAGCCTAATCACCTCAAATCCTATGTGTTAGGTACAAGGTTTTTTGTACTAATCTTAGATTGAGGGGGAGCTTGTGTAGAAAAAATCATGATAGAGATGGAGAAGTTCTCAGGCACTAACTTTGAACTATGGAAGCTCAAGACAGACGATATGCTCCTCGATAGAGATCTATGGGCTACAATACCCAAATCTACATAATTGAATTCCATTTAACTTTCAGTTGGCAATGCCAATGCCATGTAAATGGATTGCTACCATGCTTTATACACAATATTCATATTATAGCATCTTACTAGCTACAAATGTATATAAAACACAAAACAAAAAAGAGCTAATAATCAAAAAAATAAAAGCAATGTATCATGATTTCTTAGCTTCAATCAAGTTATGCAAAAATATTGACCCACTAATCTTTTAGTAAAATCTTGCATAAATACCAAACTAATCTAAGTTACCGATTCGTCCAGAAAAGGCCTCGGGGATGATACAGTATGGTTTAGAAACAAAAAACAATACGTGTTCAATACAAATTCAACAAGGAAACGAATTTCAGCCTATGCATATGGGCAAGAAATGAAACCCACCCTATGGGTATGAAAAAAACGTTTTTGGTTCGTACCCGGACCGAACCCGACTATTTAAACACCTAGGCTGCAGAAAAAGTCACGTTTTTGGCATTTTTTAATTATTTTTTTTGACTTAAAGTTGACTTCTAAATAATAAAATATTGACTCCAACCCTAATCTTTGCCTCCAAACACATCAAATTGGTAAAAACACTCTCATTTAACAATTTGTGAATGAAAAACAAGTTTTTTTGCCTCCATTGCTGAACTTTCTCTCTTGCTTGCACAAGCTTGAATAGACTTGAAAGCTGATTGTTTGTTGTTCAAAGTTGATTGTTGTGCTATTCCTAAGCACTTGCAAGTGTTTGTTCATTGCCAAGAAGGTCGTAGAGCAAGATTTGTTCAAAAGAGGTAGGTTTCTTTAAAGTTTTTTTATTTTTTTCTTACATTTTTTTTTTACAAATGAACTATTTTGTTTTGTTTTTAAGTTTTTGTTTTGTTTTCATTCTTCTAAGTGTCTATAACACATGTTCAATTTTTTCAGTTTTTTAAAATTAATTAAGTCTTTAAGTTTCAATACCAAAATTATTTCAAAGTGTTGTGCCTCAGGTACTACAATGGCATCTGCTTCTAACTCCTCAAGCCAATCTCGTTTCAAAATAAACCCAACCTCTCCCCTTTGGAAATATATAGAAATGGTTCAACAAGTTCCAGGTGGTGGAGTATATGTTTGGATTTGTAGTCATTGCAAAGTTTGATATACAATCATACAGTTGAGTGAAAGAGCTCTTGTGTAGGATCCCTAAACTAGGCATCAAAGCTTGTCCAGGTGAAGATGGCAACAGCCTTCCAAATGAAATAGTGTTGAAATATATTGTTGAGCAAGAAAAAGCAAAACAAAAATCAAGCAATCTTAAAACAAGTCATCCTTTGAAGAAAGTATCTCGATTGATGAAGCCCCCTACACCGCCTTCCTATATGCCACCTACAGATAGCCATCCATTTATGTCCATCCCTCAAGAGCAAACAGTGCCCTTTTCAAATAAAAGATCTAAGGGACTGTTGGAAGCTTCATTTCAGAATGAGGCAAGGGAGATTATTTATCAAGACATAGCTAGGTGTGTCTATGCCAATGGATTGGCATTCAACATTGTTTATTCACCATATTGGCAAAAAATGGTGAGATCTATTAATGAGGCTCCAAAGGGGTATAAGGGCCCAGGTTTTGAGAAGGTGTGTTGCACCTTATTGGAGAAAGACGTGAAACATGTAGCAGACTCTTTGAAGCCCATAAAGGATTCATGGATCAAAACAGGGGTGACCATCATTTTTGATGGATGGAAAGATGCAAAAAATCGCCCATTGATCAATATTATTGCAGTGTCCCCTAAATGGGCAATGTTTTTGAGAGCAGTGGATTGTGAAGGACAGGTGACGGATGGTCCATTTATTGCTAACATCCTTTGTCAAGCTATTGAAGAAGTGGGCCATCAAAATGTTGTGCAAGTTGTAACTAACAATGCCAAAAATTGTAGGGCTGTTGGGTTATTGATTGAGGAGAAGTATTCACACATTTTTTGGACCCTTTTGTTGTCCACTCCCTCAATCTAATGCTACAAAAAATTGGATCCAAAATTGAGTGGATCAAACAGGTGTATGCTGAGAGCGAAGACATCCAAATGTTTGTCACCAACCACCATATGACACAAGGCATATTTAGACAATTCTCAAAATTGGAGTTGTTGAAGGTAAGTTAATTCTCAATATTTTTACTTTTCTTTTAATTTTAAATTTTGATTTTGTAAATTTAAATTATATTTTTATTTTCAAACAGGTTGTTGAGACCCATTTTGCCTCCAACACAATTGTGTTGAGATGACTTATAAAGGTTTGTGAGGCACTCTGTAATATGGTAATCAGCCCTAATTGGTCCATATGGAGGCAATCTAGCACTAAAAGGGAAAATGGGGTCAAGCAAAGGATCCTAGATGATAGTTGGTGGGATCGTGTTGAGTATCTCGTCAGTTTAATTGAGCCCATATTGAGGATGATCCGTTACATTGACATGAATAGACCTTGTTTGGGTGAAGTATATGATGGTATCGACTCAATGATTGAGAAGATGAAAATCATCATCAATGCAAAAGAGGAAGATCCTGAAGAAAAGTTCTTCAAAGAGCTACATGAAATCATTGTTGATAGATGGAACAAAATGACCACTCCGTTGCATCTTCTTGCTTTTGCATTGAGTCCCAAATATTATAGTGCAGAGATACTTTCTACTTCATCAAGAGTTGCTCCATATAGAGATGTTGAAGTGGCTCAAGGGTACAAGGAAGCACTTCGTAGACTCTTTAGTGATCGTGACCAACGTGATCAAGTGAGAGCTGAGTTCATAGCTTTTGCATGCTCTAGTAGTGTTGATCAAAATCTTGATGCTCTTCGAGACAAGTACAGGGTGGATGCTCATAGTTGGTGGTACTTCCATGGGCAAGAATACATGCACCTCCAACCTATTGCAAAAAAAATTTATCCCAAATAAGTTTTATATTTTGTAATTTTAATTTTAATTTATATTAATTAAAAAATTTGTTTAGTTAAATTTTGTAACTCTTAACTATTTAATTTGGTCTTAATAGGTTGCTAGTTCATCTTTTTTTGAGAGGAATTGGAGCACATACTCCATCCACTCAATAAAGTGCAATAGGCTACATTCAAAAAAGGCAGAGGACTTGGTGTATGTGCATTCAAACTTGCGCCTCCTTACACACAAGCAAAGTTCCTACAAAGAAGGAGACACAAGGAGGTGGGATATTGAGCCAGAGCAGCTTGACTTAGATGCTTCCACAAGTCACTTAGTTGCACTTGATATTGATGATGACTATCAGCCTGAAGCAGCTACTAAGCATGAGACCACTGGTAGTGTTAGTGCTAGTGGCAGTGCTTGTGCGAGTGCCACTAATGCTATTTGTGGTTCTACACAAAATGTAGCATCTAATGATATTGATAATGTTTTTTTTGATGATCCATATGATTCAGATTGATCAATGATCAATAATGGCTGATTGTAAACACTTGACATTTTTAAATTTTATGTTTGAACTTTAATTTCTATATCATGACATTTGAGTATAAAGTGGTGGTGTATTTTTGCTATGTTATTTGACTATTAATATGGTGGTGTATTCTGATCTTAATTGCTGCAAATATGTATATATTTCTGATTTTTATATGTTTTTGTAATAACAAACCCAAAACGTACCCAACCCCCAAAAAAATTTTGACCGAACCCGCATACTAAACCTTCGTACCCATACACAAACCCAAAAACAAACTGGTGACTTAGAAACTAATGATCAAAAGACAATGAACAATGCAAGCAAGACATTCCCATAGATTTTGGTCTCCCATCATTAATGAAAAATACATCTAGTTTCAAGCAAGACAGATGTTGTGATCATTGTGCATCAAATGCATGGTTATGCATATGTCACTAGGTGTCAAACCATTGATCTTGTTTAGTCTAAAAAGTCATTTTACTACAATCTTATTTAACAAATAAGTCCCAAGATCTAAACACCAAATATATCCTATTTAGTGTCGTCATTTAAAATTGAAGTTGTTAAAAATGAGAAAATTCAAGAAATGTAGCAGTAAAATCTTACATTTTGTCAAGAGTATGTCTTTGAAAATCTTCCAATATAACCTTAGCTAAAGTGGTATGAGATCTCTATGACTTACAGTGTCAAGAGCTAATAACATGATAAATATTCAATTTTCTTAGAGTTTGAAACTCATAACAAAATAAATTGGATCCTTAATTAATTCCTATCCATCTTTTTCTTACATATCAAATTTGCACATTATTGATTCACAAACAATAGCATTTGGTATTGTGTAGTTAAGGTTGTCTTTAGCATAGAGGCTATGCTACTAGTTTGGTCTCATGGACCTACCAGTCTGGATCTGATCCAACCCAAATCCAAACTCAAGTTCAGTTCAGTAGGGAATGTGGGCAAGGTTCTGTAATTTCCTTGAGGTGAACCCATCATAAATTTTACCTTTTTCCTCTATAAATCACGATTTTTTTTCTTGGACATTTTAAGAAAGAAAATACAAAAGGGTATTTGGTGTTTTTTTCAAGCCAAATTGCTAGACATGTCCACCAAATATTAGTGATGATTCATTCCCACAATAAGTGCATTTACGAAACGAATACAAATTCCAGGTCAACACAATCATTAATGCCATCCACTCGATTTGGGACTCAATATTGATATGCACCTAGGGTAGTTGTTGTCTCTAGAACAGGATCTTCAATGAAGAAAGGGCAGTAGCTCTTGAATGAGCTCTAATGAAACTACTTTCGAAAGGTTTCAAAAGATTTTATTCTATATGTAACATGTTTCAAAACTCTCTCCTTTTAAACCCTTTTTCATACTGGTAGATATAAAGGTTATGTGACAGGTCTAAACACCCCTAATAGATGATACATTAGACCTCCTTTTTTCTCGAGGAGCTTAAAGTCATAGAAGCAGAAACTAAGAAAAATCTGCAGTTAACTGCAATGTAATGTCCCCTTCTCGAGCATGATCTTTTCAGTTGACCGTTGGCCTATTCCGGAGACCCGTAGGCTACTCAAAAGGTGGAATTAGGGTTTCCTGTTTTGGTGGTGGTTGTTGCTCGAAATTTGGAGTTTGGATTGCGGATTCTTTCTAGGTTTTCAGAGAGCTTTGCAGTGATGTGACTTGCTTTGCGTTCCGAGCACTTTCTGGAATTTACTATTTTTAGTAAATTCTATTTCTAGCAATGGTCCTGTTGTTTTCGGCACAGTTGGTTCTCTTCTTCAACTGGTTCAGTTGGTTCCTTCACTTTTGGCCTTGGGATGCGTTTTGGAGAGATAAGTTCAATTTATTTAAAAATGTTATATTTTAATGTTGACCCCCCCCTTGGCCTAGTGCTTCACTTCAAGTTGTTTTAAAAGGTGGCTTTTCATGTGGGGGTGCTTCATAAGAGATAATTGAATATTTTAAAAAGGTTTTAATGCTTGCTTGAGGGGGGACGCCTATTTTATGAAGAGGTGAATTAAAACAAAGCCAAAAAATAAAGCCTTGAAAAGGGACGCCTTCTTTTGGAGGGAAATGAAATCAATTTCAAATTTGAAATTAGGGCGCACTTTCTAGAAGCATCTAGAGTTCTCTTGCTGAGCTTATAAAAGGAGACCTTTTCCTTTCATTTGGACATCTTATGTCTATAGTAATGTTACTCTGTCACAATGGTACTGGGATCGCTTCGAGGAATGAATGCCTCCTAGCCTTGGCATTGCTTCTTGCTTGAAAGATAGCAACTAGTGGTGGGATAGTTGTAGTTGAGTGATTTTGTAGTGAGATTTTGCATTGTAGTGGTTTATTTGCATGTTGGAGTTGAATACTGCATATTCTATCAAATTTTGGAGTTGTTGTTCTGTGTTCATCATGGCTGATTGTAAGTTTCTTTCATAGCTTTCATAATAAAATTATTCTTGTTCTGGGTATTGACCCCTTGAGTTTCTAGGCTTGAAGCGACCAATCTTGGCAAGTTTTAGATTTTATTATCAAGAACTGATTTTTCTAGAGAGAAATCGCCCTTCCACTAGGGCCGTACCATTCTATACTAGCTTTGAAATCTGTGCAAAAAAAGATACAGCAGTTTGGGTCTGTTTTAGAGTCCTTACTTGGGCACC
>VDFB02000003.1:374430082-374649590 GCA_007258455.2 Sequoia sempervirens | reverse complement strand
AACTGTTTGACATAATACCCGTGGGGAAAAGTGTTAAAAATTTTGGCGAAATTCAGTAAGGGATGTTATAGTAATGGAGTATTGTATGACTTGTTTAGTTGATTTGCATGTACTATTATGCTGCCAAAATTGTTCCAATTTACATGTTGGTGATACTCTTATTGAGGAATAGCCTAGATCTTGTATAATAAGCATTGTTGTTAAATAATCTAATTGGTCATGCTTTTGGAGAGAGGGGTTTTTCTCCCAAAAGGATTTTCCCCACGTAAAGCTCATGTTATGGTATAATTTTTATAGTGTCTTCTTTCATCAACTATAAAGATATTTTATTTTATGTCCATTTTTCTCTCAAAGATTATTGTAGGAAGCATTTCCGCACCTTTTGCTTCCTTTCATTTGATATTAGAGCCTAATCACCTCAAATCCTATGTGTTAGGTACAAGGTTTTTTGTACTAATCTTAGATTGAGGGGGAGCTTGTGTAGAAAAAATCATGATAGAGATGGAGAAGTTCTCAGGCACTAACTTTGAACTATGGAAGCTCAAGACAGACGATATGCTCCTCGATAGAGATCTATGGGCTACAATACCCAAATCTACATAATTGAATTCCATTTAACTTTCAGTTGGCAATGCCAATGCCATGTAAATGGATTGCTACCATGCTTTATACACAATATTCATATTATAGCATCTTACTAGCTACAAATGTATATAAAACACAAAACAAAAAAGAGCTAATAATCAAAAAAATAAAAGCAATGTATCATGATTTCTTAGCTTCAATCAAGTTATGCAAAAATATTGACCCACTAATCTTTTAGTAAAATCTTGCATAAATACCAAACTAATCTAAGTTACCGATTCGTCCAGAAAAGGCCTCGGGGATGATACAGTATGGTTTAGAAACAAAAAACAATACGTGTTCAATACAAATTCAACAAGGAAACGAATTTCAGCCTATGCATATGGGCAAGAAATGAAACCCACCCTATGGGTATGAAAAAAACGTTTTTGGTTCGTACCCGGACCGAACCCGACTATTTAAACACCTAGGCTGCAGAAAAAGTCACGTTTTTGGCATTTTTTAATTATTTTTTTTGACTTAAAGTTGACTTCTAAATAATAAAATATTGACTCCAACCCTAATCTTTGCCTCCAAACACATCAAATTGGTAAAAACACTCTCATTTAACAATTTGTGAATGAAAAACAAGTTTTTTTGCCTCCATTGCTGAACTTTCTCTCTTGCTTGCACAAGCTTGAATAGACTTGAAAGCTGATTGTTTGTTGTTCAAAGTTGATTGTTGTGCTATTCCTAAGCACTTGCAAGTGTTTGTTCATTGCCAAGAAGGTCGTAGAGCAAGATTTGTTCAAAAGAGGTAGGTTTCTTTAAAGTTTTTTTATTTTTTTCTTACATTTTTTTTTTACAAATGAACTATTTTGTTTTGTTTTTAAGTTTTTGTTTTGTTTTCATTCTTCTAAGTGTCTATAACACATGTTCAATTTTTTCAGTTTTTTAAAATTAATTAAGTCTTTAAGTTTCAATACCAAAATTATTTCAAAGTGTTGTGCCTCAGGTACTACAATGGCATCTGCTTCTAACTCCTCAAGCCAATCTCGTTTCAAAATAAACCCAACCTCTCCCCTTTGGAAATATATAGAAATGGTTCAACAAGTTCCAGGTGGTGGAGTATATGTTTGGATTTGTAGTCATTGCAAAGTTTGATATACAATCATACAGTTGAGTGAAAGAGCTCTTGTGTAGGATCCCTAAACTAGGCATCAAAGCTTGTCCAGGTGAAGATGGCAACAGCCTTCCAAATGAAATAGTGTTGAAATATATTGTTGAGCAAGAAAAAGCAAAACAAAAATCAAGCAATCTTAAAACAAGTCATCCTTTGAAGAAAGTATCTCGATTGATGAAGCCCCCTACACCGCCTTCCTATATGCCACCTACAGATAGCCATCCATTTATGTCCATCCCTCAAGAGCAAACAGTGCCCTTTTCAAATAAAAGATCTAAGGGACTGTTGGAAGCTTCATTTCAGAATGAGGCAAGGGAGATTATTTATCAAGACATAGCTAGGTGTGTCTATGCCAATGGATTGGCATTCAACATTGTTTATTCACCATATTGGCAAAAAATGGTGAGATCTATTAATGAGGCTCCAAAGGGGTATAAGGGCCCAGGTTTTGAGAAGGTGTGTTGCACCTTATTGGAGAAAGACGTGAAACATGTAGCAGACTCTTTGAAGCCCATAAAGGATTCATGGATCAAAACAGGGGTGACCATCATTTTTGATGGATGGAAAGATGCAAAAAATCGCCCATTGATCAATATTATTGCAGTGTCCCCTAAATGGGCAATGTTTTTGAGAGCAGTGGATTGTGAAGGACAGGTGACGGATGGTCCATTTATTGCTAACATCCTTTGTCAAGCTATTGAAGAAGTGGGCCATCAAAATGTTGTGCAAGTTGTAACTAACAATGCCAAAAATTGTAGGGCTGTTGGGTTATTGATTGAGGAGAAGTATTCACACATTTTTTGGACCCTTTTGTTGTCCACTCCCTCAATCTAATGCTACAAAAAATTGGATCCAAAATTGAGTGGATCAAACAGGTGTATGCTGAGAGCGAAGACATCCAAATGTTTGTCACCAACCACCATATGACACAAGGCATATTTAGACAATTCTCAAAATTGGAGTTGTTGAAGGTAAGTTAATTCTCAATATTTTTACTTTTCTTTTAATTTTAAATTTTGATTTTGTAAATTTAAATTATATTTTTATTTTCAAACAGGTTGTTGAGACCCATTTTGCCTCCAACACAATTGTGTTGAGATGACTTATAAAGGTTTGTGAGGCACTCTGTAATATGGTAATCAGCCCTAATTGGTCCATATGGAGGCAATCTAGCACTAAAAGGGAAAATGGGGTCAAGCAAAGGATCCTAGATGATAGTTGGTGGGATCGTGTTGAGTATCTCGTCAGTTTAATTGAGCCCATATTGAGGATGATCCGTTACATTGACATGAATAGACCTTGTTTGGGTGAAGTATATGATGGTATCGACTCAATGATTGAGAAGATGAAAATCATCATCAATGCAAAAGAGGAAGATCCTGAAGAAAAGTTCTTCAAAGAGCTACATGAAATCATTGTTGATAGATGGAACAAAATGACCACTCCGTTGCATCTTCTTGCTTTTGCATTGAGTCCCAAATATTATAGTGCAGAGATACTTTCTACTTCATCAAGAGTTGCTCCATATAGAGATGTTGAAGTGGCTCAAGGGTACAAGGAAGCACTTCGTAGACTCTTTAGTGATCGTGACCAACGTGATCAAGTGAGAGCTGAGTTCATAGCTTTTGCATGCTCTAGTAGTGTTGATCAAAATCTTGATGCTCTTCGAGACAAGTACAGGGTGGATGCTCATAGTTGGTGGTACTTCCATGGGCAAGAATACATGCACCTCCAACCTATTGCAAAAAAAATTTATCCCAAATAAGTTTTATATTTTGTAATTTTAATTTTAATTTATATTAATTAAAAAATTTGTTTAGTTAAATTTTGTAACTCTTAACTATTTAATTTGGTCTTAATAGGTTGCTAGTTCATCTTTTTTTGAGAGGAATTGGAGCACATACTCCATCCACTCAATAAAGTGCAATAGGCTACATTCAAAAAAGGCAGAGGACTTGGTGTATGTGCATTCAAACTTGCGCCTCCTTACACACAAGCAAAGTTCCTACAAAGAAGGAGACACAAGGAGGTGGGATATTGAGCCAGAGCAGCTTGACTTAGATGCTTCCACAAGTCACTTAGTTGCACTTGATATTGATGATGACTATCAGCCTGAAGCAGCTACTAAGCATGAGACCACTGGTAGTGTTAGTGCTAGTGGCAGTGCTTGTGCGAGTGCCACTAATGCTATTTGTGGTTCTACACAAAATGTAGCATCTAATGATATTGATAATGTTTTTTTTGATGATCCATATGATTCAGATTGATCAATGATCAATAATGGCTGATTGTAAACACTTGACATTTTTAAATTTTATGTTTGAACTTTAATTTCTATATCATGACATTTGAGTATAAAGTGGTGGTGTATTTTTGCTATGTTATTTGACTATTAATATGGTGGTGTATTCTGATCTTAATTGCTGCAAATATGTATATATTTCTGATTTTTATATGTTTTTGTAATAACAAACCCAAAACGTACCCAACCCCCAAAAAAATTTTGACCGAACCCGCATACTAAACCTTCGTACCCATACACAAACCCAAAAACAAACTGGTGACTTAGAAACTAATGATCAAAAGACAATGAACAATGCAAGCAAGACATTCCCATAGATTTTGGTCTCCCATCATTAATGAAAAATACATCTAGTTTCAAGCAAGACAGATGTTGTGATCATTGTGCATCAAATGCATGGTTATGCATATGTCACTAGGTGTCAAACCATTGATCTTGTTTAGTCTAAAAAGTCATTTTACTACAATCTTATTTAACAAATAAGTCCCAAGATCTAAACACCAAATATATCCTATTTAGTGTCGTCATTTAAAATTGAAGTTGTTAAAAATGAGAAAATTCAAGAAATGTAGCAGTAAAATCTTACATTTTGTCAAGAGTATGTCTTTGAAAATCTTCCAATATAACCTTAGCTAAAGTGGTATGAGATCTCTATGACTTACAGTGTCAAGAGCTAATAACATGATAAATATTCAATTTTCTTAGAGTTTGAAACTCATAACAAAATAAATTGGATCCTTAATTAATTCCTATCCATCTTTTTCTTACATATCAAATTTGCACATTATTGATTCACAAACAATAGCATTTGGTATTGTGTAGTTAAGGTTGTCTTTAGCATAGAGGCTATGCTACTAGTTTGGTCTCATGGACCTACCAGTCTGGATCTGATCCAACCCATATCCAAATTCAAGTTCAGTTCAGTAGGGAATGTGGGCAAGGTTCTGTAATTTCCTTGGGGTGAACCCATCATAAATTTTACCTTTTTCCTCTGTAAATCACGATTTTTTTTCTTGGACATTTTAAGAAAGAAAATACAAAAGGGTATTTGGTGTTTTTTTCAAGCCAAATTGCTAGACATGTCCACCAAATATTAGTGATGATTCATTCCCACAATAAGTGCATTTACGAAACGAATACAAATTCCAGGTCAACACAATCATTAATGCCATCCACTCGATTTGGGACTCAATATTGATATGCACCTAGGGTAGTTGTTGTCTCTAGAACAGGATCTTCAATGAAGAAAGGGCAGTAGCTCTTGAATGAGCTCTAATGAAACTACTTTCGAAAGGTTTCAAAAGATTTTATTCTATATGTAACATGTTTCAAAACTCTCTCCTTTTAAACCCTTTTTCATACTGGTAGATATAAAGGTTATGTGACAGGTCTAAACACCCCTAATAGATGATACATTAGACCTCCTTTTTTCTCGAGGAGCTTAAAGTCATAGAAGCAGAAACTAAGAAAAATCTGCAGTTAACTGCAATGTAATGTCCCCTTCTCGAGCATGATCTTTTCAGTTGACCGTTGGCCTATTCCGGAGACCCGTAGGCTACTCAAAAGGTGGAATTAGGGTTTCCTGTTTTGGTGGTGGTTGTTGCTCGAAATTTGGAGTTTGGATTGCGGATTCTTTCTAGGTTTTCAGAGAGCTTTGCAGTGATGTGACTTGCTTTGCGTTCCGAGCACTTTCTGGAATTTACTATTTTTAGTAAATTCTATTTCTAGCAATGGTCCTGTTGTTTTCGGCACAGTTGGTTCTCTTCTTCAACTGGTTCAGTTGGTTCCTTCACTTTTGGCCTTGGGATGCGTTTTGGAGAGATAAGTTCAATTTATTTAAAAATGTTATATTTTAATGTTGACCCCCCCCTTGGCCTAGTGCTTCACTTCAAGTTGTTTTAAAAGGTGGCTTTTCATGTGGGGGTGCTTCATAAGAGATAATTGAATATTTTAAAAAGGTTTTAATGCTTGCTTGAGGGGGGACGCCTATTTTATGAAGAGGTGAATTAAAACAAAGCCAAAAAATAAAGCCTTGAAAAGGGACGCCTTCTTTTGGAGGGAAATGAAATCAATTTCAAATTTGAAATTAGGGCGCACTTTCTAGAAGCATCTAGAGTTCTCTTGCTGAGCTTATAAAAGGAGACCTTTTCCTTTCATTTGGACATCTTATGTCTATAGTAATGTTACTCTGTCACAATGGTACTGGGATCGCTTCGAGGAATGAATGCCTCCTAGCCTTGGCATTGCTTCTTGCTTGAAAGATAGCAACTAGTGGTGGGATAGTTGTAGTTGAGTGATTTTGTAGTGAGATTTTGCATTGTAGTGGTTTATTTGCATGTTGGAGTTGAATACTGCATATTCTATCAAATTTTGGAGTTGTTGTTCTGTGTTCATCATGGCTGATTGTAAGTTTCTTTCATAGCTTTCATAATAAAATTATTCTTGTTCTGGGTATTGACCCCTTGAGTTTCTAGGCTTGAAGCGACCAATCTTGGCAAGTTTTAGATTTTATTATCAAGAACTGATTTTTCTAGAGAGAAATCGCCCTTCCACTAGGGCCGTACCATTCTATACTAGCTTTGAAATCTGTGCAAAAAAAGATACAGCAGTTTGGGTCTGTTTTAGAGTCCTTACTTGGGCACCTTCATTGTAGGAAGCTAATGCACTTTATTTGGAGTCATTTGGACGAGTCTAGTGTGAGATGCAAGCATTTTAGTAATGCTGATTAAGTATTTTCAGTCCATGGTCTGTCATATCAGATTTGAGAATTTGCATTCTTGGTGAAGGTTGGTGATTAGAAGGTCATACTAAGCTTTGGCTCTGTGGAGATCATATTCTTAATTGCAGCATTGGAGAGCTTCTCATCTTGTTCTTTGCAGGCACAATCTATTACAATTGTAAGCGGATCAGTAGTACTGTCAGCACTTCTTAATCCTTCTCTTCATGCTTTGTCATACCCCACTGAATAAATGGAAGAGGCTGGCTTGCCGCCTATTTATATTTTGAATTGCATTGTAGTACTTAGCGTCTCCGCCATATGGTAGCTCCATCCCCACTTTGAGTTTGAAAGCACATGCTTGGCATCGAGTTTACTTTCAGCAATTGTAGTTGGTAGGGATCCTCTGACCATATGTTCGTCCATCTTGGGCACATTCTTGGTTAGAGTTACTCTTTCAGCATGCATTGAGATCCTCTGATCATATGCTCACACCTTGCCCTACTCGGGATCCTGGTGTACATTCTTGGTTAGAGTTGTATTCCGCATCGTTTTGGTTTAAGTGCTAACCCTAACGGATGTGTGTTGCATTGCTCATTGTAATCAAAAATTGAAAAAATTGGTTCAAAATATGTCATGCAAGTACCCGGCACGCAGCAAGTTTCCCATGCCAGTCAAAACTAGTAAGCCCAGTTCAGTCAAAAAATCAACCAACACCCATCAAACCAGGTCAAACCACCAAAGACCATTTGAAGTTGAAAAAATCGCAAGTTAAACACTTGCAAATGAAAAATGGTGGTCTTTTGCTAGTGTTTTTCAAATGGTGAGGGTTTTTTTTCTTATATATATTAAAATAATATTCTTTATTTATTTATTAATGCTCAACTATGTAAAATATTGTAAAATATCTAGATAAGATCGTCTCTGTTGTCCGAGATCTTATCTGAAGTTTCTTTTAGAAACTCCCTACTTTTTCTTGAGATAAGATCGTGTTCGATCTTATCCTTGTACATCTTGTAAATTATTTATTGAGCACATTGCTCATTGTTAATACATCGAATATTTTACCAATTACCTGTGTAATATGGTATCAAAGCTCAGGGAATTAATTTTTTCAAAAAATTTATAATTTCTTCGAAATTATTTTTGTTTCAAATTTTTCGAAAATTTTTTGGAAAAATTTCGTGGGCTGGATCTGGAGAATTAAAAAATCGATTTTCTAAAAATTTGAAAGAATTTTTTAAGGTTTTTGAAAATCATTTTTTTTATTGTTAAAATTTTCGTGACTAGTTTCTTCCCGCGATCATGCAACTCTCAAGTCATTTCTGGTTCGGGTTTTTGCTTTCAACCTGGTTCGTGCCTGAAAACCTTTGATTTTTGGGCGCTTAATCACTCTAGAAGTACGCAGGTTTCTGAGGAGCCGCGTTCTGCAAATAGACCTCTATTGTTCGCATTTTTAAAGATCTTCTGAATACATTTTTCTTGTTTCTGCTGGCACGAGACAGTTTTTGGGCGTATTTCTGGCAGTTCGTGGCTTGATAGAAAGAGACTGGCACTTTTATTAAATCACGTTTTTGTTTCTAACTTTTGGATGTGACTTTGTTGCATTCTCTTCACCGCGATTTCTTCCAGACATATTTTCCAGAAATTTTTGCCTTCTGTCTGGCCGCGGATTTCTTCATTTAGGCGTGTTTTCCTGCAATTTTCTGTACCTTTCATGGCGAACTAGGGTTCCAAAATTTTTGTCTAGGGTTTTGACCCTCCAGTTCAAGGCGGAAAATTTTTCATTTGCAAATTCTTGGTGGGTTTTTTGAAAGCTAAACTGGGTTGGTCTCCGAATTTTTTGGGTGCATTGTTTTCTATGCCTCGAATTTTGTGCCATTCGTACATTGTACTTATGCAAACTGTACCTCAATTTGCCTCTATTTTTGCATTGGAATTCATGCCTCGAGTTTCGTGCATCAGCCTCTTCTCAATACCTCATTTTTCGTGCCTCGAAAAACGTGAAGATGGCCAATTTAAATAATTTGATGTTGGAGGGCAATCAAAGATTTAATGGCAAAAATTACAACACCTGGAAGCAGCGGATGATGACAATTTTTGAATACCGCGGCCTTGATCAAATGATCCTCGGCAATGCTACTCGTCCCACAACGGCAGGTAAGGATCAAGAGAAGTTTGATGAGCAGAATTGTGAAGCGGTAATGCTTATTAAGCTTTCAATTACTGATGATCAGCTCCCTCAGATTCCAATTGGAAAATCGGCTAAGGAGATTTGGGATCACTTGAAGGGTTTGCATGAAACTTCCGACAAAAGTCGTGCGTTTTTCTTGAAGAATATGTTGTTTTCTATGATGATGGATGAGAAGACAACTTTGCAAGCGCACTTGAATAAAATCTAGGAGATCCGAAATCAATTGGAGGCGATTGGTCAGAAAATGGAGGAAGACATGGTCGTGATCACCCTGAAGAGTCTACCAAAGTCCTATGAACACTTCATAGAGACTCTCAACATTACGTCTGCTAATGTTGATCTCAAGTTTCCAAATCTGTGCACTATCCTCTTGCAGCAGAATCGCTGGAAACAACAATTCAGTAGCAATGAATCATCATCCTCCACGGAGTAGGCCTTTGCAACTAAAACCCAGCCGAAGCATCAAGGGAAAGGTCAGCCTTCACAGCAGAAAGGCTCAAGTCAGACCTCCACCAGCCCGAAGAAGAAAAATGTTCAGTGTAACTACTGTCATAAATTTGGCCACATCAAGAAAGATTGTCGTGCTCGTTTGGCTTCTGAGCAAAAGAAGCAGGGAGGGTTTCAGTAGAAAGCGAATGTCGCCGAGCACTCTAAGCAGAAGGAATCTTCCTTTTATGCACTCATGGCAAAAAGGCCAGCAGACCATGTCAAATCCTCTGCTTGGTACATAGATTCTAGTGCCTCGCGTCATTTCTCACATAGGCGTGATTGGTTCAAAGACTTTTCCCCTTGCACTGACTCTGTGATTTTTGGAGGAGGCGAGGAATACATAGTTGTCGGCACAGGCACTGTTCAGGTTCAGTCTAGCGGGAGGGATCTCATATTCCTCAACGTGTATTATGTACTTGATATAGAGCTCAACCTTCTCTCAATCAGTCAAATAATGTGGCATTCTCCCCAGATGAATGTGGTGTTCAGCTCGCACAAATGTTCAATTGTAGATCGTGAGACTCGCACAACGATAGCCATTGGGATAGAGGATCATGGCCTTTACAGGCTTGTGGACACTTGTGATTCTCCGGAGTTAGCCTTGGCAACCAGAAATTCAGCTATCACCAGTCTTTGGCACCAGCGGTACGGGCACTTGAACGTGCACTATCTCTCTCAACTTGCTCAAGGGGGACTTGTAGATGGCTTACCTAACATTCAGACTCAGCATCAGGGCATTTGTGGTGCTTGTTAGGCCGGGAAGCAGCATCGCACACAGTTCAAGGATGGCGACTCTTGGTGAGCTTCTAAGGTACTTCAATTAGTTCATGTTGATATTTGTGGGCCTATGTCTACTTCTTTTGTAACTGGTTGCAAGTACTTTCTACTCTTTGTTGATGATTATAGTAGGAAAATGTGGGTGTACTTTCTTAAGCAGAAATCAAAATTTTTTAATGTATTTTAGAAGTTTAAGGTCTTGGTTGAAAAAGAGTCCAGTTCTTGTCTCATAACTTTTAGGTCAAATAATGGGGGGGAATTTTGTTCTAGTGCATTCTCCAACTTTTGTGATACCCATGGGATAAAACGTCAGTTGACCACACCCTACACTCCTCAGCAAAACAGTGTTGTAGAGCGGCGCAATCGTACGATTGTTGAGATGGCTCGCTCCATGTTGCAACACAGGAGTGTTCCTACCAAGTTTTGGGCAGAAGCAGTCAATAGTTCAGTTTATCTCCTTAATCGATCACCCACTCATGCCGTTAAGGGGAAGACTCCTGAGGAAGTTTGGACTGGTCGCAAACCCAAGATCAGTCATTTGAAGGTTTTCAGCTCTCTTGAATATGTTTGGATTCCAGAGGCCAAGCGCCCTAAGCTGGATTCCAAGAGCCAAAAACTAATGTTCACAGGGTATAGTGACAACCACAAGGCATACAGGCTGATTGATATAGACACCGATCGTCTTATCTTCAGTCGAGATGTTGTCTTTGATGAGGAACGAGGTCCATTTCACTTTTCCTCACTTGTTCAGCATTTAGAGGATCAGCCCTTGTCGGCTCCTGATGTGGGTGTCCGACTTTTGTTAGGTTCACCTAATGGGAGGGATGACGAAGACCTAGTCTTTGATGATGCTCAACCTGAGTTTCCTCCAGATGATAATGAAAATCCCCCTGCTAAACCTGTTCCAAATCCACAACTAGATCCAGCTCCTCCTATTATATCTGATGTTGGCACTTCTACTCTTCGGCTGAAATGGTGGGCTAAGACTATCAATGATCTTCGTGTTGATGAGCTCATTGAGGGTAGATCATCCAGAAACAAGAGCAAACAACAGTCTACAGTGAATTTTGCTCTCATGGCCAACATCCACAATGTTTATGAGCCTCAAACATATTCAGAGGCAAAAGGGATACCTAAGTGGGAAAAGGCGATGGAATCTGAATACCAAAGTCTTCAGAAGAATCACACTTGGGTCCTTTCTGATCTTCCTCCAGGGAAGAAGCCCATTAGCTACAAATGGGTGTACAAGGTGAAGTACAAAGCTGACGGAACCCTTGACAAGTACAAAGCTCGTCTGGTTGCACGGGGTTTCTCAGAGAAAGAAGGCATTGACTACAAGGAGACCTTTGCTCCTACAGCCAAAATGAGTACCATACGGCTCGTCCTTGCCTTAGCAACCCAATTTGGTTGGAAGGTCCATCAGATGGATGTGAAGAGTGCTTTCCTCAACAGTGAGTTGAAGGAAGAAGTGTACATGACGCAGCCTCCAGGTTTCAAAGTTGCTGGTCAAGAACAGAAAGTGTGCAGATTGGTCAAAGCACTCTATGGCCTAAAGCAGGCTCCTCGGGCTTGGTACATCAAGATTGATAAGTACCTCACAAATCATGGCTTTCAGAGGAGTCCATCTGACTCGAACCTGTATGTCAAGAATACTGGTAATCAGATCCTCCTTGTTGTTGTGTATGTGGATGACTTGATCATTACTAGCAGTTCGGCACATTTGATCGCTGAGATCAAACAGGATTTGTGTAAAAATTTTGACATGACAGACTTGGGCCTCCTGCATTATTGTTTAGGTGTTGAGGTTTGGCAGACAAAGAGCAGCATTTTTATCTCCCAGTCCAAGTATGCTCGAAGTCTTCTGGATAAGTTCCGAATGCAGGATTGCAAACCTGCCTCCACACCCATGGAAAAAGGGCTTAAGTTGTCAGCTAAGTCCGATTCACCTGTGGTAGATGAAACATTGTTCAGGCAACTAGTGGGCAGCCTCATCTATCTCGCTGCCACTAGACCTAACTTGAGTTTTGCAGTGAGCTACATATCACGCTTCATGACAGCCCCCAAGGCTGATCATTGGGTAGTAGCGAAGCATGTGCTGAGTTATGTGAAGGGCACTAGTGATTTTGGACTCTTGTACACTCGGAGTCACGATCCTAAACTCAGTGGGTTCACAGATTCAGATTGGGCAGGTTCAGTTGATGACAGGAAATCAACATCTGGGTATGTGTTCAGTTTGATATCTGGTGCAGTCACATGGACTAGTAAGAAGCAGCAGGCAGTGGCTCTCTCCTCGACAGAAGCAGAGTAACGGGGAGCAGTAAAAGCAGCATGTGAGGCAGTTTGGCTTCGCCGGATGCTTGTGAATATGCAAATATCTCAAGCAGGTCCGACTCCCTTGTTCTGTGATAATCAGGGAGTTCTCAAACTTGCCAAGAATCTGTTCTTCCATGAGCGAACCAAGCATGTGGAAACTCATTGTCATTTCATTTGGAAGCTAGTTGAAGACAGATCAGTTCAGTTGTTGTATGTTCCGACAGAGGACCAAACAGCAGACATTCTCACCAAGTCGCTCAATCCAGATAAGTTTGTAAAATTCAGGGGGCATCTTGGTGTAGTTGATAGATTGAGCATTAAGGGAGGGTATTAAAATAATATTCTTTATTTATTTATTAATGCTCAACTATGAAAAATATTGTAAAATATCTAGATAAGATCGTCTCTGTTGTCTAAGATCTTATCTAAAGTTTCTTTTGGAAACTTCCTACTTTTTCTTGAGATAAGATCATGTTCGATCTTATCCTTGTACATCTTGTAAATTATTTATTGAGCACATTGCTCATTGTTAATACATCGAATATTTTACCAATTACCTGTGTAATAATATACCCCTCAAAATTCATTTATTAGTATTTTAGCATTTTCCTAGTTTGTCCTATTTTTCCCATTTTAATTTTTTAAACCCATGTAATTGAATTCCATTTAGACTTTTAGTTTTCCATATTGTTGCCATGTAAGTATAATGTTTCTATTGTCAAAGCTATTGGTTTTGGGCTTGAATGTGCTTTACACACAATCTAGTCAAGTGCTTCTTATTTCTTCACTTATCATTGTAAAGGTAGAGAGAGTGCATCTATCCTCATTAATTAATGTGGTCTTCTGCTATATATGAGGTGGGATCTTCTCCTTGTAATAGAGCAATATGGACCCTATTGACTATTGATAGAAAGAATTTTGGCCTCTGTTCTATATATGCCCTTAATGAATATAGCATTATAGAGAGAGCATAGATTTGTGGAACTGGTTAGCTAAGAACTTCAAGGATATCCCATGGATCATTAGGGGAGATTTTAATATGATTGAGAAAAAAATAGATAAATTGGGTGGAAACTCATTTGGTTGGAAAGGAAATGTATTATTATTCTGGTCTAAATTTAAGGGCTAAGTTGTCGAACCGACACATATACAAGCCGATTCCAAGTACAAAGTGACCTACAGTCGGATCCTAGTTCCAACCACCTATGGATTTGACCAAGGTTCAAATTTCTCCTTCTCAAAACATTTTCAACTTTTGCATGTTGAATTTGGCTGAATCAACATGGCAATTATTGAGTAAATCTCAAGCATTTCAAAGGGTGAACATGATTTTCTAAGGGATTTTTTTTTATGTCACAACTTGTATCCACCACAGAAGGGAAGAAAGACAGAAAACATTGATGCAATTTCCTGAAGTTTCAGTTTCATTCATGGACATGTTGGCTGCTGCTCTCTCATAAAATGAAAACCTTAACAAAATCTGTCTTACTCAGCCATTTTGTGGTATTTTGTTTCAGTTTATTCGGCAGCAACTTAGTTTATTTCATTTACCTTTTATTTTTAGCTTTTAAATTCCTTTTCTTTTTTGCTTTGTCTTTTATTTTTCTCTTTTGTTCGATTTATTATTTTTTGTCTTTTATTTTTGGATTTCAAATTTAAAATTATTTTAAATATATAAATGTTTATCTATTTAATTAAATGAATTAAAGTTTCCTATTTATTAAATAAATGTTTATCTATTTAATTAAATGAATTAAAGTTTCCTATTTATTAAATAAATGTTTATTTATTTTAGTTAAATGTTTATTTATTAATAATATGTATTTAACACTAAATAGTTATTTTGACATTTAAGTTTGACAAATTCATATCTTAGAATATGTATTTTAAATTTATAATATTTATGGTAATTTTGAAACATAGTTTCCCAAAGTCAGATCCTAGTTCCAACCACCTGTGGATTTGACCAAGGTTCAAATTTCTCCTTCCCAAAACATTTTCAATTTTTGCACGTCAAATTTGGCCGAATCCAGCGACAACATGGTGATTATTGGGCAAATCTCGAGCATTTCAAAGGGCAAACATGAATTCCAAGGGGGCTTCTTTTTTTTTTCTTTTTTGATGTCACAACTTGTATCCACCGCAGGAGGGAAGAGAGACAGTAAACATTGATGCGATTTCCTGAAGTTTGAGTTTCATTCCTGGACATGATAGCTGCTGCTCCCTCATAAAATGAAAACCTCAATGAAATCTTTGTCTTTCTCAACCATTTTGTGGTATTTTGTTTCAATTTATTTGGCAGCAACTTAGTTTATTTCATTTACCTTTATTTTTAGCTTTTAAATTCCTTTCCTTCTTTTCGCTTTGTCTTTTATTTCTATCTTTTGTTTGATTTATTATTTTTTATATCTTTATTTTTGGATTTCAAATTTTAAATTATTTTAAATAAATAAATGTTTATCTATTTAAATAAATTAATTAATGTTTCCTATTTATAAAATAAATAAATAAATGCTTATTTATTAATAATATATATGAACAATGAATATTTATTTTTGACATTTAAGTTTGACAAATTGATATCAAATCGGTATATTGTATTTTTAATTTGTAACATTTATGGTCATTTTGTTTAGTATATGTATGATATGTGGTATTCTGAACTTAATTCTCTTTTTAGGCTATATATTTTTTAATGTGTGTGTGTGTGATTGTATATGTTTTTGTACGGACATACCCAGCCCCCTTCAAAAATTTTGCCATACTAGCATACCAAACTCACATACCCATACACATTCCCAACCCCAATTCAGCAACTTAATTTAAAAGGAAATGAAATATTGTTGACCCATTGACAAAAGGCAAAGTGTTAGTTTTAGGATCAGAAATGAAATAAGAAGAAATACAACAACACATAGAACAATGAACACAGCAGATACCCTAGGAAAACCCCCCTTCTCGAGGGAGAAAAACCCAGCAAAATATATCTCTTATATATGTAAAGAAAAGAGCAGAAATCTGCTTACAATTCAGGCCCTACTCAAGGCCGAATTAATACAATGAATAATAGCACCTCTCCTTGATGCAAAAAATACAAATAGATATGTTTCTCCTTGAAATCAATCTGCTGTTACAAGATGTTGATCTGCTGCTAAGTCTGCTTGAACTGTTAAGAATGGTGAACACTTGCTGCTGATAATGGTGAACACTTGCTGCTAGTAATATGCAAATATCTGCTGCTAATAAGATGTGAATGTCTGCTGATAATAAGATGCGAATGAAGGGAATGAACTTGATGATCAAATGGGAGGACTCTATCCTCCTTATATACCAAGCCAAGTGACCTCTCTCCTAGGTCGGCTACTTGAAAGAATAAATATCATTTAAAATATGTAGGCGGACCTGCCTTTAATTATGGGAAAATAGCTCCCGAAGCTATAAAACACTAACACGCCCTCTTAGCTGGGGAGGTATTTTCCAGATATCCTCATCATGGAGTCTCTCAACATGACACTCATAATGGCTACACCCACATCTCAGTCTCAGAGATGTACAAAAGTTCATCACGGAGTCTCTCAACATGATGTCGTCATGGAGTCTCTCAACATGACGTCCACAATGGCTACTCCCATGTGTGGAAAGAAACACATCTCAATCTCATAGATATACAAGGGTCCATCACGGAGTCTCTCAACGTGATGTCATCATGGAGTCTCTCAACATGACATTCATCTTAGTCTTAGAGATGAACAAGGGCTCACACCTCATATTTCTCTGTCTCAGAGAAATATACACTACAAGGGCTTTCACCTCATATTTCTCTGTCTCAAAGAAATATACATTACAACAAGTCTTCATGATGATGTGACTTCCTTTGAAGCTCCAAGTACAGCATCAACCTCTTGACCTCCTCATCCAAGGTTGCCTCTGTTGGTTTGTCAGACTCCCTCTGAATGTTAATTCCTCCTCTTCGAAGAAACTAATCAACTTTAGAATAAGAAACCTTCTGAATCGACTTTAGAGCTTGGCTCCTTCTGAGATGTCCCTATGTCAATTTCCACAGTAGAAACATGTTGTGTAGACCTTAATTTGCAATCTCGAGTAAAGTAACCATACTTGTCACACCTGAAACATTGAATGTGAGAGAGATCCTTCTTCTTCTTCGGTTCTGGGGAAGAATTTGATTCTTTGTCTCTATTCCTCTTTCTTCCTTTGCCTCTTTCTCTAGAAGTATGTGTAGCAAGAACTTGATTTTCTACATCATGATAGTTTCGCCCAATTCCTCTTGCTACCAACCTGGACTCATATTCAATACAATCAACTCGAAGACGATCAAACTTGGGCAACTTGGATCTCCCACTGATGCTCTGGATAAAGGGTTCCCAAGATTAAGGAAGGCCATTTAGTGCCAACATAACAAGATCTTTGTCTGAAACTATATCCCCAATAGCGCTCAACTGATCTCTCAAATCAGCAATCTTCATAAAGAATGAGATGACTGAATCATCTTTAGCCATTTTTACATGGTGAAACTATTTTCTCAAAGCAAGGGCTCTGTTGGTATTGTTGATCTCATACAATCCTTTTAGAGTATCAAACATTTCTTTAGCTGTCTTCAACTTGGAGATGATCGGTACTAGGTGATTCATCACAGAGTCTATCATGATCTTTCTAGCCTTCGTGCCATTTTTCTTCCACTGGATTTTCTCAATATCATTGGAAGGCTCAGGCATATCACTTTCCACGAAATCAAGAAGATCATTCTCCTCTAATGCAATGAGTACCTTGGGTTTCCAAGAGTTGAAGTTTGAAGCTCCATCAAGCCTATCTTCTACCTTGACACCATTCACCATCTTCTTTTTCCACACAAATTCATCTTCAAAGATCTGCCCTTAGGTCTGAAAAGTTGACTTGACTGCTTAAATAAATCTGTTCAGATCTTTTCTTTGACCCACTTTGATACCATATTAGTTTTAGGATCAGAAATGAAATAAGAAGAAACACAACAACACATAGAACAATGAACACAGCAGATACCCTAGGAAAACCCCCCTTCTCGAGGGAGAAAAACCCAGCAAAATATATCTCTTATATACATAAAGAAAAGAGCAGAAATCTGCTTACAATTGAGGCCCTACTCAAGGCCGAATTAATACAATGAATATTAGCACCTCTCCTTGATGCAAAAAAAACAAATAGATATTTTTCTCCTTGAAATCAATCTGCTGTTACAAGATGTTGATCTGCTGCTAAGTCTGCTTGAACTGTTAAGAATGGTGAACACTTGCTGCTGATAATGGCAAACACTTGCTGCTAGTAATATGCAAATATCTGCTGCTAATAAGATGCAAATGTCTGCTGATAATAAGATGCGAATGAAGGGAATGAACTTGATGATCAAATGGGAGGACTCTATCCTCCTTATATACCAAGCCAAGTGACCTCTCTCCTAGGTTGGCTACTTGAAAGAATAAATATCATTTAAAATATGTAGGCGGACCTGCCTTTAATTATGGGAAAATAGCTCCCGAAGCTATAAAACACCAACACAAAGTTGACAGCAAAGGCATATGGTTCACTTGGAGTATCTTTTAACGTGTAAACAAGAGAGTTTACTCAAAACTTGATAGATTCTATGTTGATATAACTTTCTTTGGTTTATGTCCTGACATTCATTCTATTGTGGTCAAACTTGTTCCTGCCACCCTTTCTAATCATCACCCTATTGAGATGGAGTTCCATCTAAATTCTGGCCTTGTCAAGCAGCCTGAATTTAAAGGATTGTATAAGCTTAATGTCTCCCACCTCAAGGATCAAGCATGTTTTAATGGTCTGGCTCCGTTGTGGAAACTTTCCTATGTGAGTAACAGATCTAATTCTATAATTGTGAAGTGGAACATTGCTATTGAAGCAACACAAATTTTTATGAAGCTGTATGGTAGGAACAAAGCAAAAATCAGAAAGGATTCCTATAGAGGAGATAAAGAGAAGCTTTTGAATGTGGAAATAAACCTGAAAAACCCCCCCATGATCCTGCCCTGCAAGAGAAAGTTATGACCTTGAAACATCAAGTGAGATGTGTTCAAAATTATTTAGGCAGGGGTGCCAAGCTTAAGTCGAGGATGATTTGGCTTAAACTTGGGGAAAAAGTTCCAATTTTTTCTTCAATTTCTTGAAAGGTGATCATTCAAAGAAAAAATTAGGGCTTTCAAGTGTAGTGGGGTGTTAGTTTATCAAGGTGATCAGCTCAAAAATGCTTTCCAATCATTTATAAAGACCTTTTTCTTCCGATAAAGTGACTTATCAAACCCTTGAGACCAGGAAAGTGTGCCTTAAATTCTTCCCAGGAAAATTGACTACAAAGTAGCTCTTAAGTTTGATTCAAAGATTAATGTTGAGGGAAAAGCTCCATTTATTGATGGTTTCCCTGCTGAGTTCTACAAAGCTACTAAAGATTGGATGTCTCCCATACTGCTTGAAGTTTATAATGAAGCTATTTCAGTTGGCTCATCAATTAAGCAAGAAAATCAATATAGGTGTGATAAAGTTGTTGTCTAAAGGAGGAGATTCCAGCTAAATCGAAAATCGGAGGCCCATAAGCTTGTGCAATATGTTTTATTAGATTATTGCTGTCAGACTTAAAAAAAATTCTCCCTCAAGTTATTTCTCCTACTCAAACTGGCTTTCTAGAAGGAAGATATATTCTAGACAATCTAGTTGCTAGCTGGGAAAGCATACACTGGACTAAAAAGACTGATTAAAATATTTGTATGGCTTTAATGGATTTTGAAAAAAACCTATGACAATTGCATGGTCATTCATTATACTGGTTTTGAAGGCTATGGGGTTTGGTGAGAAGTTTTGCAGATTTGTTGACATTTTTTTCAAAGATGTTTGTGTCAATGGCACCCTTGTTGAGGTTTTTGAATTGCAACAGTTATTAGGCAAGGATGCCCCCTTGCCCTTGCCTTGTTTGTCAATGTTGTTGATTCCCTGCATTATCTTCTCAAAGACTATGCTTTAAGTCCAATTGTTAAAGGCTTACAACTTCCTGATCAAAAACAAATATTGGACCTGCAATTTGCTGATGATACTGCCTTGTTCCCTGTTCTTGAGCTGGAGAATTTTGTAAATTTTTAAAAAAGACTTGATATCTACTACTTAGTACTTAGCTTCAAGTACCAAACTGGCTTTGCATTAATCTATGGTGCTTGAGTGGTGGGATGATCCACATGATTGAATCAAAAATTGGGGTTTGGAGTTGGAAAGTCAATGCAAATGGTGAGATATTTGGGGATTCCATTTGCCTTGTTTCCTTCATTTAAAGAAATGTGACAAAGGGAAAATTTTCTAAAAACTTTACTAAGTGGCAGGCTCATCTACTCTCCCTTGTAGGCAGACTTCAAGCTTATCAAAAAGATATTCTCTTCATATCCTATTTATTCATCTTCTTGTTGGATAGTGTGCTCTTCTCATTTGAACTAGCTAAATAAAATTGTTAGGTTTGAGGAATATCTTTGGGCATGGTATTGCTCTAGCTGTAAATGGATTCTTAGGGCCTTAACTGGTGATGAACCATGGAAAACATCGATAGGGTGTAATATTCACATGATTACACCCAAAGGTAAACCTGATTTGTTGGGTCTAAATATGTCAGATACTTGTTTTGGTATTTTTCTGTCCATCTGGAAAGTTTGGGAATAGGCAAGAGGTTACACTCTTGGAAATGTTGCTTGCTCTGGAGATGGTAAATCATATATACCCTTTAAATCTATATGGTGGAATTTAAAGCATAATGATAAGCCCTTGGCCCTTATGAGAGGTTGTTTGGCTAAACTATGGCTTAACAGAAGGCGTACAAAGCTCTAAACAGATATTGCGTAATCAGGAGTTTATCTCTTGGGAGGATCTGAAGGGATTTATGGTCTTCAGGAAAGTACAAAAAAACATATTTTTGATTCACTGTTCTATTGGGGCTAATTTTGCTTTGAAATTAGGACCTGGTAATGGTGATCACTTTGAAAACATTAGTTTGAGAGGTAGTATCAAACTAATAAGGGCTAATTCTATGTATTTATGTTGCCTTTTATCATTCACTAAGAAAGGCATTTATCAAGCTCATTACTGTGTAGGAGTTGGATGACCCTCCTGATATGTGGTCCAAAAGGTTTAAAGTTTTAAACGTATTTGGTCCTCCAGCATTGAACCTAAAAAAACCTTTTGAGATGGTTACTTTTAGTTTTGCTTGATAAGCTGGCTGTTGATACTGTTGACAAATTGTGCTCTGTTTGTAGAAACGTTGAGGAAGCTAAACATTTTTTTTGACTGCCCATATTCTCAATGGGTTTGGAATGTCATATTATTGCCTTGGATCAAGATCTCTGTTAACAAGAGCTATCACCTGGTTTGATCTTTTTTTGGGTCATTGTCAAAAGTAAATTTGCTTTTAAACGGTGGTTTGTGATGTCCTCCAAAATTTTGCGGTTTCTTTAGAATGCTGGAAATAAGGACTCATTTCAAGACAGCAAAAGGGATCTCATTGGATTTTCTGGAGAAGACATTATTGCCAACATTGTGTTGCAAGTTAGCATGTAGGTTGGCACTGTTGTACAAGATTTGAAAAACTTTAACAATGAAAGAGAATCAGTTCCTTCTCCTAAGGTGCCTCTCAAACCAGAGGGTGCTACTCTGTATGCACTGGAAGCATAAATAAGGTGAAATATGATTCTGATGGTTGGCTTGTTCAAGATATATACGCTGTTTCTGAGCATTCTGCACCTGCTGCTTCCTCCCCCATTATAATTTCTTGAGACTCTTCCTCTGATTGTGATAATGAGGCCAGCATACCATTTCCACTTGTTCCTTTCAGATTATATCTGAATGAATGGTTTCAATTTTGTGTTGAATATAGGATACGGTTCACTAAAGACTGCCTCACTGAAACTATTGCTCTGCTGATTATTACATTATGTTATTAGCACTGTATATCCTCATTCGACTGTTGTAAGCTTGAACCGTAGATAGTGAGGACTTAGTCATTCAATTTTTTAGGTGGTCAGTCATTTGTTGTCAATGAGGTTTATCGTCTGATGATTCCACTTATCATTTCTAATTTTGATGACACTGCCAAACTGATGCTTGACTGAGCTATATTTGTACTCTTTTCTCAATATTAAAAAAATATCAGAACTTTGTTGAGGCACTTATTTACTTCCAGAAATTTGCAATATCCTAACTTTGGCAGTTGATGACTCCTGGTAAAATGTTATAATTTGCAAGCTCTCTTTCCCACCAAAAGCTGTAATGGATTCCCAAAACACTTACCTGATCTCTTAATTTCAAGAGTGGAAATACTATTTCTTCCTACAAAGAAGATTAAGACTTGGCTCAGACTAGGAAAGTCTTCCAAGTTCAAGTCCAAGGCAAGGAAAACAAGTTCAGGTGACTCAGGAGTGAGGACAAGTTGAGAATTGGTGAGACTCAACAGACCCTATGAGGCTCACTAAGAATCTTCTTACACTTAACCAAAAACACCACATAAAAACTTCATCCAAAGTGAAGATTTTGATTGTTATTTCTCTCCCAATAGCTCACTGCGGAGCAGAAAAGGTTTAGAGCTGAAAAAAATTGATTTCTCACCATGAATAACAAATTTGTGAACAATAATAACGCGATGGAAAGCAATGGCAGCAAGCAAGATTTAGCAGAAGCAAGTCGGGCAAGCGAGGACTGGCTGAAGGGTGGCAGGTCAGGGATCCACTGCTGCACTTCGCCTCATGATGACCAGCTTACAATTGATTTATCCCTGGAGGCTAGTATGGACATCAAAATGCTATCCGATCTGGCAATTATCTGTCGCATAATTGGCCCTAGATTCGGACGGTAAGCAATTCATCACTGGCTCGCTGGTTCCTAGAGTTCAATGGAGATTGTGAAATTTCTACCAAAAGGGTTTTTTGTTGCAATCTTCAGATCCTCGGAGGAGAAGGACAAGATCTTGAAGGCTGGCCTCTGGAAAATGGATGGACACCCGATCTATATGCAAAATTGGGTTCTGAATTTTGATCCTGTGAAATTGGAACCCTACAATAAACCTGTCTGGGTCAGTATCTACAATCTGCCTCTGGAATATTGGGTTGAGGAATGTATCAACAAACTGGGTAGAACCCTCGGTACTCTAATCAATATGGATGAAGATATCATTGATGGGGACTCTTATCTCTATCTTCGGATCCAGATCGACGCCATTAGCAAGATCCCAAGGGAAATTCAGTTATATGTTGATGGTACGCACAGGCTGGTCGCAGTTGAAGTTGAAAAGGAAAGGTTCTCTTGCTTGCGATGTGGCAGCAGATCCTACTCTGAGGGCAATTGCAAATTGAAACCAAAATTGAAGAAGGTGTGGCCGCCTAAGGTTCCGTCCGTTGGTGCGACTATGAAGGCTACAAATTCGGATGGAGAGAACAGGAATTTGAATTCTCCACAATTGAGTCTGGCTTTGGGCGGGGCCTCGGCACCCTTACAGGGGTTGGACAATTTGGTAACAAACCCAATGACTGGCCCGTCGGCCCCTGAACCTTTGGGTATACCTGAGCTGAGAGCTTCGGAAGATGTGGCTGAGCTTCCGACTCCCATCGCCGATGCCCGTCCCAATTTGACAGAGCCTTTGGAGCTGGCCTCTGAGGCGGACGCCTCAGGTGAGGATGCATTGGACACTGTTGAGGATGGAAGATTTTGCCAGTCTGAAGCGAGCCTCTTGGGTAAAATAAAGAAAGGGAGAGGCAGGAAGTCAAGGAAGCAGAAGCGGGCGGAGGTGACTGAAGATTTAGGGCTGCCAAGCATCAAAAAGTTCTTGGAATCCAAGGGAGCCAGGGCCTCCCGTAGGAAGACATGAAGCACACTACATGGTCCATCAGGGGCCTCACGGGACCTTGAGATTTGACGCTTGATTAAGCATCTGTTGGATACATAATTCAAGGTTGCAGAAGTGTTGACGAGTTTGAAAGACTGATTAAAATTATTGAGGGTACTTACGGTATTGCATATAGGGCAAGGAATAAGAAGTCCGGAGAAATCGTTGCATTGAAGAAGGTCAAAATGAAAAGAGCGAGGGAGGGCTTTCCTATGTCTGCGTAGAGAGAAATCAATGTATTACTGTATTTGCATCATCCTCCTGTTGTTAAGATATGATGAAGCAGCCTTTTAGCACAAGTGAAGTCAAATGCCTTATGCTGCAGCTTATCCAGGGCCTCAATTATCTCCATGACAATTGGGTTTTGCACAGGGATCTGAAGACATCAAATCTTTTAATCAACAACACGGGAGCTTTACAGATTTGTGATTCTGGTTTGACTCATCAGTATGGCAGCCGGTTAAAAGCATTCACACACTTGTTGATTACCTTATGGCTCAGGGCTCCAGAACTTCTTTTGGGAAACAAGAAGTACTCATCAGCTATAGACATGTGGTCCGTGGGCTGTATAATGTCAGAGCTTTTAGCAAAAGAGCCTCTTTTTAGTGGAAACAGTGAAATAGACCTGGCTGTAGTTATAGTTATTCTGCAAGAGCCAAAGATTCACTGCAAGAAGCAGTCTGCTGCTAATCTATGATTTGAGTCTGGTTTGTGGCTGCCCCGAGTCTGGTCTCTGGTTGTTTTGTTCTGTGTGGTGGATTTGGTGGCAGCGTCAGTGGTTTGGAATGGCGGGGATGAGGTCCCCCAAATGTGGCCTCACTGATTCATTGCTCCTGTCAAAAGCGTTCTGGGTGCTGCCCCTTAGCAGTGATTTACCGAGCAAAAAAAAAAAAAACAAACAAATTTGTGAACAATGTTTTTGTCACGAGCAAAGGGAAAAGCTTATTTTTTGTGGAATTCCTGCAATTTATGATTTTTCAATTCAATGAACCAAGGCACTGAGTCCACGCCAAGTAGGAATCTGGATGATATGGTAAGCAGAGGTTTGGTGAGTTCACTGTTGCATATTTTTACTATCAGAATTTACCATAATCTGCCTTAGTAACTAGTGGCTATTTCCTTCTTTCTTTCCTTTTTATGTAAAACATATGCTCCCAATATAAGATGTTTCAAATTTCAGACAGCTTTTCCCAGCAACTTGATGAAATACGATAAACCATAAAATATAACAGAATTTCATGTTATCGGGCTAGACTCTAGAATGGACATTACAAAAAGAATGCTTACTCAAGAACCCTCAATTGAAGATTATTAAGTACCTCAGCAAGACCCTTAGGTCCAAACACAAGCAGAGCCACAACTCCAATGACCAAAGCTTCAGGTGCACCTACGCCAAACAATGAGGCCTTTACAAGTCTCCGCCTTCCCTGCCTCCGGAAACCTGCAATCCAGGAAACTCTTTAACCATTATCAGCAGTGTGGAAAGAAGAAAGAAAGAAATTTCATTAATGTTTGAGATTACAAATATCGGTTAATGGGATTTGAAAGTACAACCAGTAGAAATAATATGAAGGAGTGAAAAGAAACTCCAAAGATGCCGCAAGCTAAAGCTAGACTGTAAAGTACAAAAATAAAAGAGTAGTTAGAAAGAGGGGTTGAACCCAAGGTAGATAAAGGCTCAAAATGTCTAGACAATAATGGCTTGTCTTACAAACATTACAAATAACCATGAGGAAGGAAAACCCATCACCAGAAGACCCAATGCAAAGACAGGACCAATGAGGAAAGAAGACCAATCATCAGTAGACCCAATGCAAAAAGAAGGCCAATGGAGGACGCTATACAAAGTTATAAACCCAGTCCTGCAGGCCTGTCCTTGTATTTGGTATAGAGATAATATCATCTTAAGTCCCGTGACAGACCCACATAGGCATATATATACACAGGAGATTGCACTAGAAGTATGGGCGCAAACTTATCTTAAGTCCTTCGATTAAATTCGCTCAATTAGACCCACATAAGCATTTATGAAGTATACCCACATCTTCATGCATTATTACAGTTCGGCATAAGCAATGTAGGGAGATTACGCCATCCCAAAGGATTGTTGTTTAGACAGTTTGAAAGAAACTAGAAATTATCACGGGTATAAACAAAAACAATAAATACTTAAAGAAAAATCCATCTGACGGAGCAGAAGACAGCCTCTGCTTGATTTATAATTTCAGGTAACCTTTGAAAAAGATTATGAACGCATACACCATAACAAAAGCGACAAAAGTGATCTTCAAGCAAGATGAAGGATTTTTATACTATTTTAAAAGAGTCCAAAAAAAATTAAAACTGCAAGGTTTTATGGATGAAACATAGTGTTTTATTAAAAGTTAAAAAATTAAATTTGCAAAGCTTTATGAATGAAATACAGAAACTTTTTGTGTTTTTTCTCACATAATGAAACTCGAACTGATTAAAAAGTTCAAAAGCTCATTTATATCAATTGAAGGGACCAAATTTTTTGAATAAAATATGAAGTTTTGCTTACCTGTGCAAGCTGCATTGAGTAGTAAGGGCTGACCCAAATAGAATTTAGAATCCAAGTATATGAATAAAGAATGCCCGCTTCTGTAAAATGCTTTCTTTGCATGTTTGGGGTCTCTGAAGAATGAAAGGGGAGGTGCCCACTTTGAGGTCGAGTGAGAATGAGGCAAGAAAGAATACGGGCAATAGCAAGTGGAAGAAGGCTTGCAACGTGATAGTGCAGATGGCCCTGCAACAGTAACTGTAGCCATTGTTCTCAATCTGTTGAAAGAGTAACCATAGCCACTAGAAATTTGGTTTGATAGGTGTCATATTTATTCCTTCTGGATGTTCGATTTGAAAGCTATATGAGATACGCTGTCAAGAACTTCACGTTAATTGATTAAGGAGGGATTTAAACATAATTCTGAATTAACGAGGGATTTAAACATACTTTGTTTGCAGAATTTGGATGTGGTATAATGGGGGCTTCAGTTATTAAATCATGGAGAGACGGGGATTAGGGCCTCATTTTGATGGTCGGTATATAAGCATTTTGGTCGCAAAATACTATTAAAATTCTAGGGACACTTGGAATAAAATAGAAATTCATGAGTTTAAAGATAGTCTATATATGTCATTTTTATTTTTTAAAGTGTTGATTTTTGTTATTCAATTTCCCAATAAATTTCTTTAACTATCAAAATTTATATAGAATTGTTTTAATATATATATTTAGTTATATATAATTTCGTTTATAATAAAGTATGATTTAGTGTTTGAAGGGTAATTTTAAATGGGAAATTGTCATAAGAAAATTGTTTGATAAGTAAATCAATTGTAAGATATAAGTCTTGAAGGTCATGTATGATGATGTATGAGGAAACAAATATAATAAAAATCTTATGTAGATACATTTGTTTCTACAATTATTGATTTTTTGTTCATTGTTTCCTTCAACTCACTAAGGGATCAAACTAGACCCTCATCATACTTTTGAGATTTGTATCTTGGTGGATGCATCATCATCACCAATTGAACTACTACACCTTCAAAGGAATCATATCTTCAAAAAGTAATGCCCCTACTTTTTTGTCCTTAAGGTTCCAATGATTTGTCAGTGGGGTAATTATTTTCTCTGCTACTTTAGGGGTTTTTAATCCATGTGGCATCCTTAAAAGACATAGAATTTTTTTATTACTTGCAATTGAAATTTGAGATAAACTTTAAAGGAAAAAATAAATAAAATTGATTTTAAGTTTTATAAATAAATTGTGGGACCAAGAGTAACCTAAAAGTTTTGAGCTATTTTTATTATTATTAATTGCTCCTATAAAATCCATATGACCCTTTATTTTAAGAGGATTCTAAAATATTTTCAACAATACTATTGAAAAAAATTAAGTAGCCCAACATTATTGTCCTCCTTTTATATTTTTTCTTGGTTATTAAATCTTTTATTTTACTATCATTATCATGTATCATTTTTTGAAGATCTATGTTGTGGACCAAAATGCTCATTTATAATTTCCAATGTTCCCCCTATTCCAAGTTTATATGTGTGTTCTTTCTTTCTACCCCGCTATGCATCTATCTAAAATTTATAAGTATGAAGGCATGGCTAGTCTTCTAAGTTTGTGTAAGACATCAAAGTTGCAGAGTCTCCCTTCCTGGTCCATGACTTTTCTCCCAAGTTTTCTTTCTCTTCAATCTTTGTTGAGGCATCCAACTTCCCTATCAATTCATGTCCTCCACCCATTCCCCTCCTTGTTCCCTCTTCCTTCAAGAATTCAAAGTCTCCCAACCATCATCCCTCTTTGTCAAACCATGCTCCCTCACAAACCCTCCTTAAGAGAGTCAAAATTTCCCTCATCAATATGTTTCCTTTTTGGAACCTAAATCTTGACTTATGGCACAATTCACAAGGTATCCCTAACACCCAAACTCTGACACTCCTACCTATTTTCACTTCTTGTCAACACCTACCTCCCTACACCAAACAACCATCATTGTGTACAGTGATGATGCATCTTCTAAAAGGGTTCCCACAGGCACAAAAGTATCATTTAATAATAAGGACATGGTTCCACATGTACACTTAGTTATGCAAACAAAGAAGACAACACTAGTTTCTATTAACGAGTTAGTTATGGATTCAAACCTTAAGAGTCACCTCACCATTATTGTTGAGGATAGTTGTAGTTCACAAGGAAAATTCATTTATGCCTTCTAAGCACATTTATGCATGCTTAAGCATGATTTGAGGGGAAATAAGACTTGATAAGTATGGGAAATCCATGTCACATACTAATCTTGGGATAGAGGCCATTATTGTCAGTTCTAATGCACTTTTTGGGTGTATAATGGGTGGAAAGAAAAGATAGAAAAATAATGACATGAAAACTATATAAACCCTAACCAAAAATCACCATGAGAATGTATTGTTCAAGTGTCCAAATTGAAGTACAAAAACCCACAAATATGTGGGAGGTTGAGTGATGAAAACCCCATAGATCTCATGTTTTTTTTTAAGGAGCGATCTCACACAAAGACCACTTTTGAGCTTTATTGGTAGCAATTATTTAGCAAGGTCGAGCTAGTTTGACTTTGCACCCCAATGAGGTGCAATACTTATTCCAATAGGCTAAGCCCACATTATTTATGGCCATGAAAAGTAGTGGACGACATGAAGAAAGCAATGATCTATCTCACATATCCCTCTCTACCTCTCCCTCCCTCCCTCCCCCCTTTCTCTCTCCCTCTTTCTCTCTCCTTTCTCTCTCTCTTTCTTTATCCTTCCCTCTCTGCTTCTTTTCCTCCTCTCTCCTGTTATTTCCTCTCCTTCTTCCTCTTTCCTATCCTCCACCCTTCTCCTTCCCTCTTTGTTTCCCTCCATGTCATGTGTCCATCCCTCCATCCACCTATTTCTCTCTCCTCTCTTCATTATCTCATCTCCTCTCTCATGTTCATCTTATATCCATCTCATTTCCCCTATGATTCTGTCTGCACCTCCTCCTCTCACAGAATCTGAATATCATTCCATTCTTCATCCTCCTCTATCTGTGTCCTCTTATCCCATTCGTCATTTGCCATGTCTGTCATTTCCATCTACTTATTTTCCCTCCTCTCTCTCTCTTTCTATATCCTTCCCTCTCTACTTATTTTCCCTCCTCTCTCTCTCTTTCTTTATCCTTTCCTCTCTACTTCTTTACCCTCCTCTCCAAGTCATTCCAAAAACAACACTTCCTATACAACTTTAGTTTTTCATTTTTCTATTTTTTTATTGTTTGGATTTTATAACACAAAAAAAATACCAGGCATTTTGTCCTTTATGACCTCCATACTAACTAATATCGGCCATTCCATAACCTCTAAAACTCTAAAAAAGCTCTGCTTTCTTACACTATTAATTTTTCACGATATTCTTCGAAGATTCATACATTTGTTGTTGCCAAGAAATTTCTAATGGAGACTAAAATGTATTCACACCTCTTCCACAGACATTGTACTAAAAAACATTTGGCCTTTGATGGCAGGTTGCCAAATTTTTCCCTACTGCATTTTGGGAAAAAAAATTGGCTTTTATAACCCATAGTTTTTGGTAGAAAAAACCCAACTATTTACACTTTGGGCATAAACACAACCACAATTTTTTTTCAATAATAATCTATAAGAATTGCTAACACTATATTATTGTGTAACAATTCCATAAGATATAGATGATATGCACATTAAAGTTATGTAAATATTTCAAGTCGGTTAACTTTGAATGCAAGAATGCAAAAAAAATTGAGACCATTTTAATGCCTATAATAGATATATTTGTATTTAATAATTAATCTTAGATTGATTAAAACCATATATATTCTTAAATTTATTTATTATTATCAATATTTATTATTAAATACATGTTTATTTATGTCTATTTAATATTTATTAATTGATTGTTAAAGTCAAAGGAGATAGTTGTAGCTATAGGATTAGTTTCTCCAATTGTGACATTTCATCATATTGTTTACTACTCTCATCTACTAATTGTTTTCCATTTTATATTTCCTAATTATTTTCTTCATGTACTCCATTCTTTATTATTCATTTTGCATCTCTCATTAATTCATATCTCTTTAACAATCATATTCATACACTCATCCATTTCATTAAAATCTAAATACAAACTAAATATGATACTTAAGTGGTTTGAATTAAAATCTTAGGAGGAGAGAAACAATGGCCTTCATTCATTGCTTAGAGATGATTATTCTTAAATACTTCAAGGAAACCACAATCTCAACGAAAGCCACAAGTAGAAGAGGCACATGACCTATCTAACAAAATGCCTAAAGGAAATGTGTTCTAATGGAATGCCTCGATTAGAGAATATAAATAAACTGGATTTATTGAAAAGACTTAAGAAACTTTCAAGCAAATGCAATTAATGAGCATAAGGCCAAATTTCATAACCTTGCCAGCATCAAAGATGCCTATGTCGAAGTGGGAGTTTTGGAAGGGGCAATAGACATCCATTGAAGCATAAAGGATAGGAGAATTTTGCTAGATGTTATAGCTGCAATTGCCTTGGTAGACATGTATGTAGAATGTGGACAAATTGACAAAGCACATGAACTATTTTATAGAATGCCTCAAAGAAAGGTGGTCATTGGAATGCAATGATTGTGGGATATGCACAAATAGATTTTTTTTAAAAGACTTTAGAGACTTACCAAAAAATACAAAAAATAGGTATAAAGCCAAATTCCTAAACCTTTGTCAGAAATCAGGCCCCTATACAAAGTAACGTGTGGGGGCTCCACAACACATAGTCGTTATGTCCATTGTAAAAAGGCTTCCCCCACAACAACAAAAGCAAGGGATTCACATTGCATAGGAATAACAAAACATAATCTTGGCTTGCACAATTTGAATTATGCAACAACCACTACTTCCTATAGTTTTAAATGCACCTATACACCTATGATATCTCACAATATGTGCAATATAACTTATTAGATATGATTCATTTCACTTGGAAACTATTTCATCTCCTAGGAAACATAACCTGATGTAAACTTGATTCTAAGTGACACATTTGTAGGAATTAATAAACTCTATAATCTATTCTTGTCAATTATAGCCAGACCTGCAATCTGATTATTGCAGATTTAACAATGCATGTTAAGAGTAACAAAAAGGCAAGGAATTGATTGAAAGAATGACTCAAGAGAAATAAGATCTCAAGGAATGCAATGGTCTAAGAATATTTACAACATAGATTTGTTAGAGAGGATTCAGAACTATATGCACATAAATCTTGCAATTGTCTCAGGAGGAATTTTGGAGAGCAAACAACCTGCAACCCTAACGCTTGAAATTTTTTGCACATTCGTGACCCCACAGCCCCCTCTAAGGCCCCACAGATAGCTCAAACAACAAACATTGTTTCAACTAGGCTACTAAATCTAAAAGCCTCAGGAATGAAGAAAAAGGTGAGGGAACGTGGAACCCTCAAAACGGATAAATGCAAGTCTCTGAACAACTCAAAAAATCTCATGGCTATGGATGATTTGGACACTCTGGACACCCAGTCAACCCTAGTTGAGAGGCCCAAAGAAACTCAAGAGCATGTGATCCCTCAACAAAAAAGAGATAGCCCCAACACATTACCCTTATCTGGAAGTGAGCATAGTAGAAACACCTAGAATGCAAACCTCTCAAACATTTCTACTAGTAGTAGTGAAGGTAAGGTCGTTACCCTTGAATTACTAGATGATATCATAGATATTATTTCTGAACATAAAGCTAGGACAATAATTTTGTTTTTCCTGAGAGGAGTTCCATCTAAACAAGATTTTTTCAAATGGACATGCAACACATGGGAAACAAAGGGTTGGATAATAGAATTATTAAGGGGCTTAGGTAGGGGTTATGTTGCCTATACTTTTGTAAACTCATAACATGCCCAAACAGTCCTACAATATGGTTCATGTATTTTCTGTGGACAGACTTGTTATGTTCAAGCCTGGGATATTGACTTTCATCCTGAAGGCATATCTAAATCCAAATACCCGATGTGGGTTGAGTTTCGGTTTCTGAACCTTGTGTTTCGTCCCTTCATGAATAAAATTACTTCCCAACTAGGTAGGGTGTTATGGTGCAAAAAAAACACTGATAAATGGTCCATCCTTCGTGTTCAACCTCGTTCTTGCATTGAAATGGACCTCACTTAGCCCCTTCTAGATACCATCAGGCTTGTTGGACCAGGTTTTGAATTTAATCAACGGATATCTTATTTGAACAAACCAAATGCTTGCTTCTATTGTCGCAAAGAAGGTCATATTATTCAGGATTTTCCTATTCGCAAACCACACCCTATGCCTTCGACCTCTTCTAGCTCTCTCCCTACCAATCCCTCTCCCTTTGATACCCTACCAAAACCCCCTTTTTGTCTCTGCTTTAGCACCTACTGCCTCCATGCACCCACCCTCTTCCACCCTCCACCCTATTGTAGCCCCTTCATCTCCTCCTCAACCTTAGTCTTCCCTTGGTTCACTCTCCTTCAAAGATGTTGCCTTGGGTGACAACACTAGGGCTACTAAAAGACAAAAGGTTTCCACCTCCTCCACAAATCATTCATGTTCTGATTAGAGTTCTCCCTCATAGGAAACTCCCTCCTTGCATACACATTCTTGTTCTTGATCCTCTTCTCGTGAAAGGTCTATTCCACCATACTCATTAGCTTCTCAAGCTTGCCAATCTAAAAATCAATTCAATGTTTTCTTGGTGGATGAGGAAACTCTTCCTGACTCGTCCCAATTAATTGTAACATTCAGTCTTGGAATGTGTGGGGATTAACAATCCCCTCTCAAAAATATCCTATTAGACAGTCTATTCACACTAATCACTCAGATATTATCATGCTACAAGAAGTGAAAGTCAATGATATTTGTCTAAAAGCCACTCTCTCATCCACTTGGAAAGAAGCTATATTTTTTCACACCAATCACTATGATGGTTGTGGAGGAGCTATGTTAGGCCTTGACCCTTGGCTTGAAAAGCATGTGGTTGCATCAAGAAGTGACCCTAACAACTGTTGCATTTGGATTACTATAATCATCCATGACACATTATATGGATTTTGTTCAATCTACGACCCCAACACTCCCTTAGAAAGGACTCTTCTTTGGGAATGGTTGCAAATTCACCTCCCTAATGTTGATTGGGTGCTAGGGGGGACTTCAATATGGTGGAGTACCCAACTGATCAAAGTTGGGATAGCCATGTTCACTTGTCTCAACTAGAATTTGATGCTTGGACTCTTACTCGTAAGGCATTAGGTGTGCATAACCTGTTATTAGGTAAAAAAAACCTTCACATGCTTCATTGGTACACTTGGTCTAATTGTTAGGTTGGTCTTTTGAGGAAGATGAGTTGCCTTGATAGATTCTATATCACACCAAACTATTGTATTGTTCCCTCAGAGGCTAGTCATTTTACCCATATTGACCTTGCTTCCACCCTCTCAAATCATTTCCCCATCTTTACCATCCTCTCCTTCTCCAAATATCTTCTTCCTAATGACCTCCCTTTCAAACTTAATGTGACACACTTGCAACAACAAGATTGCATCACTGGCATCCTTGCTACTTGGTATGTTGAGCCTAAACCTCAAGAGGATAGATGGATTAGATGGTGGGAAAGAACTATTGCTTGCTAGTCCTCTTTCCTTCGTGATTATGGTCGGAAAGTTGTTGCTAAATGTAGGAGACTTGAAAATTTTCTAAATGGACAACTAGTGCATGGTCACTCTCTCCTTGCTACAAACTCCCACTACCTTTCCCTTCAGCAAACTATTGCACATGTTGAAAATCAACTTAGGAAAATGGTTGTTTATAAAGATAGAGGTGCAAAAAATTCAGGCTCGTCTCCAATGGATTAAAGATGGTGATCGTGGCTCCAAATTTTTCTTCCAATACTTGAAACATAAACACAAGAAAGAACAAATTTCAATCATCAAACCAGTTGACGACACCCCACAAACCAGCCACTCAGGAATCATGCAAACCTTTTTTGAATACTATAAACAATCTTCATTGATGAAACTACAGATGATCCCATAATTCTCATTGTTGAAGAAAGTGTGGCAGGGTGTATTCCTTGTAAAATTGATGTTGAATATAGTATCTTTCTTGATAGACCCCTCTCTTTGGAAGAACTTGATGAGGCTCTTTTTAGCCTGGCCACTGAAAAAAGCCCTGGAATGGATGGTCTCCCTGTTGAATTCTATCTTAAGCTATGAACTTACATTCATGAAGACTTCTACTATGTGAATCTTGAAGGAATAGAAGCTACCATTAATCAGGGTCTTATCAAACTCACTCCTAAAGGGAGAGATGAGGAATCTATGACTGGTTGGAGACCTATTACCTTGCTTAATACCTTATACAAAATCATAGCCAAAGCTTTGGCCTAAAGAATTAAACCCATTAATCAATTGATTGTGCGTCTGGAACAAACATGCTTCTTGGGAGGAATATTTATCCTGGATAATCTTGTGTTGGCTTGCGAAACAATTTAAGGGGCTCAACAAACTACCCAAGATGTTATTATTGTTAAGTTGGACATTGACAAAGCCTACGACTACATTTGATGGCCCTTCATCCTTAACATGATGCAATGGTTGGGATTTGGCCCTAAAATCCATGATCACATTAAAATACTTTTCATGGATGCTAATGCTAGAATAGTTGTTAATGGACCCCTTTCCCCTCAATTCCATTTCCAAAGATCTATCCGCCAAGGCTTCCCCCTTGCCCCTTTTTTGTATGTTCTTATTGTTGATGCCCTTGGCTATTTATTTTAGCATGCTAAGGCGAATCAGTTTATTTGTGGTATTTCCTTTCCTAACAACGCCACTGCTCTCAACTCTCACTTTGTTGATGACAGTATGTGTTTTATCCAAAACAATGCTGATGAAGTTACTAATACTTTGGATACTTTAGATTTATTTTGCATCATTTTGGGTTCCAAATTGGCTATGCACAAGACAAAATTTATTATGTCTCGTCCCAGCCCCCGACCTCCATGGATTCCACCTTATTGGAAAGAAATAAAACATGGTTTGATTACAAGATACTTGGACATCCCTTTTGGGGTTGGATTTTCTCTTAAGGACATGTGGAAATGGTTTATGAACAAGATCAAAATCAAACTCTTGAATTGGGCTAATAGATTTATATCTATGGCTAGTCGTTTTCAAGTGGCAAACAAAATTTTGCTTGCTAGTCATGTTTACATTTCCTCATGTTGGAAACCATTGAAGAGATGTTACAATCAGCTAACTCAGCTAATTAGGAACTTTTTATGGGCCAAATGGGGGAATAAAACATAAGGGCTACTTGTTACTTCTTGGCATCATTGTATCCAACCAAAAGACAAGGGAGGGCTTGGAATTATTGATCCGTACACACAAGGAATCTATTTAACCACTAAATGGATAATCAAAGCTTTGGATGGAGATGCTCCTTGGAAGGAACTAGTCAGATTTCACATCCAAACTGCCTTAGCTGGTCAATCTTGGGGCAATGTTAGCTGGAAAGACAAGATCCTTTTAGCTCAATTTTTTAAAACCCATGGATCTGCCCCCTTCAATTCCATTTGGAAATCTTGGTAGATCACTTCTACTAAGCTAATCTAGTTTGACCAATTCCTCAGCCATGGCTTAAGTCTCCCATATTCCTCTATTTGGTAGAATAGGCCAGTCCAACAAAACAACAAACCTTTAGGCACCATTAGCACACTCAAAGGAAAGCATCTTTTTAAAAAAGGTATCTAAGTTTTTTGAGACCTTTGGGACTCCACATTCCATTGGAAAACATGGACCATCCTTAAAATGTAGTTTCACCTTTCTTCCTGCAATAAACAACCAATCCTTGAAATCCAGCAACTTGTTATACCTGAACTTCATGCCCTGTTGTCTTTGGATTGTCATGCTAGCTTTCTGAATGATTGGTGATGGCCTAATGCTCGCAGCTTCTGCTTCTTTCCTCTGCAGTCCATCTACAAACAACTCCTTTATATTACCATCACACCTCGTCTCAATGAGAAGTGGTATTGCTCTTTTCTTTAATCCAAGTGGAATCAGCTCAGCCACCAAATCTGGAAGTCCAAAGCAGATGCTCAGTCTCAACTCCTAGCTTGGAAACTTCATCACGTGAAACTTCCTATTGGTAACCGCCTTAAATTTGTGTACCCTCAACCCAATTTTCCATTTTGTAATAGAATGGAATATGTAAAACATGTCTTTTGGACTTGTACCCATGCCTATAAATTATGGCACCTGTTGTTCACCTTTTTGCCTGCTTTGTTTCCCCAAACTTGGACTTGGGAATCAACTCTTCTAGGTGATTTTCCTTCCTTTGACGTCATATCCCACACTTGTATACAAGTGATTATCAAAAACATGTGAAAATTTTGGTGTCTTGTTATGTTCTCTAACACCATTTACCCTCCCTAGATAGAGCTGCAAATGATTTGTAACAGTTTGTCCCTTCAAATGATGAACCTACAAACTGTCTAGCCATCCACTATTCCTGAGGACACATTACACACCCTCCTCCTACAACTAAACGTGATTTCAGAGGTTAATGGAGATTTGAATATGGAATCTTCTTGAATAGGTTTCACTTTTTTTCGTGTTCATCATGCAGTTGTATACACAGGTTCGGGGACTAGCCTTCAAGACTACATCTATGGCTTGGGAAATCCAAAAGTGTACTCAAGCTTAGATGGACAGTGGACTTTATTGTTTCTCTAGAGAAACATGATCAACACTATAGATGAAAGTTATGCTTATGATATTATCCCACAAATGTATTTATAGGTTGTTGGTTATGCATGGTGATTTTACCTTTGTAAATCTGACTAGACATGTTTGTTGTGGCAACATTTTGTTGTTGCTATTGCTTTGTAACATTCTTGTTGTTGCTCTTTTGTAATAGCAGTTGTTTGTATTTTACTATTGTTGTTTTATAGCAACTAAGATGTTGTAAGTCTGATGTAAATTCTTTTTGTTGCTTTTTCCAATTAAAAAAAAGTTGTCTCGGGAGTAAGCCAATGTATTTGTAGCATGTATTGTATTTGTGCAATTGATATTTCAATTATTAGGGAGTATTGTTAATATTCTCTATTGTGCTTACTACCATAGCCACATTTTGTAACAAGTTTCAAGCCCACATAATGTAAATAAAAGGTTATATGATTTTATCTTGTTTGTGAATGCAATTTATAAATATGGGTATTACGAATAAAATTTATAATTTAAATATATTATTTATCTATCTTTTGTTTGTAAACCTAACCACATAATACTAGGAATTTAATGTGCTTGTGTGAATGTTAAGGGAATTTTTTATGGATTTAGGTAGAATAGATTAGGGTTATCATTTTAGATTAAATCAATAAAGTCTAAAGCATAATACAGGTTCAATAATGTTGTCGTGTTAACATTACCACTATCGAGGATTTTTAAGGTTTTGGATTTTGAATATTTATACCCAAATAGAAATAGCCAAAATATTTGCCTTAGTATTTAGGGTTTATAAGGGACCAATTTAATATATTTAAGTTTATCCAAAAATATTTCTATTAATACTAGCAAGGACATCACAATGGTATCAAAGATTCTTTTCTTGCCACCTGTGAATTTGGGGGCAACTAAGGAAATTGTTGGTAGTTCTAATATGTTTGTATGTGCTCATGTCTTAGTAAATCTTCAAATGCAAATTCCTTTCTCTACATTTATGGTATTGATTAAGTCACAAGTAGAAGATATTGTTAAATTATTAACAAAATACCAAAATTTAATAGAATATTTGAAGGTAGCCCTAGATCATTTGTAAAATATATAAAATTATATTTCTCAAAATGGATAATAAAAGAGTGCACAAGTACAAAAAATAACTCGAAGAAAACCTTAATCTAGTTCTAGATAAAGCACACAGGAAAGAAAATAGGTCTTTGTAGAGTGAAGAGAGTGTACAAGTAGAAGCACAATAAGCATCAAAGTATAAATCATTTTCAAAGACATCATATGGGAGAAACTCAAAGGAAGATGCTTTTAAGAAGGGATATCATGCACCCCCTTGGAGGACCACACCTATAGTTCTTACAAAGAATATAAATGAAGATACCAAAAATAAGTTGAGAAGAAAAAGACTTTACTTCTCTTGCAATGAACCTTGGAAGTTAAGCCACATTTATGTTAAGGGAAAAATGAAGTGTTGTTAAAAGAAGAATAGAAAGTGGTAATAGAGGTTCAACAAGTCACAAGGGAGAAAAAGGAATGCACAATGGATGCTACAAGTGAATATTCCTTAATTAATATTTCAATGTTCTCTAATAATATATCACCTCAAGAAAGTGTTCATTATAATGAAGTTATTAAAAAATTAGAATTGAAAGAATTTAGGGTTGTCGTTGTTATCAAGAAATACATAAACCCCTTATATGAGGGCATCATGACTTTTTTTCAAGAAGCAAAAGTGATAAATGACACCAATCCTAGAAGAAAGTACATAAATCCACTATAGGAATAAAAGCTTATAATAGCTAATTATGAGTCAAGGAAATCTAATTTAAAATGTTAGAAAAGTAAATGATGGAACCAAAATTGATGATGGATGTACTTGAGCACAATCTGATTGAAGAAGAAAAGTCAAAGTTGTAAGAATGTTAAAGGAAGCAAAGGGGATCCACCTTGGTAAATTTGAAGTTGAAAATCATATTCCAATTATTTTTAGTGAGCTCTCACATTAGGAAATTGTTATTTTTATGGAGATAATAGCAAATCACCAATACATGTTGAAGAGAAAAAAATCAAGGAAATGTTCTAGTGACTTTTAGTGGTATCTAAAGACACCTGTTGAAGTTTCAAATCATGGAAAGAGTGAGTAATGATCATATGAAATTTATTCACATAGTAATGACAATTTTCTTTCAAATCCCTTGGAAATCTCAAAATTTGTAATAGAAGGTAAACACTCTAATGATATTTTTCATCAAAATAATAATTGTGGAAAATATTTATTGCACTAGTCTCAAACTATATCTTCTCAAAACTCTTTTTGTTATGAGAAGAATTCTAATAATGATGAAATTATGAAGGGTACAAAATGGAAAGGGAATTTGTTATCTCTACTTAAAGATTACTTAAGCATGATAATGTGGGATCCAAGTGTCATACACAAAGAACTCCAAATAGAGGATATTGTGAAGCACACACGAGTTGAAGACTTTGGTTGGATCAAGTTCATGGTTACTAATTGACTTACAATTCCACATAATCATAAAGGAAAACAAATCACAACTATCATAGATAATCATAAGACATGCAATGCAACTTATACAATAGTAACTAAAATACTGATAGATACAAAATGGTTGTGTTCCATTGTTAAGTTACTAGATTCATCAAACTGGGAGTTTGAGTAAAAATTTGAAGGAAATTTTATGTGGACAACAAGAAGTATGATGATGGAGGGAATAAAAACTAACTCATTTTGTAAATCATTATCAAGTAGAAGAATTTAACATTCCATGGAATTAGTTGGGAACCAAAACTTTAATGCCTAGATATTGGTAGTATAGTTTCCCATGGGGAAAATTCAAAAAATAATGATTCAAAATTATTGTTTGATGATTAACTCAAGTAAAGCACATGGAAATCAATAGCATCAAAATTACATTAGCTTAGGTATGCAAATTAGTTTCACAAAGCAAAATCTCAATAAGTGTAGAAGGTTTGGTGGCATATAAAAGTAGTTTTCCTTACATTTATGAAAATACTTTTAAGACCATCTTATGTGAGGAGGCTAGATTTTGTAACCTAGAACAATATAAGAAATTTCATATAGCCAATATTTTGCAGAGGTCTACAAAGCTACATGAGTGGAAACAGTAGTTGTTGGTAATACAAGACAAATAGGTCTAGGTCCTAAATGAGCTAGATAGCATGAAAAGGACCATTGAAAATCTCACTCTAAGTTTTAAAAAGGAACATAATGAAGATGGAGTATATTTTATTGGGAATAAATGTACAATCACTCTTATAAATTTTTAAGTAGTGAAGAATACTTTTGAAAGGATGAAATTAGAATATCTCCATTGTTAGGATTAAGTTGTCATCAACCTTTTAAATCATGTGTATTTAATTACTTCTAATGTTGTTTGTAAATCATTAATAAAGGATGAGGTATTTTCCATCAATGATAAATATTTTTTACCATCAAGGTTTTATTATTACAATAATTAGTTTCACTAGTACAATGACTAATTTTTTTATTGAGGGTCGATAACTAATTTTTACTGGCAGTGATTTACTATTTACTAAGAGGGGATCTAGGAGGATAAGGTTGTTTTGAGTGTTAAAATTATTAAAAGGTTGTTATGAGGTTGATTTATCATTTTGGGTGATTATTATTGAAGATGAAACAACGTGTGGTTATAAACAATAACCACCCAAATTGGTTAGAAACTAACAAGAACTAGATGTCCAAATCATGTAGTTGAGTAAAGTGGTTGGGATTTGATAACCAACTTGGATACCCCATTTAGGGGGTGAAAATGCTATATAAACATGCCTTAAGGTGGTAATAAGGATTTGTAATTAGCAAGAGTGAAAATTTTTTGTTTGCAAGTGTTAAAGGATTGAAGATAGAAAAGGAGAAAGGGAGAAATGTACATAATTTCTATTTTGAAGATAATATAGATTTGAGTCTCTCATTTTGGTGGATTTTTTTCTTGAAAGGGTTTCTCCATGTAAACATTGTGTTATGTGTTTAATTGTTTAATTCCATATTTTGTTGAGTTGTTGACTTATTTTCTTACATTCCCTATTTAGTTATGTAATGGATTAAATCTTATTTAAATTTGAAATTAGAGTTCAATTTTATCATTGTTCACCTTCATTTCTAACAACCATCTGAATAAAGACAAGGGTGAGACCATTATAATCATAAAGAGAGCCATAAAGAATCTAAGGAAAGGAAAGAAAAGGTTGACTAACTCACTGTTGAGCTTAATCAACTAGGAACACTTTAGAAAAGACCCAAAAGGAGCTTCTAGAGGTAGAATAACAACTTGATGCTACAATAAATATCAAGAAACAAGAGAATGAAGTAAGGGATAAGGAGATTAAGAAAGTAGTTGAATAGCTTGATACACTTGAAGATGATTTTTATTTATAATAGCTTCTAGACTATTAGAAGCCACAAGCACTAGGTTAGGAATAACTAAGATAGTTGGACAAGGAATTAAATGCCAACAAAAATAGCAATTTGAGGATAATTATATGAATTTGGCCAACATGAAAAATGACTTAAATAGGAAATAATATATAATTTTTAATATTTCTCTAGTTTTCACTAGGTTTATAATAACCCTCTCAAAATGAATGCAGGGATATCTCCTATGTTAAGCTTTCCAACTTGTGATAACATCAGAGTAGTGTAGCAAAAGCCAAATACATCATAAGAAGGACTAGGGATGGCAAATGGAAAACTCCATAGGCTAGAATTGACAAGGAGATCTCAAGCTCGTGATTTTGAAATAGAATACATGAAGGGAAAAAATAATGTAGTTATCAATGTTTTTCCTTGATTTTTTCACTTGGCTCCATTTATGTCAATTTTGGTGATTGGATAAATTATATCATGATGGAATGTACTATGGATACATATTTTGCTAACATATTAGATGTAAATGAGAATGATGATAAGTAGATGAGAGTAAATGGTCTCATGGTATATAAATATAAAATCTATCTTGTATTTGATTTTGAGGGAAAACTAAAGATCTTAAAGGCATTAGATGATACGCCCATGGTAAGACACTCAAAATCCTATAAATTTTGTGGAAAAATGGGAGAGGTATTTATAGGGAAATTCTTCAAGTAGGGCCTTATCAAACATGTCTACAAGTACACTACATACCCTCAAAATGAAGGAGATTTTTTTATTCCTTTGTCCATTGCAGCCTCCACTTATCTCCCATCAAGATTGGGAAAGTGTATTTAGGACTCTATCTAGGGTCTTCCCAAGGTGTATGATAAAGACTAAAAATATGTTGTTGTGGATAAGATAATAGGTTTACATAGTTATTTACCACTAATTATGGATTCAATGCACATTGTGTGGTGGAAATAATTTTCAAAGAGATGATTATGCTATGTGTATTTCCTAAATGTATTTTCATTAATAGACATTGTGAGTTTACTAGTTTCTTTTAGCAAACATTAATTTATGTAAAAGGTGGAAAACCCACTCCTAGAGTGAGTGATCAATTATAAACTATTGGACAAATAAAGATGGAAAATAGGTGGGTGGTAGGGTTTCTAAAAAAAATGTTTTAGAACATAAATCAACACAAATTAAATGGTTGAACTTGGGAGAGTATTGTTACAACATGCCCCAACATCTATACTTTGAAATGTTATCATGCCTGGAATATATGTTTGGTGTTCATATATTATGGAGTGTTTATCATAAGGTCAATGAATGTCATCATCATTTCAAGGGTGGAAATTTTGGGATGTGGCACCATCACAAACTATTTGGTTTATGGGAAGAATTGTTGAAATTTCATGCCACCCTCTATGACCCATCATTGAAAATTGATCCGTGAGATCCTATATGGGCCATCTTGCATGAATATTCCTTGAAAAGTCCTAAAATTGGCTAAGTCCCAAGGTTTCAAACTTTTGTACTTTCACTTACCTACATACCTGCATGCCTTCTCTATATTTTACATAAAGGATCTAGTGACATCATTTAGAATCATGTTGCGTTTTGTTTGGAATTAATAATAGCATATCTATTGAATTTTATTCAAGTTTTGTTTGAAAGTTGTATCAAACCCATATAACAGTCTTGGTGTGATTGTTTATGCATCATAGTTGAGTTATATTGAACATTATTTCTTGGTGTTTTATTTTATGGGTACTGATCTTAGTCATAATCCATGAATATCCACCATACATTCCCCTTGAATTGACTACCATATCATTCTTTATTTGATTGTCTTCATCACTGTGGCTTTGAATACAATTATCTTCCATTACTAACTTAGTAATTGTCCTCTTTGATAGCATCATGCATTTCCATAGGGTTGTCTTATATGAAGCATTAACTACAACAATCATGCAAAAGATGCCCCATATTGTTGTCTTATATGAAGCATTAACATTCGTAATAATGTCTTTGATAGTTGGCAACACACCTAAATGCTTCAAAAGGATAATGGTCTAAATGAAATTCATGGTCAACTATTTAAATACAAAGGATTTTTTGCATATTGTAAGAGTTTTATTAGTAAGTGAACAAATCTTAGGCATTGATATCATGGTCAACTACTTTGTCAAGAATTTTCAAAATTCAATTGTAGTGGGGTTGTTAAAGGAAACAATATCAAAAATATTACTAAGCATATTGTTAAAAATATTTTACCAATGTTAATGATTTATGATATGTTTCACAATGTAGTTGAGGACTCTATGGTGGGAAAGAATAGGTTGGTAGTTCACATTTTCTTGTCAAGTAGAAAGAATGGCAAGAAAGAATAGGTTGGTAGTTCAAATTTTCTCGCCAAGTGGAAAGCATGGCAAGAAAAAATAGGTTGGTATTTCACATTTACTCACTAAATGTAAAGCATGTTGGGGTTATGGATGTTTATTCTATCATCATTGTGGGTAGGCACACATTTCATGTGGTTATTCCTAAAGGATGTTGTCATATATGTCATTCAACCTAACACATATGTCGTACTCCATTCGAAAAATCAAAGATAAGATTCAATGTCATTGAATTATGATGCATAAACAAATGCATTAGGCATGGCATAATTTTTTTATGTATAATGGAAATATAATCTACACCATTTAACCCTAATACATAAGTGCACTAAGACTCATCATAAAAATTACAAAGGGTGTAACTTTCATTCTACTCCTTTTGTGACCAAAACGACAATTCCAACATGTCTAAATAAGTATGTTTAGTCTAGGCATGGTTCTATTCCACACCCAAACATGTCGAAATAGTCTAAGCTACATTGTACTAGTGATATCCCTTAAGAGTCCAAAGTGTAATCTTTGGCGAGTTGTTACTCAAAAACTATGTCACTTAGAAACATTATGTGAGAGGGTATGGGATTATGTATGGCCCCTCTACAATAACCTCTCTTTGTTTTTGATATCTTTGATGCATTTGCTCATGGTGTCAAGTTTTTAGTTGATGAAAAAAGTATCAAATACATGTAGTGTAAAGTTGCAAAGGGGTGTAACTTTCATTTTGCTCCTTGTGCAACCAAACCAATAGTTCCAACATGTTTAGATGGGTATGTTTAGGCTAGGCATGGTCCTATTTCACACTGAAACATGCCGAAACAATCTAAACTACATTATACTGGTGATATCCCTTAAGAGTCCAAAGTGCAAAAAGGCAACAATCTTTAACGAGATGTTACTCAGAAATTGTGTCACTTAGAAACATTATTTTAGAGGGTAAAATATCATGTAGGGCCCCTCTACAATAACCTCTCTTGGTTTTTGATATCTTTAAGGTGTTTGCCTATGGTGTCAAGTTTTTAATTGATGGAAAAAGTGACAAATACATATAGTGTAAAGCTATAAAGGGGTGTAACTTTTGTTTTGCCCCTTGTAAAATTAAATTGATAGTTCTAACACATCTAGATGGGTAAATTTAGGTTATGCATGGTTATTTTCTACACCAAAACATGCTGAAACAATCTGAGCTACATTGTATCGGCGATATCCCTTAAGAATCCAAAGTGCAAAAAGGTAGCAATCTTTGACAAGTTGTTACTTAGAAATTGTGTCACTTAAAAAAAATTTGTTAGAGGGTGAAATATCATGTAGAGCCCCTCTACAATGACCTCTCTCTATTTTTGATATCTTTGAGGTGTTTTCCCATGGTGTCAAGTTTTCAGTTGATGGAAAAAGTGTCAAATACATGCAGTGTAAAATTGCAAAGGGGTGTAACTTTTGTTCTTCTCCTCATGCAACCAAATTGACAGTTCAAAAATGTTTGTATGGGTTCATTTAGGTTAGGAATGGTCCTGTTCCACACCCAAACATGCTGAAACAATCTGAGCTTCTTTGTACCAGTGATATCCCTTAAGAGTCCAAAGTGGGAAAAAGTAGCAATCTTTGATGAGATGTTACTCAGAAACTGTGTCACTTAGAAACATTCTATCAAATGGTATGGGATCATGTAGGACCCCTCTACAATAACCTCTCTCAATTTTTGTTATCTATGAGGTGTTTTCTTGTGGTGTCCAATTTTCAATTGATGGAAAATGTGTCAAATGCATGCAGTGTACAGTTGCAAAGGAGTGTAACTTTCATTATGTTCCTTATATGACCAAACCAATAGTTCCAACAAATTTGAATGGGTATGTTTAGGCTAGGCATGGTCTTGTTCCACACCCAAACATGTCAAAACAATATGAACTACATTGTATTAGTGATATCCCTTAAGAGTCCAAAGTGCAAAAAGGGAGCAATCTTTGATGAAATTTTACTTAGAAACCATGTCACTTAGAAAAATTATGTCAAATGATACAAGATCACATAGGGCCTCTCTACAATAACCTCTCTCAGTTTTTTATATCTCTAAGGCATTTTCTCATAGTGTCTAGTTTTTAGTTGATGGAAAAAGTGTCAAATGCATGCAATTTAAAGTTGCTAAGGGTTGTAACTTTCATTTTGCTTCTCGTGCGACCAAACTGACATTTCCAACACATCTGAATGGGTATTTTAGGCTAGGCATGGTCCTATTTTGTACCCAAACATGTCGAAACAGTCTAAGCTACATTGTACCGATAGTATCCCTTAAGAGTCCAAAGTGTAAAAAGACAACAATATTTGACAAGTTATTACTCAAAAACCATGTCACTTATAAAAAAAAAATTAGAGGTTACGAGATCACATAGGGACACTCTATAATAACCTCTCTTAGTTTTTGATATATCTAAAGCATTTGCCCATGATGAACATTTTTTTGTGGATGGAAAAAGTGTTAAATGCATGCGGTGTAAAGTTGTAAAAGAGTAACTTTTTTTTGCTCCTTGTGCAACCAAACTAACAGTTCCAACATGTTTGGATGGGTATGTTTAGTTTAGGAATGGTCTTGTTCCACATCCAAACATTCTAAAATAGTTTGAGCTACATTATACTGGTGATATCCTTTGAGTCCAAAGTGTAAAAAGGAAACAATATTTGACGAGATGTTACTCATAAACCATGTCACTTATAAACATTCCATCAAATGGTATGGGATCATGTAGGTACCCTCTACAATAACCTCTCTCAATTTTTGATATCTTTGAGGTGTTTTCCTATGTTGTCTAGTTTTTAGTTGATGGAAAAAGTGTCAAATGCATGCAATGTAAAGTTGCAAAGGGGTGTAACTTTCATATTGCTCCTCATGTGACCAAACCAACAATTCCAACACATCTAAATGGGTATATTTACGCTAAGAATGGTCATGTTATGCACTCAAACATGCTGAAACAGTCTAAGCTACATTATACCTATGATATCTCTTAAGAGTCAAAAGTGCAAAAAGGCAACAATCTTTGACGAGTTGTTACTCAAAAACCATGTCACTTAGAAATATTTCGTCAAAGGGTACAAGATCATGTAGGGCCTCTCTACAATAAAATATTTTAGTTTTTGATATCTATGAGATGTTTTCACGTGGTTTCCATTTTTTAGTTGATGGAAAAAGTGTAAAATACATGCAATGTAAAGTTGCAAAGGCGTGTAACTTTCGTTATGCTTCTTGTCCTATGTTGTAATTTCTTGTCCTGTTTTGTGATCTACAAGAAATTAAGTAGTGCAATTTTTTTCCCTATGTTGTAATTTCTTGTCCTATTTTATGATCTACTTATGTTGCCACATCACATTGATCATCATCCATATCCTGCAACAATTGTTAATTTTTTCTTTATACACCAATTCAAATGGACTTCATCCAATAGCCTACTTGAAATTAACCCTATCAATTGGGTGTGTGCACCAGTCTGTGACACAAAAAAGGTGCCACATTGGGTAAAAAAATGTAATATTACATTTCACGAGCGTAAAATTAGGCGAACACAAAATTTGGTGCTCGCCAAATAGGCTTCGTAATACCAAACCTATTTGGAGAGCACCAAATTTGGTGCTTGCCAAATAGGCTTGGTAATACAAAGTCTATTTTGAGAGCACCAAATTTGGTGCTTTCCAAATGAAAAGTTGCATAAAAAAAAAGGCATTTAAACCCTTATTTCTTCCAAACCCAAGACTTGAGCTCTCATTTTAGTGCCTTTGCAACTCGTGCTCATCAGAAGGAGATCAATTTTTGCTTTCTTAGCTTGTGATTCTTCATGAGGATGCTACCAAGATGACAAAGAGGTCAAATATATCAAAGAGGTTTGTATTTCTATTGCTTTAGTTTCAAATTTGAATTAAAATGTAGATTGAAATAGGTTTTTAAAATAAAATTTGTTTCAATTTCTAGGAAATCAATCTCCACCTCCAAACATTAACAATTCACAATCACCCCCTCATGAAGACCCTTCTGAACAAGAAGAACCTCAAACCCATCCCTCAGTTTGTACACATACACAAGGAACTCAATACAATATTTTAAATGAAATTGAAAACAACAAAAGAGAGATTGAACAATTGATTGGAAGATTAAATGAGCATCCTGCAACCCACCCTTATAGGAAAGGCATTTCTGAATTACTCAAGTCAATTGTATCACATGTAGGATAAATGAGAGAAAATTATTTTTTGGTTGAATAAGAGGGATGGATTAAAATGATTTTATGCAAGTGGACTTTCCTATGCACAAGTGAAAAAATAAAAAAAGCAAAGTTGACTTGTGTGCCCTTTTTACAGACCCAAGAAGTAATGCACCTTTATCACATGCATGCGAGAGGTTCCCCGTCCATTGATGCCATTATGAATTAATTAAAAATAAGTTTTGGGAGTGGTGGTAGATGGTTTTTGACCAACCTCCATGCAATAACTACAAGGTAAAACAATATTTTTTGAGGAAATTCTATTGTGAGTTTTCCCTTAATAAGGTGCTAAATTATTTTGGCATTTTAGACTTTCAAGGTAGAAGTGGGGGCTCCACACATGATAGACTAGGTGCACAAAGTAATCCATAGCTAGCACTAAGACCCTTGGCCAAACCCATGGTGGAGAATGTCACCATTTCCTCTATTGTGATGGAGAGTATTAAGGTGGAAACAATGGACTCAATTAGCTCACTCACTTAGAGCATTGTACAGTGTGTGAGGCCTTTAGTAGAGCCTAATGTGGGTGAGACTTCTAGGCCTAGAGTTCTAGCCCACCATTGTTGCTCTTGCAATGTTGTTTGCACATATGATGGTGAGAGTGCTAGGGATGTAGCTACATAACATACATCAACTGCAAAGCAGATGGTTATGATAGATGCCTTGCTGAATGAAACATTCGCCATTGATACTCAGGTAAAATTCAACAAGTTCATTTAATTTTGTTTATTAAATTCTATTTTGAAATGTAAGAATAACTAAATTAGTAAAATGAATATGATGAAAATTCAGGGTTAGAGTGTTGATGATACATGCACCATTCCTGCATACCCTTATATGTTTATGACGTTGAGTCCGTAGGTATGCAAATAGTATTAAAGAAATAATTATTGCATGTGAATAGATGAGTGTTATATGAATTATTGTCTCATAACATGCTTTGGATGTTAAATAGTTTGTTGGTGGACCTTTGACCTCGACACCTCGCTATTCTTTTCCTCAAACAACTTTCAGCAGGTAACCTTTATTCATTATTGTTGTTGTAAAACAATGTTAGCTAGTTTTGGTAATTTTTCATGTACAAATCTAAAACAGTGCTTGAAACCACATGAGCTTAGATAACTAGGTTCTTTAAAGTGATGGGTACGAGATGATTCATTAGTATTTTAAATAATGCATCATATATTTTGGATTTGAACTTGTCGTTTTCACCTTCCTTTCAATCTCAAACCCTTTCACATATTAATATTTCTATCTTATAGCTTTTTCTTTGATGATAGTGTGTTATTTATGATTGAAACCTATCATTTTTTAATAAAAATACACAAAGGAATATCATTTTAAAGTTTGAAATTACCCTTTGTCATGTCTGTCTTGAGTTTGATGCGAAGTTAAGGACACTTCAATGACTGCCCATATCACTCAACTATCCTTAAATTGAACCTTATATTGTCATCTATGATGAAGTGACTACCTTCTTGCCTTTAATGCTCTGTTACCCTTGAAGTCCTCCCTTTGTAATGAATAAAATTTCTTGGAATCCTTTCATCTCAAATCTCCCTTCCATATCTTCCCTTACTCATCATGTTTTCACTATTCTATGCATTGTTATCTTCAACTAATCACATACATTTAGTGTCTAAAATAAATCCATAGACTATTGTTAAATCCTTGGACACCATTGTACTATCAAACTATCCTTTGAATCTTCTTTCTTCCTTGATAGACCTATCACTGCCATCAATGGAGTGACTATCCCATTTGAAGCTCTCTTGAAGTCTTGTACACTATCAAAAACCTCCAAGACATCTCTCTATTTATGCTTATGAAAGTCTTATAACTTTTTACATATGATTCCACCTATCATATATCTTCATTTTTATTTTCTATAGATTGCCATATTCCATTTTTCACCATAACCCTAGCCTCTTTGGTTATTATCCTCCCTTGAATCTTTTACTATGCAATAATACAATGAAAAAATTTCTTCTAATACTATACTTTCCTATTGGAATGATGACAATATGACTATCCTCAATTAGTAGTCATTTTCCTTTGTTTCATTGACATTTGACAAACTACCCCTTGATTGTCTCTCATGCCTTAATCATTGATATTTTATTATCTCAAGCCACCCTTAGGTTGATTTTCCTCATAAGGTATTTGTGACTTTAAATTTTTAATTTTCCTAATGAATGTCTTTCATAAGGATCCATAGTACAGTCATGAATACTCCCCTTAGGTCACAATATAGTCACAATTATTAGTATGAAATGGTTGTCTTTACATGTATGAATGATATTCTTTATCCATACTTTCCTCTTTAAAAGTTTTCCTTTTTTCTTAAATGGACAAGCCATACTCATAAGACTCATTGAGAACAATTAATAGTCACAAGACTTCATTGAGGACAAATCGTTACACTTAATGAGGACAAACCACATGGTCTTTAGCTTCAGTGCAAAGAGTAGTCCTAGTCATTGAGACTTCATTTAACACACTTTCAAATACATAAATCACATTGCTTAACTACTATATTAAGGTCTTAATCCAAGGTCATAGTATAGTCGTTAAGACTACCAACAATACAAAAGTCTTAATCACATTCATGAGGACTATCAATAAGATTAATGTCCTTGAAGAATTATTGCAATCATTTAAAATCACATTCACAAATTTTATGTTAAGGAAAAATTAAGCCTAAATCATGGTCATTTATATATTTATCACAATCATTAATGACTATCCTTTTTTTCCTTCTCATAAGATTATCGTTGTCCTTGCATTTTGCTTCTTGGACTGCCCCTCTTATCTTCATGTTCTATCTCTTTCATAGGGGTCATTGTATAGTCGTCAAGATTGCCTTCAACGTCACTGTGTAGTTATGAATTATTGTCAAGGAGGTCATTGTAGATTGAAGACTTGGCTATATTTTGTGACAATATCTTCCTCCATTGTCAACTTGACAAATGTCTTTTCTTCATGAATTCTCAAGAATATAACCCTTCACTCCTTTCATCGCAATGATATTCACTATTCTTTTTGTATAGTGACTAATACTAATTCATCAACATGGTTTAAGGTTTTCTTTCATCCTTCAAAAACCTGCCATTATTAAAAGTGACTACCCATTACATTATTGGTATGACTATCATTAAATTTTTTCTATGTCTATCCCTTTCTACATTATATTGTTTTCCATTGTAGGTCTTTCATCCCACATTATGAAACTCTTAACATATGTATTTTGTAATGTTTAATTTTTTTCATATTGATACCAAAGGTCCTTATCTACTACACGTTTGTATAAAGTAGGTGAAATATATTTATCATCATGAGGTCTCTCAATAATCCTTTTTGTAACATTTAATGAGTATCAACAATTTCTCCATTCTTTATGGATTCCATAAGAAATATATGGTTATATACCTTCAAAAAGACCCTAATAACTACCTTAAGCAATCCAAAAATAGACATCAAGATAATCCATAGAAATTTTCTTGGCATGAAATTCATCATTTCTTACGATCACCATGAGACCACATTTCTTTGAAGCATTTTTTCAAACAATTCACTGCCTTGTCTATGCTTTTAATTAAACAAAGAAACTAATGAAAGTGATAAAAACCTTTATATTTGTTGTTTCATTTTTAGATGTTGACATCAGAAAGCCCTAGAAATGTTTGCGGCACGATGGACCATGGAGTTGCTGCAACAATAGCCAATTATGATCCTATGATAGAGGTATGTGACAGATTAGTAAATTTGGCATTACATTTTCTCTTCTATGGTATATTATTGAAAATTTTCATGATACATCTATGTAGTTTAAATTCTATCTTGATAGAAGCTATAGGTACTTTTCACTCCAGATCATTAGTGTGCTAATGTTATGGATGATCATGATAATTATTTGTTTGTGGTAAGTAATAATTTTTTTATATGCCATTCTGCAATTCAATTTCTATATATTAACATCTATACTTCTTATTGTATCAGTTGTGTCTCTAGATGAGTGAAGAGAGGAGGACTAGCGAACACATTCAAAAGATAAAAGAATCAACATACACTCCATCTAGCCAATCATCGAAGGAAACACATGATCTTTATCCTTCCCCTAGTGGAAAATGACTATGTATTAGGTTCATTTGTTGAATGCCTACATGGCATTTTTGAACATATATATTGTACTATCTATATATGCGGCATTTTATGTCCATAAGGCTCTTTTGTAGTAAGCCTGCATGACTTTAATGGATATATTGTATAATTTTTTTGACATATATCATTGAATAGCCTTATGACCTTTTGATTAATGCAAATCTTATTTTACCACTACTATTCTTGAATGATGTTATCATGCGTATTTTGTAAATTGTATTCTTGAATGTTGTAGGCATGGGTGTTGTTTACATCTTGTTCTTGATTGTTATTGTTGAATATTCACCAATTATTCATCTGATGCATAAATAATTACACAATATTTTTATTACATTCAAATTTTCACATGTGCCTATAGCTTTCTATTCATGACAAATGTTATTGATTAGAAATTTAATTATCTAAACACTCCTGTAGTTAAGGGTAATAAACTTGTTAGCTTCTTTAATAAACTATTCAACCTTCTTCTTAAGTAGGCCAATAATGCATTTCAATATGAGTGTACCTTTCATGTGTATATTGGTGACTTATGTGTATTCATACTTTGTGACTTACATGTATACATGCGAATACTTTGTTACTTATGTGTATTTGTATGTATACTTCATGACTTACGTATATTCAAGTGTATACTTTACAACTTACATGTATACTTTATGACTTATATGTATTCCAATGTATACTTTTCGACTTACGTGTTTTCATTTGTATACTTTGTATTCATGCGTATACTTTGTATTCATGCATAAACTTTGTATTCATGTGTATACTTCATGAATTGCATGTATTTGAGTACATGTGCTTCACTTATTCACATGTATACTTCATGTATTATGTGTATTCATGTGTATGCTTCATGCTTCCTATGTATACTTCATGTGTTCACATGTATGCTTCATGCTTCTTGTGTATACTTCATGTATTCACATGTATGCCTTAGAGATAACAAAAAATGAGAGAGGTTATTGTAGAGGGGCCCTACATGATCCCATAACCTCTAAAAAAATGTTTCTAAGTGACACAATTTTTGAGTCACAACTCATCAAAGATTGTTGTCCTTTTACACTTTGGACTTTTAAGGGATATCACCAGTACAATGTAGCTCAGATTGTTTTGACATGTTTTGCTGCAAAATAGGACCATTCCTAGCCTAAACATACCCATCCAGATGTGTTGGAACTATCAGTTTGGTTGTATGAAGAGCATAACAAAAATTACACCCCTTTGCAACTTTACACTGCATGTATTTGAAACTTTTTCCATCAACTAAAAAATGGACACCATGAGAAAACCCCTCATAGATATCAAAAAATGAAAGAGTTTATTTTAGAGAGGCCCTACATGATCTTGTACCCTTTGATGAAATATTTCTAAGTGACATGGTTTTTGAGTAACAACTCATCAAAGATTGTTGCCTTTTTGCACTTTTGACTCTTAAGGGATATCATAGGTATAATGTAACTCAAACTGTTTCAACATGTTTGGGTGCGTAACATGACCATTCCTAGCCTAAACATACCCATTCAGATGTGTTGAAATTGTTGGTTTGGTCACATGGGGAGCAAAATGAAAGTTACACCCATTTGGAACTTTACATTGCATGCATTTGACACTTTTTCATCAACTAAAAACTAGACAACACATGAAAACACCTCAAAGATATCAAAAAATGAGAGAGGTTATTGTAGAGGGTACTTACATGATCCCATACACTTTGATGGAATTTTTATAAGTGACAGTTTATGAGTAACATCTCATCAAAGATTGCTACCTTTTTGCACTTTGGACTCTTAAGGGATATCACCGGTATAGTGTAGCTCATACTGTTTCAGAATGTTTGGATGTGGAACAAGACCATGCCTAAACTAAACGTACCCATCTAGATGTGTTGGACCTTTCATTTTAGTTGCATGAGGAGGAAAAAATAAGTTACACTCTTTTGCAACTTTACACTGCATGCATTTAACACTTTTTCCATCAACAAAAAACTATACATCATGGGCAAACACTTTAGATATATCAAAAACCGAGAGAGGTTATTATAGAGTGGCCCTATGTTATATTTTAATCTCTAAAAAAATGTTTATAAGTGACATGGTTTTTGATTAATAATTTGTCAAATATTGCTGCCTTTTTACACTTTGGACTCTTAAGGGATACCATCGGTACAATGTGGCTTAGACTATTTCAACATGCTTGGGTACAGAACAGGACCATGCCTAGCCTAGAAATACCCATTCAGACATGTTGGAAATTTTGTTTTGGTCACAAGAAGAGAAAAATTAAAGTTACACCCTTTTGCAACTTTACACTACATGCATTTGACACTTTTTCCATCAACTAAAAACTAGACACCATGAAAAAACACCTCAGAGATATTAAAATAGAGAGAAGTTATTATAGAGGGGCCCTATGTGATCTCGTATCATTTGACATAATGTTTCTAAGTGAGATGGTTTCTGAGTAACATCTCATCAAAGATTGCAGCCTTTTTGCACTTTGGACTCTTAAGGGATATCACTGATACAATGTAGTTCAAACTATTTCGACATGTTTGGGTGTGGAAAATAACCATGCCTAGCCTAAACATACCCATTTAGATGTGTTGGAACTATCATTTTGGTCGTACAAGGAACATAATGAAAGTTACGCCCCTTTGCAACTTTACACTACATGCATTTGACATATTTTCCATCAACTAAAAATTGGACACCACGGGAAAACACCTCATAGATAATAAACATTGAGAGAGGTTATTGTAGAGGGGCCCTACATGATCCCATACCATTTGATAAATTGTTTCTAGGTGATATGGTTTATAAGTAACATCTTGTCAAAGATTGCTACATTTTTTCACTTTGGACTCTTAAGGGATATCACTGGTAAAAAGTAGCTCAAATTGTTTTGGTATGTTTGGGTATGGAACAGGACCATTCCTAACCTAAAAGTACCCATACAAACATGTTGGAATTTTCCGTTTGGTTGCACAAGGAGAAGAACAAAAGTTACACCCCTTTGCAACTTTACACTACATGTATTTGACACGTTTTCCATCAACTAAAAACTTGACACCATGGGAAAACGCCTCAAAGATATCAAAAATGGAGAGAGGTTATTGTAGAGGGGCCCTACATGATCCCACAACCTTTTAAGAATTTTTTTTAAGTGACAGTTTTCGAGTAACAACTCATCAAAGATTGCTACCTTTTTGCACTTTAGATTCTTAAGGGATATCACCAATACAATGTAGCTCAAATTGTTTCGGCATGTTTCGGTGCAAAAAATGACCATGCATAACGTAAATGTACCCATCTAGATGTGTTAGAACTATTAGTTTAGTTGTACGAGGAGCAGAACAAAAGTTACACCCTTTTATAACTTTACATTACATGTATATGACACTTTTTCCATCAACTAAAAACTTGACACCACAGACAAACACCTTAGAGATATCAAAAACCAAAAGAGGTTATTGTAGAGGGGCCCTACATGATCTTTTTCCCTTTGAAATAATCTTTCTAAGCGATATAGTTTTTGAGTAACATCTCGTTAAAGATCGTTTCCTTTTTGCAATTCTTCTCTTAGTCCTTTTGTACCCTTGAGTGGTACCTACAACCTTTCTTTTCTTGGAAGTCTGAGCCTCCGACTCCTTAATCCTCATGGAAACCCACTAAATGCTTTTGTCCAAAACTAGTCTTGCAATTTGTTTTATGTCAATAAATTCTTCCATATTCCAATCCACTGGATCAAGATCTTTGGTGCTTACATTCTTTGCCTTGTATTGGGGATCCAAAGTTATCTATCATCTGATAATGTCTCAGGGATGTATTCTTTTATCTTTGGTGCATATTTTAGTGTGAAACAGGACCATTCCTAGCCTAAATGTACCCATCTAAACATGTTGGAACTGTCGGTTTGGTTGCACAAGGAGCAAAATGAAAGTTACACCCCTTTGCAACTTTACACTGCATGTATTTGATACTTTTTCCATCAACTGAAAACTCAATACCACGAGCAAACACCTCAAAGATATAAAAAACAAAGAGAGATTATTGTAGAGGGGCCCTACATGATCCCATACTCTCTCACATAATTTTTCTAAGTGACATGGTTTTTGAGTAACAACTCATCAAAGATTGTTACCTTTTTCCACTTTTGACTCTTAAGATATATCACTAGTACAATGTAGCTTAGACTATTTCGACATGTTTGGGTGCAGAATAGGACCATGCCTAGACTAAACATACCTATTTGGACATGTTGGAATTGTCGGTTTGGTCACACGAGAAGCAAAATGAAAGTTACACCCTTTGCAAGTTTTATGATGAGTCTTAGTGCACTTATGTATTAGGGTTAAATGGTGTAGATTATATTTCCTTATACATAATTAATTTATGCCATGCCTAGTGCATTTGTTTATGCATCATAATTTAATGAAATTGAATCTTATATTTGATTGTTCGAATGGAGTACGACATATGCGTTAGGTTGAATGACATATATGACAACATCCTTCAAGAATAACCACATGAAATGCAAACCTACCCACAATGATGATAGAATAAACATCCATAACCCCAACATGCTTTACATTTAGTGAGTAAATGTGAACTACCAACCTATTATTTCTTGCCATGCTTTCCACTTGGCGAGAAAATGTGAACTACAAACCTATTCTTTCTTGCCATGCTTTCCACTTGATGAGAAAATGTGAACTACCAAACTATTCTTTCCCACCATAGAGTCCTCAACTACATTGTGAAACATATAATAAATCAATAACATTGGTAAAATACTTTTAACAATATGCTTAGTAATATATTTGATATTGTTCCCTTTAACAACCCCACTAAAATTGACTTTTGAAATTTCTTGACAAAGTAGTTGACCATGATATCAATGCCTAAGATTTGTTCACTTACTAATAAAACTCTTGCAATATGCAAAAAAGTACTTTGTATTTAAATAGTTGACCATGAATTTTATTTAGACCATTATCCTTTTGAAGCATTTAGGTGTGTTTCCAACTATCAAAGATATTATTATGAATTTTAATGCTTCATATAACACAAAAATACGGGGCATCTTTAGCATGATTGTTGTATTTAATGCTTCATAGAAGACAAGAATATAATAGATGATAACATCGATGGTGACTTGCCAGGGCAACGACACTGATCAAAACAGTCCTTTAATACATAAAGGGTAGATAATTCATGCACACACATATAAGAGAGGAAGTGTATGATAGAAAATGAAGTCATTAAAGAGAGGAAGTGTGTGATAGAAACAATTGACAGTCCTTTACTACATAAAGGGAAACAACTTCATGTACACACATATAAGAGAGGAAGTGTATGACAACAAAAGAAATCATTAAAGAGAGGAATTGTTTGATAGCAACCTTAAAATGTGGATCTCAAAATATGTTGTTTCTCTTCACATGAACCTTCTTAAGATTAATAAATTAAATAGATAACCCCTTCTTTGGCACACAAACCAATTAAATACTATTTTACAATGAAAAAATGTTACAACCTATTCAATAAGATATTAAATAGAAAAATTGACACATGGACATGTTTATGGTGTTTAAACCACAATGTTGATTGGTTACAAATGAAGCAGCACATAGTTAAATAATTGCTACACAGTTAAAATTTTATTTTTCTTAAACTTTTATGTGTTATTTGCAGAAATTTTTTCTTTCTCAAATAAAATATGACTAAACATAAATAAACAATTTAAAAGTAAAAGCTCAAATGAAAATTATCGTATTAAAAAATAGAAAATATCATGGTATATCAAATCTAAAAGTAAAACTCTAATGGTGTAACCAAAGGTGGGTAGGGTGGGGGAGAAAGACATAAAAATGAAGCACACAAACCTTAATGGAAAAACAATGTTAATGAATCAGCAAGGTGCAAATGAAAGGAAATAAAGAGGAAAAGGACAATCCTTATCATTAAAATAAAGGATAGTGAGAGATAAAGAGCAAAAGAACAATCCTTATCATTAAAATAGGATAGTCATAGTCTTCTTTAAAGAGGACATAATAAATGGCTATGCATTGACAAACATGAATAACCTTTAAGAGGACAAAGAACATTAAAGTGGAATGTCAAGAGAAGAATCCATGTAAGGGAAACCCTATGGCAATGCATGACACTATTAAAGAGGACAACTCCTGAGTTAGTAAGGGAAGATAATAGTATTCAAGCTATAGTGATGAAGACAATCAAATAAAGAATGATATGGTAGTCAAGTCAAGGGGAATGTATGGTGGATAGTCATGGCTTATGACTAAGATCAATACCCATAAAATCAAACACCAAGAAAGCATGTTCAATATAACTCAACTATGATGCATAAACAATCACACCAAGACTGTTATACGAGTTTGATACAACTTTCAAACAAAACTCATACAATTTAATAAATATGTTATTATTAATTCCAAACAAAACCTAACATGCTTCTAAATGATGTCACTAGATCCTTCATGTAAATTAGGGAAAAATTTAGTGGTGAATCTTTGCCAATTGGTGAATTCTAGAAATCAGCCAAGTCAAAATTAGCGAATTTGCGCAAACCAACAGGGTGTCTAAATCACCCAAATTTTATGAACTATAGGTCCAATGCATGTCCATTTTCCAATGAGTTTTTTTTATGAGGCATATTTAAGCAACAAATTCTCCATAACAAACTATGCATTTTAAATGGACTGAATAATATTTTCACCTAGAATCCCAGAAGCATGTAATAAAACAACTACACATTTGCCAATACTATTAAAACAACATTGTATCAGGACCCATTTCACCAATTAAAATTTAAAATAGTTGCTTGTGAAGACCCATTTTTCCAATTAAAATTTATAAATAGCTACTTATGAGGACCTATTTCGCCAATAACATTAAAAAATAATTACATTTGAGGACACATTTCGCCTTGAAAATTACAATGTATCATTGTATAAGCACACATGATTCACAAAATTTTTATTATACCATTTAAAAATTCCTTAAAATTTTCCAAATATGGATTGATATAAATACAATCGAAATTGTCATTTATTCTTACACATTTTGTTCAATTTTGAGGTTCTACTTCAGAATTCGGAAGTCAGAAAAAGGCGAAAACATAGACTTAAAGGTGAGTGATCATTCCTTCATAGTTTTATTAGTTATAATAATAAGTTTTTTTTTAATCTCTTTTCCATTCTTGCTTCAATATTAAAGTTAAAGATGATATTGAGTAGGGAATGGGATCTATATTCTCTATCCTTAAACAAGAAGACATTTTTTTCCAGTTTTTATTCAAAGTGAGAGATCAATATGTCAAGCAGCAAGGGTTAGGCTCCTACCACTCCTTAGGGTAGCGAAGAGACTAGGAGGCCATCAAAATGCCCAAAAATTAGAAATAGAGGTACCACATAGTCTTACTTTGGAATTTCCAAAGCTTTTGATCCATTAGATCAAGATGGAGCTACATCATCAACTCTTCCACCAAATATTAATTAAGAAGAAATTCACAATGCCTCACTGCCATTGGAAGGTCAAGTTGAGATTGTTATTGAGTTAAATCAAAATGTATCAAGTGAGGATGGCAATATTGTAGAAGATATTACAAGGGATACCCTAGTTAGCCAAAATGAGATAATTGACTTGGATGAGGATGATGTTGGTAGCAAGAAAAGAAGAAGCAAATCAAAAATCAGGTGCGAGTGGGAAATGACAAGGAATTTTCAACTTGGTTGGTTGTCAAAGTACCCATTCATTGTACTAGTGGGGATTGGGAAAGAAAATGATATTGAAAATGAAACATTGGTTAAATGTATGATTTTTAGTTGGAAATGTGGAAGAACAAGATGTTGCAGCTAAATATTGACACAATAGAAAAGCATATTGGTAAAGTTGATAAAAAACAAATCATAGACGAAAAGGAACAATTAGTTGTATGATGGAAATCAAAGGAAGAATGTCTTTATGTTAGGTATGCCGTGGATTATGAAGAGCATGACCAAATAATGTCGACGCTTGTTGCATGTAAAGGTACACTTGAGGCTCAATTTGGAAAAGCAATGGAAGCAACAAATATGTCAAAAATTGTTCAGATGAGTGTTGTTTTTCATATTTTGTCCAGAGAGAGTCCTATGATAGACTACCTAGAATATTCTAGTTTATTATCTTATTTGGGTGTTCCTCACTATCCCTTCTCACATTAGTTAGTAAACATTGGATGGGAATGGGCAAACTGTCTTGTTGTAGTTGAAAAGGAAGATTTAAAGGAGAAAGTAAAAGAGTAAAATTTCATTGCATTATCTTTAGATGAAGTTATTGCAGTAGACAATACTTCTTGGGTTTGTATGCATTTGTATACTGTAGAATGACATGTTCACCAAGCTCATCTTCTCTATGTTCATAAAATGAAGGATAGTTCAACATAGCAAAATCTATTTGAACTAGTCAAGAAATATTTGAATGAAATTGCATGTATGGATGAGTTCATAATTGCCAAAAAGTTGATGTGTGTAGGAGTTGATGGAGCTGCAGTGATGCAAGGTCAAAGGACCAGTGTTTGCACAAAGTTACAAACTACTTGTGCACCATACATGCTTGGAATTCACTGCATGGCCCACATAATGAATTCAACATTCAAAATTGTAAGCAAGTTTCCTATAGTATCAAAAGTTGAAAGTCTAGTTTGCGAGATCCACGCATACTTTTGTCGAAGTCCCAAACGTTTCACAGAATTTTAAAATTTTGCTGAGGGAATAACACTAGGAAACAAGCTTCTCAAGGATATTGATACTAGATGGATCTCCCTACATGGGCTAGCGCAGTGAGTTCTTTTAGAATATAAATCCTTGATTGGAGTGATGTACGAGCATCACAACACAGTAGACAAAGCTCCTGACCTCTTAAATAGGTTAAGCGATATAGAGACACTCTTGAATTTAGCTAGTATTCTCCCCATGCTGGATGTGATGAACAATCTTGTGAAGAAAGCTAAAGAAAGAACTATGTATATTAATAAATATGCCAATCTATGTAAACATACATGCTTGGCCCTCGATCATCTATATCTAGATCTAACACAAGAAGGCCCAAATTATTTCATGTGGCAGAAAATTACTGATTTGAATGATCTTGATAATTATTTATAGTTTAATACAAGAGGACTCTTATTTATATGTGTATGTGGATATGAGATACCAATGTACCATTGGAAGACAACCAAATGCTGTAGCTATTAACAATGAATATTTTAACAACATTGTTAAATCTGTTAGTGATAATTTGAAGGAAATTTCATAATCTCTTTCCTCAAATATTCAAGAAAGATTCCCTCGACATGAAATACTTGAAGACATGGGTATTGTGTATCCTCAATTTTGGGAAAACCGAGATAAACCAAAATATTTTCATGATCAAGTAAAAATCTTGATTGAACAATTTTTGAAAAGTGTAACATTCAATGGGCAGAAAATAGAAGGAATTTTAAATGAAGCTAAGCTTAGAAAACAGTCTAGGAGTTTTGCAATAGCTATGAGGGACCAATATAAATCCATGGGCATGGAGAAGGCATTTGAACTGGGATCAATAAAAAATGTTTGGAAAAACTTAGGTCAGAGTGAAATAGTGTGTGATTTGATATCATAATATTTCAAACTTTTTGATTTATGTCAAAAAATGATATTGGGGTCAGTGGAGGATGAGAGAGTTTTCAATACATTGGGATTTTTGAAATCAAAGTTAAGAAACAAAATAGACAAGAATTTGGAAAATTGCTTGAGGTTGAAAGGAATTACGTATAATGTCTTTACTTTTCCCTTTGAAAGGCTAAGTAATTTTCATAATTGAAGTCTACATGGAAAAGACTAGTTAGTAACACTCTAATTCTAAATACTGTGGTGGTGGATTAGGGATAAATGATGAGATGAATCCACTGTCTCCTGATTCCATCCTTACCTGTCCCATAACCCAAATCCCATGTCCTGTTCCATCCAACCCATCCACGTCCCAGACCACCCATCCCAACCATCCAAACCCTGAACGACCATCCCACCCAACCCACCTAGAACCCCATCACGACCCAATCATCCCAATCCAACCATCCAACCAACCAAATCCAATCCCACACCACCAAATTTTTTCATGTTAAAAATACTTGTCTGTTGTCCCATTTCAAAATGTCTGTTAAATTAAAATAACATAAAGACTTAAAACTAAACAATGGTCCCACTCCTAGAACCGACTCCTTCACTTTCAATTATTTCCACCTCTCGCTCCTTCAGTAACGCTTCCTATTCCTTTACTCTTTGCCTGTATTCCTGGTACTTGGTGACAATTGTGGTGATGTTTTTTCTTCCTAGAGTCATGGTGATTTGCATCCTTGTCCTAAATCTTAAAAGTACACGGTCCGACTCAGCTAGTGTTTCATACATGTTCTCACTTTCTGACTTATATGAACTCATATAGGTCTATAACTTACTCAATTTTCTAAAGGAGTTTGTAGTGGTTGTCTTAGGATCAACTACTTCTCTATGATACACCTCTTTAAATTCCCTCAATATGTCTACAGGATCCAGTACATTTTCATTGAACCCATCCATGAGGTCCACTTCAAGGGCATTGAAGTTGTCCTTGATCTACACCAATATGTCAAAGTATTTTTCTAACACTTTATTGAATTCCTTTATAATCTTCATATATTGTCAATTTCCACTCCAATGAATCATACCAAGTAGGATCAATTTCTTTAGGGTCATCCACCAATTTTTCTCTTATTAACAAAGAGTGCTCCATGGAGACTAATTCTTTAATTTCCTTTGAAAGCAAAAATGTGCTACTATGTTCTCTCCTGATTTGTTGGAGCTCACCTACTAGTTCCTTTATTTTATCAGACAAATTAACAAAGAATTTCCTAAATTTAGTAATGTGGAAAACACCAACCTAATAGGCCCTTCTATCCATTCGCTAGAAGCTTTAGCATAACGTAAATTTTTCCTAACTTGTTGCACAATGTCAAAATCAATACCTTGAAAATTTGAGCTTGAGGCTTCCTTAGTGGTCAGAGTCACAATTAATGAAATAAAATTTCTTAAAGAAAGATTATGAGATTGCAACTGAAGGTTCTCCTTTTTCAATTCTTTTGCTCTTTTGATCAATGCATTAACAAAGTAATCGACATGATATACATCACCTTCTAAAGTAGATGTCCCAATATCAACATGACTAACCTTGTAGCTAGCTTCAATTATCTCATTTTTGTTTAGGTCCTTTTGTGGATCAACAATCTCCAACAATTGATGTGTAGTAGTGGAATTGGTGACAATTTGTGACATCCTCTTAGCATTTTTGGGCTTCTGGTGACCATATAATAGCATGGAAACTATATCTACTTCAATTGTCATTGCGGGAATATTCTTTCTTTTCTTCTCAACTGCTTTCTTTAACCATGTTGGGGAAGATTCCACTTGCACTAATCCAATGTCTCTACTTACAACACTTACATTTTCTTTTCTTTTTTTAGTTGATTGAATAGAAACAGTTTTTTTAGTTCATAAACAATTTTTTTAGTTGATTGAAAAAAAATAGAAGTATCTCATGGTGGAGAAGGGGGAACTTCAAAGAATATGGGAAAAGAATTATCATCAATTATTTGTCAAAAAATTCCCTCAGAGTCTGTAGGCATTGACTTTTCTTGACTAGCCTTTTTCTTAGGTACTGAGGGTACACTAGCTTGTTCACAAGTTGATTTTAGCTTGGCCCTAGTGTCTTTTGGCTTCTTGCCATCTCTTGACTGTGAGCCAATGACAAATGGCCTAATTAACTGCTTTCCAGCCAATATATTTATGCTAGAGGCTTGTAGAGTCCCTTGCTCTTTTCTCTACGAAACTCTTTGCTCATGGGGAGAAATTGCACCTTAGCACAATTTTCTATTCAACTAGTCTGAAGTTCTTCTCAAAAAAAGGGAAGTGTTGGTTTCTTTTTACAATGTAACCAGGTTGATCTTCTAATCTACCTATGGAATTTCCAATTCCAATCAAGGGCAGCTCAAAGGACCTGGACCAACTGATGAGGACTTTAAAAAACCTCCTACACTTCAGACTCTACAACACCCAGGAGGGTGATCCCTTAATGTGTTTACAACCTCTACACCAATATTATAAACAACATTAACAATAACAAATGATCTCACTTAATAGCACAACATAATAGGATAATACTAAAATAAATTGGTTGTTTATCAGTAATATCAACTATTTGGAGCATGAGATAATTACAACACAATCCATAATATAATTTGTCATTGATTTGAAATTTGTAGCAAGCTCTAGGTAAAGACAAACAAATACTGAATTATACAAATAAGTACAACTTAGATCAGTGTCATATATCCATTGGGGAGTCAAATTCACAAGTAGTTAAGGGTTTATGACAGATTTAACACATAACATATAATATTGCTGATAACATTGCATTGCAATCTCATCAGTATGTATTCTAACTCAATACTACTTACCAAATCCCTATACAAAACATACCCACCTATAACCCCATTCAAGCATTTTAATTAACTCCTTGAATTAAAGCTAACATAGAATCATACACACCACGATAGTGAGATGAATGAAACAACCATCTGTCTTTACAGTTTACTTTGCAACTTCACCTAGACTTGACCAAAAATTGTCTAACTTGCTAACTCCTACTTCTGGCCTTGAAATATTTCTTATAGAGAATGAAGGAGCAAACAAGCATCGGGCCAAAAGGTATAGATGTCACCAGCCGAATGAAGCACCTGGTGATATTCAAAAAATTTGTCACAATGGCAATCATCCTGGAGAATTCATCGATCTCTGGTATTCTTCATCAGTCGGTGGAAATATTTGATGCATATTTAAATTATAGTCATCGATCCTTCAATTCAATCAAATCATATAATGACTACCTTCAAACTAGCCTGAGACAATTGACAACGTGACAACAAGGGGGCCACCACACGATACGCCACGAAGGAAATCCACGTGGTGGTTGCCCACAATATCACAATCGGTAAAGATCCTGCAACTTTGGATCGTGCAATGGTGAGCAACCATTGATCTTGAGCATTAGTGATCTCACTCCTTCAACATGGTCGCCATCCTTATTATTAACCATCAAGCAAATTTTCCATTAAGATCATAACATCTCCATCGATTTGAAGCACGTGCATCTCACAAGCACTTTAGTAACCTAATTTTTAATGTATTAAGGCCAGATTAATGTATTTCATTGTTCCTTTGGCTCCACTAGATGAGACATGTGGCAGTCGCCCATGATATCATGATCTTGCAATTTTGGATCACGTGATGGCGGGAAACCATTGATACCTGATGAAAATTGATTGATGGTAGTGCGAACATCATCCTTCAGCCTCACCAAGGAAGTCCATGTGGCACTCGCTCGTGATATCACAATCAACCAAAGTACTGTGGTGGGGCCATCACGGGATGGCGGGGAATGACTCAGATCAAAGGATAGATGATCAATGGTCGCACAAATTTGATCCCCAGATGGGACACGTGGCGTCCACCCACAATATCGCGATCGGTAAAAATCCTGCAAGTCTCGATCATGCGATGGCAGGCAACTGTTGATATGTGAAGGCAATTTGATCAATGGTAGCACGAATTCAATCCCTTCTACAAAATAAAATATTCATTAAAAGGACGAGGGGAGGTCATCACTAGGTGGATGGTAAACAATGACATAAGTTGTTTTAAAATGATGAAGCATGGGGTCATCCAAAACTTAGGGAAAATAAAATCCCACGAAGGAAATAAAACATTAAGACCAAAGGAACCCAACCTTAGACGAAACAATGGGACATAAGATGTTTTAAAGCCCTTCCAAAAAGTAACAACAAAATAGGTCCCAACCAAGGCATAAGGTAAACACAAGGGTTTAACATGCAGACAAAGCTAAAACCCCAACCCTTAAAAAATTTCCAACACCATGAAAAAACCAGTGACCTAAGGCAGGGCAAGAGTGAAACATAAGGAGAAAAAATTGAAGTTCCATTAGTGGCTCCAGTTGGGGACGTTCATTCTACTGGAATGGAGTGAGAATTCATAATCTTAGGTAGAGTAGACCAAGATGCAAAGACAACCAAAAAGAGGGATTGTTCAGACAAAACAATACAAACTATGTATAGGATATATACAAAATATACAAACCTAAGCTACTGTTCATGGAAAAGAATACTTCAAGTGAAGTATAACTTCAAGAATTGTCCATGAACTGGCAGTTCAAGAATATCCCCTCTCATATCTTGGAGGAAGTAAGAATCTTCACCCCACTTACCATAATAAAAAATGGACCCAACCATATTGCATCAAATTTCCCATGTTTCCCTTTATCTTCCAATTTGGAATTCCATATTAGAACCAAATATCCATTTTTGAAACTCCTTGCAGTTGCCCTCTTGTCATACAAATTCTTTACTTGCAACTGCAACTTTTCATTTCTTTTTTGGGCTTCCCTCTTGGTTTCATCTAATTCTATAAGAGCTTCCACTCTCAATTGCATCTCATCATCAAGTTCATTATCATGCATCTGAACAAACTTATACATTTCCATTAAATTATTTTGGGGCAACCTGGCATTTATCCCATAAACCAAGTCAAATGGGGCACAAGTTATTCCTTCTTCACAGTTACCCTGTCTACCTAGACTGCTAATCTTAGCTTAGAATCCCAAGCCCTTTTATTCTGATCCAAGATTCTTTTAATAATCTTCATCAAGATTTTATTGCTTGATTCTGCTTATCGATTTCCCTATGGGTGATATGGCAATGAATAAGAAATTTGGATGCCATGCTTCTCACAAAATTCTATGTATTCCTCATATCTAAAACACATTGCATTATCTGATACAATCCTTTCTGGACATCCAAATCTAATCAATATGTTGCTCATCAGGAAATCAATTACCACTTTACTAGTGGCTTTCTTTGTTGGAATTGCTTCCACCCACTTGGTGAAATAATCTGTGGCCACCAATATCCACGAGTGACCTCCACTAGATTTACATGCTATCTCTCCTACAAAATCAATACCCCACTACTGGGAAGGAGCTTGTACTATAACTAGTTTCAGAGCAAGTTACCAGAAAACTTTAATTTACAGGAGAAACGCTGACAAGCATCACATGTCTTCACTAATTGGTGTACATCGTTAAAAACTGTAGGCCACCAAAATCCAACCCTCATTATCTTATGTGCAGTTGTTTTAGCCATATAATTTCCTCCATAAACTCCACCATGCATCTCACTTAGAAGTCCTTGTGCTTGATCTTGGTCAACACACTTTAGCATGACACCTTCTCCATTTCTCCACCAGAGCTTTCCATCTATGATAACATATTTGATAGCATGTAACTTCAATGTACTTTTCTCATTTTCACTCAAGTTGTTAGGATATTTCATTTTTTGCAAATAATATTTCACATCTCTATACCATTCAGAATGCTCCATATCACATATGTGTGATCTATTTTCATCTTCTAGCAAATTTATCTGATTTTCTTCCAGATTACTTTGGGCCATGAGCTTGGCCAATCCTTATCCTCTCACCAGTTTAGTAATCTGGACCTCAATGTTGAATTCCTAGATCCTATTTATCCACCTACACCTTCTTCCTGACACTTCCTACTGTGTGAAAATGTCCTTAACAACAACACTAGGCACATATGCAATTACAGTAGCTCCCATCAAATAAGGCCTAAAAGCTTTTACTGCTTTTACCAGTGCATATGCCTATTTTTCATTTATATCATACTTAAGTTTCGCAGCTTGTAAGGATTTGCTGAAAAAGGCTATAGGTTGTTCAAAACCTTCTGCATTCTTTTGCAACAACACAGTTGCAATTGTGTGGAAAGAAGCGAATGAAAAAATCTGTAACTGTTTGGAAAAATCAGGGGTTCTTAACATATGAGTCTCCTGTATTGCTTGCTTAATGGCTTGGAAGGCCTGCACAGACTCTCCATCCCATTCAACTTTGGCTCCTTTCTTGAGAATTTTGGAAATAGGGCAAACTATCTCAACAAAATTCATCACAAACCTCCTCAAGAAATTTATTTGTCCAAAGAAAGATTGTTTTCCTTTGACACTTCAGGGTTGTGGAACTTTATCAATTGCAATTACCCTCTCTGGATCAATTTTTACTGCATCCTTGGAAACTATATGTCCTAATAGTTTTCCTTCTAGTACTCCAAACACACATTTCTTTGGATTCAAAGAAATGCCATACTCCAAGGCTCTAATGAATATCTTCTCCAAGTGCTCACAATGATCCTCTTCCTTTTTAGAATATGCAGTCAAATGATCTTGGTAGATCACCAAAAACAAGTTAATGAAATATGAAAATGCCACATCCATGGCTCTCTAAAAAGTAGCCCCTACATTTGTTAGACCAAATGGCATTCTTACATAAACATATGTTCCCCATGGTGTAGTGAAAGCCGTCTTAAACTGCTGACACTCTTTGACCATGAGCTGATTATAACCAAAGAAACCATCCATCATAGACATTAATTCACAACTTGTCACTCTTTGCAACATGGCTTCCATATTGGGTAATGGATAATTGTCCTTTACTGAAGACACATTCAAATTTCTGAAGTCTACACATAGCCTGATGTCTCCATTTTTCTTCCTTACTGGTACCAAGTTTGATACCAAAGATGAATGTCTGATTGCTTGATGATCCCTGCATCCCTTAGTTTCATTAATTCTTCTTGTATTTTGGGAATCCAAGGTGGGATTAATAGGCCTTTGCTTTTGTCTAAATGGCTTGGCATCATCACACAAAGGAATCTCATGTTGGAAAAGATGCTCCCTGTATGCCTTAAGGTCATCATAGGACCATGCAAACACATGCCTAAACTTCCTTAACAAGTCAATTAGCATCTTTCTCACTTTTGGTGACATTTTCTTTCCAATATACACCTTCTTTGGGGATGCGTCTGTTCCAAGATTTATCTCTTCCAAGTCATTAGGATGAGAAACAGTATGATTAGCCTTTGTCTTATCTTGATTATCAAACACTCTTTCTAGTACAACTAGACCCTTGGGAACTGTGTTTTTTTTTAACTGAATGACCTCGTTTCCAAATATAGTATTCTTACCATCAACATTTTCATAAAAAACTCCAAAGTCAATTTCCTTATTTTCATACTCTCCCACACAATTCACAAACCTTAACATATCATCATCATTGTCAAAGATTTGCTAATTTTTTTATGTTATTAGGGACAAATGGCCTGGTTTGCACCTCAACCTTTGAAATTCCAACATAAGTCATATCATCTGGTTTTAATGAAATGTTGGCTAATAGGTCTACCACTTTGTTTTGACCTCTCTCCATCCATCCTATGCCAAATGCATCAAAGCTCTCAAATTCATCCCAAACAACATTCCTATACTGTTTCAACCTCTTGTTCTTTGATACATACTTGGATCTAACTTGGGAGACCACAAGCTCAGAATCCCCAATTACTTTGAGCTTCTTGATCCCATGTTTTTTAGTCAATCTCAACCCCAATAATAAGGCTTCATACTCTACCACATTATTTGTGCATTCAAATAACAGAGTGAAAGAGAACCTGAATGTCTTTCCACTTGGTGATCGTAACAGGACACCTACACTAGAGCCTTCCTTTGAACTTGCACCATCAAAATACATAATCCACAAGTCATCTGAGTCTGAGAATTGTTTTATTTCTATATCAATCAATGTAGTAGGCTTATCACAATTGCTAGGAAGTTCCTCAACCCTAAATTCATCTATACCACTATCAATAAAACATGTCATATTCTCAATCGGGCCATGCTCAATCATATGAGGTACTTTTGATTCTCTTTCAATTTTGACATCCATACCATCAATGGAGAAAATAGCAAATGAAAAATCACATTGCATATTACCCCCCATTGATGCACTCCATTTTCTTGAAAAAGCATTCCAAAATGAGGTGGGATGTCTGCAACTAATACAGTCATGACTAAGTCCTTGTCAGGGTACTGAGTTAATTTATAAGGCAATGCTCTGATAGTTCCAATAACTGGCACTTCTCTTGAGTCCATAGCATAACATTTACCTTGAGCAGTATCTACTGTCAAGCCCATTGCCTCCATTATTTTGACTGGCATAACATTATTTGATGCCCCTGAATCTATCATACAGTTCTTTAAAGTTTTTCCATTTATATCCACACTTAAGAAAAAAGGGGTTATGTTTTCAAGGCACATGTTAATAGAATTTCCTAAATACATAGGAGGAATTTGTGACACAATTCCCTCCACTTCCTTTTCTTTTTCTTTATCCTTCACTTCTTTACCACTTTCATGTTTACTCTTATTAGCAGCAATATTTGTAATCAAGGCTATTGTCTTTTCTTTGTGTTCATTTATTCTCATCATTTCTAGTAAAGGTACAATTACCTTAACCTGAGAAAGCACATGAAACATATCTACAGGTGTATAGTTAGGAAAATTAGACATCATACCTTCATCATTTTCCTTTTTCTTTGGTAGATTACTTCCTACCAGCTTCTTTTGCTTCTTATCCTTTGCAATAGGTTCAACTACCTTTGTAATCACCTTGGTCTTCACCGATGATGCAGTCACATCTTCCTGAGGCTTTTGAGTCTCATTCCTTTTTGTCCAAACCTTATCATTCTTAGCTTCTTTGACTTTCACAACATCCTTTTTGTTGTCGACCTTAACACCTTTGTTTTGTCCTTTTGCTCTTTAATAAACAAGTTAGCAGGTTTACCCTGCTCACCACCCACAGTTCTATTTCTCAGTTGAAGAGAACTTCTCATTTGAACAACCATTTCTTTAGTCAATCTTGCAATCTCTTCTTCTGACGGTCTCCTTAAGGACACTGAATGTTCAGCTTGCTCCATATTGCAAGCATTATGATCAAAATCACCTTCCTCATTAGAAAAGACCTGTTGATGGTACATCTCACTTCTTTGCCTCTGATTAAGCACATTAGCTTCCTGTATTTCATCATTAGAGGAACATTCTGCCTCATCAATCTATGATCTAGCCATACAACATTTACATCATCCTGATCATATTCCAATGTTTGATCATGAACATCTTCTTCTACTTCCTCAACAACAAGCAACTGAGCAACACCACAATAATTTTGATCATGTGGATGCTCACACACTTCACACCATGGTCTATCTGCTACTAGATTCATTGAATGTTTCTGCAAGGGGTCTGGCGTATGTTGATCATTTTTTATGTTTCTGGCTAGGAAAGATTGGTTTTCTATCTTTCCAATTTTTATTGTAAGGATAATTTTGAAATCTAGGTTGCCTATCATTTTTATTATATGGTTTCCTTTCATTTCCTATACCCTTCTCTTGCTTAGCAATAGTTTTCTTTATGTCTTTCAAGGTATTGTAAACCTTTTCCCACTTTTCATCATCTTTAGGCTTGGCAGCCAGAACCTTCTCAGTCTTATTTTTAGGATCTTTTAAAAGTGTAGGTTCTTCTCTCCTACCATATTTCCTAGAAGCTCTTCTATTACTTTCAATATTTATAGCCACCTTAAATGTATCCCTCATAGTTTGAGGGTCTTTATCTCTAAGGAGATATGCCATTTTAGCATCAAAAGCATTGAAATATGTAGTTAAGCAAACATTTTCATCAAGCCTCAAAACCTGAAACAACTTATACATTGCTTTTTAAAATCTTAAGTTAAAATCTGTCATAGGCTCATTCAATGACTTCTTGATGTTATTAAACTCATTTACCATGAAACTAGCATTATTTTTATCACCATACTTCTCCTTGAAACACTTTTCAAACTCATCCCATGAACCAATACTAGCATTAGGTAGACCTTTATACCAGTCCCTTGCATCTTCTACTAGATATTGTACAAACAATTTCATTACAACATCCTCATGTTCTACCTCATAATCATTTAACATGTCCATGAAAGCTTTTAAGTGTTCCTATGTTGTCACAACATTATTGTTGGAAAACTTACTCATCTTTCTCTCAACTCAACAAGGATGGGATTTGGATAACCAGGGATACCATCAAAGAATAATGGCCTATACTTTTCCAACTATAGAGGTTGTCATTGAAATAATCCTTCATTCATCTTAGAATCAACACTAGACCCTACACCTTGTACTCTATGACCATCCTGATTTGTATTTACAAACCCAGTTGCATGAATCTTCAGGTTAGAATGATTTGTGGAGGGACTTGGAGTAATCTTAGGATTATTATTTAAGGCATCCTGGTCATTTGATGAGGTTGTAGCTTGTGCAACTTCATCGATACTTGTCATTTTTAGGAAACTTATTTTCCTCTTCATTTCTACATTTGCAGCCTCAATTTTTGTTCTCTCCAACTCTTCTGCCAGAGCCTCACTCTCCCTTTTAGCCTTTTCTAAGGAAGATTCTGTTTGAAATGACACATGCAGATGGATATCTTGTTGAGTGGAATGGGGAATCACCTTCTCATTTATTTTAATCCCCTCAACCTTTTTCTTTCCTTTGTCCAAGGCAGGCTTAAGGTTTGTATTACTTGGTTGAGACTTAACATGATTTGAGGGCTTTGGGTCAGCAGGCTTGGACTGGGCATCAATGTGGCCTACTGGATTTTGTTTAGACACATGCTTTGTTTACTTATTAACAAATTTCTGTATAACCGGGTCCTCAACACCTAGTTTAGGTTCTTCTTTGTTTAGTAACTTCATTGTTTCCAAGTGTCTCATCAACCTATCCCTTTCAATCACAACATCCCTCAACTCTGTTTCCCTCTCCTTTTCTTTTTTCACTTTGAGTTCAACTTGCTTTTGGATTTTCTGCCTCAAAGAATTAATATCTCCAAAAACATCATTGGGATCAGGCAAAGTCATATCGTAACTTGATGTATCACTTAGGTTTATTAGATTTACCTCTTCCAATACATGTTCAAACAATAAAGGGTTTACATCATTTTCAGCAGGAGGAGGAGGCACATCACCGATGCATTCTTTGTGATGGCTTCAACTTCTACTCTTGCTTCTTCTCCTTTCAACATATTTGACACTAAAAGGCCCTTTATTTTGACATGTCACATCTTCTTGAACCGGTGTACTAAGTAATGCATCAAAAAATCCATAACTATTTGAATATGAACTTCTAGACACCTCTTCAATATTTTTAGGGATATGGTGTAAAGGCTGAGTTGTACCTTGGTGTACAAGGTTTTGTGACGTGGGAGCAACATTACTAGATTTTGGTCTTTTCTTTATCCAGTCCTTCTTCTTCATTTTGGGAAGTTCACCTTCCAATTTTTGTTTTGGATGATTCTTCATGAATGACCTGGTATTCTTCATTCCTTGTACTAGTCCAAAAGTTCTTTCCACTTATAATAGACCTTTCAAAATAAAATGCACACTGGTGCAGAGACTTCAGATTCACCACCCAATTAGCTTGGGAATACCAAATACCTCAAGGTACGTGGTAGAATATGAAAACCTTTGGAACTTTGTACTGAAAACACACAAAAGTGCTTTACAACATAACTTTGAACACTTATGAAAATAGAAGAAGTGGACAAACCTAACACAGAACTAGAGGCTCAACCTTCAAATCACAAAAACACAATGAAAACTCTATGCAAAATGGACAACCAACACACTGTCAAGGAATATTGAAATTAGCTCCCCAGTGGAGTCGCCATTTTGTTGGTTTCTTTTTACAATGTAACTACGTTGATCTTCTAATCTACCTATGGAATTTCCAATTCCAATCAAGGGCAGCTCAAAGGACCTAGACCAACTGATGAGGACTTTAAAAAACCTCCTACACTTCGGGCTCTACAAGACCCGGGAGGGTGATCCCTTAATGTGTTTACAACCTCTACACCAATATTATAAACAACATTAACAATAACAGATGATCTCACTTAATAGTTCAACAGAATAGGATAATACTAAAATAAATTGGTTGTTTATCAGTAATATCAACTATTTGGAGCATGAGATAATTACAACACAATCCATAATATAATTTGTCATTGATTTGCAATTTATAGCAAGCTCTAGGTAAAGACAAACAAATACTGAATTATACAAATAATTACAACTTAGATCAGTGTCATATATCCATTGGGGAGTCAAATTCACAAGTAGTTAAGGGTTTATGACAGATTTAACACATAACATATAATATTGCTGATAACATTGCATTGCAATCTCATCAGTATGTATTCTAACTCAATACTACTTACCAAATCCCTATACAAAACATACCCACCTATAACCCCATTCAAGCATTTTAATTAACTCCTTGAATTAAAGCTAACATAGAATCATACACACCACGACAGTGAGATGAATGAAACAACCCTCAGTTATTTTATTCAAATTTCACATATGCATGTACAATGGAGAGACATGAGCTTGAATTTATCATTTCAACTCAAATGCTAGTATTGTTATACAACATTAAATTCCCATGAATTCAAAACTTATTACAGAATGACACATAACCTAAATTGTATTCTCTCTAAAACCATCTGGCTTTACAATTTACTCTGCAACTTCACCTAGACTTGACCAAAAATTGTTTAACTTGCTAACTCCTACTTCTAGCCTTGAAATCCTTCTTATAGAGAATGAAGGATCAAACAAGCATCGGGCCAGAAGGTACAAATGTCACCCGACGAATGAAGCACTTGGTGATATTCAAAAAATCTGTCACAATGGTAATCATCCTGGAGAATTCACCAATCTCTGGTATTGTTCATCAGTTGGTGGAAATATTTGATGTAGATTTAAATTCTAGTTGTCAATCCTTCAGCTCGATCAAATCATCTAATGGATACCTTCAAAACAAGCTGAGACAATCGACAACGTGACAACAAGGGGCCAGCCACACCATACACCGCGAAGGAAATCCACCCAGCGATTGCCCATGATATCGCAATTGGTAAAGATCCTGCAACTTCGGATCACGCGATGGCGGGCAAGCATTGATCTTGAGCATTAGTGATCTCACTCCTTCAACATGGTCGCCATCCTTATCATTAACCATCAAGAAATTTTTTTGCTGAGATCATAACATCTTCATCGATTTGTAGCACATGCATCTCACAAGCACTTTAGTAACCTTTTTTTTAATGTATTAAGGCCAAATTAATGTATGTCATTGTTCCTTCAACTCCACCAGATGAGACATGTGGCGGTCACCCGTGATATCACGATCTTGCAATTTTGGATCACACAATGGCAGGAAACCATTGATACCTGATGAAAAGTAATTGACGGTAGCGCGAACATCATCCTTCGGCCTCACCAAGGAAGTCCACTTGGTGCCCACTCGTGATATTGCAATCAACCAAAGAATTGTGGTGGGGCCATCACAGGATGGAGAGGAATGGCTCAAATCAAAGGACAGTTGATCAACAGTCACACAAATTTGATCCCCAGATGGGACACGTGGTGCCTGCTCATGATATCGTGATCAATATAAATCTTGCAAGTCTTGATCATGCAATGGCGGGCAATCGTTGATATCTAAAGGAAATTTGATCAATGACAACGCGAATTCAATCCCTTATGCAAAATAAAATATTCATTAAAAGGACGAGGGGAGGGCATCACTAGGTGGATGGTAAACAACGACATAAGTTGTTTTAAAATGATGAAGCACAGGGTCATCCAAGACTTAGGGAAAATAAAATCCCATGAAGGAAATAAAACATTAAGACCAAAGGGACCCAACCTTAGACGGAACAATGGGACATAAGATGTTTTAAAACCCTTCCAAAAAGTAACAAAAAAATAGATCCCAACCAAGGCATAAAGTAAACACAATTGTTTAACAATGCAGACAAAGCTAAAACCTCAACCCTTAGAAATTTTCCAACACCATGAAAAAACTAGTGACATAAGGTAGGGTAAGAGTGAAACCTAAGGAGAAAAATTTGAAGTCCCATTAGGAAGAAAGGACCATTAGGTCTAAAACTTCATCCTCTAACCAATTAATTTTGTACAAGGGCTTACCAGTAGGGGCCTGATATTCACGATCAATGATCATTGAGTCTTCTTGTGCATCTTTTGGAATACTAAAAGAAATACCAAAAGCTTGTATTTAACTTAGGGTCAATCTCATGAAATTTCTTCTATACACCTCACCTTCATCTGTACAGTCTTCCCAAAAATCTTCAATATCAGGGCGATTTTCATAGCTGCCAGCTCCATACAAATTTTGCTTAACATAACCCTTGCTATCAAAATTAATTCTCATGGGAAAAGACTAAAAATTGAATTCATTTAGGGCTTTTTGCACACCCCTAGCAATATTATTACTTTTGCAAGAAAATTAAGGCATGGACAATGAAAAATCATACCCTTTCTTTCCCATGTTTGAATATTTAACATTTACGACAACCATTTGTCAGAAAAATTCAAGAAAAACCAAGAAATCATGTGGGTTTAGGGGCAATTTCAATGGAGCCTTCTCAAAACCTCCAATTCTAAGATAAGTAAATTTGTTGAACTGAATGTAGAAAATTCCAAACCTCGATACCAGAGTAGCCACTTTAGGTGAAACCCGAAGCTCGTTTTCCATTAAATTTTCTCACAATTTCTATTAAAAATTTGTCATTGATGCGACATAAATTCCTCATTCCAACCTCCTTAGTGAGTTGTAGAAAAGTTCTATACACAAGTGTGTCTAGTGTCAGAGACCTTTGTGGTTCCAACCCTACCCAGACAACCTCTTGACTGGATAGAATGTAAACCAGGTATGAGCACATGTGGAAGGTGTGGATGCTAAAATCTGCAAATGGTTAGTTTAAAACAAAACAACATTTTAACATCCCTATGAAATAATGAAACATGTCAATCATGCAATAAAATGGAACAATAGAAACTAAAGAAAGCATATGAAAGACATGATCCAACTCTATCTCATAGTGGATTGGTGTCACATGTGCTAGTGACCCTTTCCCAATCCTTGATAAAAAGCTCAAGATGATGAAATTGCTATAGATGATGGAGATGATGGACAAGATCTAATCTCAAATGAAGAGAGTGACCTTGCAAGATTCTGGAGGATTTGTTCAAAGATGAAGCTGCTATTTAAAGATTTTCAAAATGCCAAGTGTTGAAGAGGGACCAATGTGGGACTAAAGATTATGCCAATGATAGGAGGACACTTGTCAAATGGTGAGTGGTTGATGGTTGTGCAAGATTTGGGAAGAGTGCCCAAGAGGGGGAAATTTTGAATTCAAATTTGCAATAAATTTTGAGAGGGGGACAAGAAAGAAGAGCAATAAATGCCCTGTTTGACTTGTCATGTTGAGAGAAAATGAGGTTTTAATAAATCAATAAAATTGATTTATTGTGCAAGTGGCTAGATCTAGATAATGCAAGTGGGATGGGATTATCATTGGGTCAGGATTAGATTAAGTTAATGATGATTAGGCTGATTTAATGCTGATTAGATGATTTGACTTTTTGGACTTTGGTAATTGATTTATTTAAATAAGAAATTGATGGAATATGATTTAGGATTTGATTTAAATAAAGTCCTAATTTATTTGATGAATGGAATATGATTATGCATGATGTAATTTTGACATGTCTACAGAAGGAAACATTTTGTGAGAAATTTATCAATTGCTTATTTAAACGATAACTAATAATCTCAGCCTAGACAATGAGTTTATTTTCACTACAAATCAATAGAATAAAATGACACATCCAAAATTCAAAAGAGTTTGAATATACATTACCAACCATGCGATGTAGCAAGGTGATAGTATTTGAAATTTCATCCTTAAAATGAACCCTTTTAAGTTTTGAGGGCAACTGAGACTTACCATTTTTCTTAGACTTCAACCAATTCCTCGCAATGGAGTTTTTGCACCATTCTGCATTCATTCTGAAAAACTTGTCACCAACAACTACAAATATTTCCTCTATAATTTCCCTCTTTGCAATGCCTAATGTGTGGGAAATCACTTCAAGAGTAATTCTTGCAATGACTAACACATCCACAACTCTAATTTCTTGAGTCTCTGGAATGTAGCCCCTTGCACATGCAATCACCAGGTTGATGCTTTGTACAACCTCAAGAAAACCTCCCACATGTGCCAAACCACTCTGCAGAACTTTATCTTCTAGTGTTGTTCTCTCCCTTTGCTCCAAGTGCACCAAAAACTCCTCCAAATTGATGTGCACAATTTCAATGTCCCTCATGCTAGACTAGTGATTTTGAATTCCACTCTACATGAGCACAAATTTGTAGAGATAAAATGTTTGCACTTGAGAAGTACTGGCATTGGAAAAGAACAAGAATGTAGGCTAAAGGTCTGAGTAAAAAATTTCCACCCACTTATGTTGTTATTTTTGATAGGACATGCATTAAATGCGACATTCAATTTCATTCCTCAAAAAGATAGCCTTAAACTTGCATGCTTTTTGAAATTCCTGAAAAGAAAACTCAAGGTTAGTCTGTACATAGCATTCAATGAGATGTTAGATGATGACACCTTTGAAATACAAGATAAGTCCATAATTTTTCATGGTCGCTGAAACTTGGAACCTTAGAACCAAAGTCTGAAGTTTCAAAGTTTTTGAAACATTTGACCCACCGACTACAAAGATGACCAACAAAGACTTGCAACTCAACAAAGTGAATCAAGTCGAGGAATCAGGAAGTTATGAAAATTTAGAACTTCGCGAGAAGGTTATAAAACTTGTAGGACTAGTGACTAAGGTTAGGAAAAGCACCAAAACCATGACATTGAGTGATAGTAACCACAACAATGAAACTAACCAAAAATCTATCATTCCAATAATAGATAATCCACTAGAAAACTACTCAGCAAAAGAAAAATAATTCCACACACCATAACTCAAAGATTATGTATGCATGAACTTCACCATTGTTTAATTCTTTCTATATTGAAATAACTCTCTCATCCTCCATCGACTACAAAGATGACCAACAAAGACTTGCAACTCGACAAAGTGAACCAAGTCAGGGAATCGAGAAGTTATGAAAATTTAGAACTCCGTGACAAGGTTATAAAACTCATAGGACTAGTGACTAAGCTTGTTTTGATCCCTTATTTTGAGTCTTATCATCTCTCTAATTGTAACATTTTACATAAATTATTAATGAAATTTGATCAATGATCTTTCATTAATCTTCTTTGTCATTATGCATTGACGTATGTTTTAATTTTGGCTCTAGTTTAATGAACTAGTCAAAGTACCTTGATAAAAGCATGAATTCATATAAATGTTTTGTGGATATGATAAGTAGTCATGGAGATTGAGTAGTGATGTGTGAATTATAATGCAATTTCACTAAGATTATAAATGCCTAGAATTAAAATCACCTTATAGTTCATATTTTAATTGTGTTAAGAGTAAAACTTGAACATGTACTCAACGATTCATCACTCAACTCAATGCTTAATAACATATTAACAATAGTATTAGTAGCATATACAACAATGAATATCAACAATCATTTAATGTGTATCTAGTAGTTGAAACCACTACTAGACTTTTTCTTCAAATGATAAAATCAATAATACAAATAATTGAACATCAACACATTACCGAGGTCTGAATTTGAGCTTTTCTATTGATTATCACATAAAGAAATGCATAGAGGCATTGGAAATGCAAAATCTTGCTCAAAGACTATTGGAAGTGGAATTACTCTAAGAGGGCGGGGGTGAATCAGAGTAATATATTTTAAACTTTTTATGAGTTGAAATGCAGATTTAAACCCTTTTTGATCTTGAACAATAGTGACCTTATATATGCAACACTGAATTTTGAATGATTTTTTTAATAACTTAATCAAATATAACAACTCATATCAAAGCATGATGTACATTGTTCATATAGTGCTGAATGAACAACTTTTTGATGCTTTCTTTTGCACAAGACAACAAACTCACCTATGGCAGAATTTAACATTCACACATTGAACATGAACAATTGAACTATGATCTTGAAGACAACTTGAAACTATGAAAAGTATCAGAGCATTGCATGAACAACTTTTACAAATGACTAAAAGAAAGATTATGCGAGATAGGCACAAATCACACAAAAAAGAGACACTAAAATTTGTAGAGTGGAAAACCCTCTTGGGGCAGAAAAACCACTCCAAAATTCCTTACAGGCTTAATTCCAAACTGATTACAATATTTTTTAGAGCACCAACTCTTTACCAATTTAGGAGCTCTAACTCCACCAAAAATCTAAAGCATCGACTCCTCTACAGATTTAGAAACCACCAATTTCAAGGAGCACCAACCCCTTTTAAACACATAACAAATATAACATCCTATTAGAACCCTAGAAGTGCAGACATTGCAACTCTAGAGTTTCAATAGAAAAACTATGTATAATGTCTCAATAAGCACACTAAATAATGTTGTGCATCAACATCTTCTTTAATACAATAATATGAGAATCATAATAAAATATTTTCAATGCAGTATTGTCTTGCACAATGTGACTAAAGCTACATACTTCTTTCTTTTTTTAACAACACGTTGTTCTATCTCATAAACCCTCTCTTCACTTTTCTCAATTACAATATTTTCAATGCAGTATTGTCTTGCACAATGTGACTAAAGCTACATACTTCTTTCTTTTTTTAACATGTTGTTCTATCTCATAAACCCTCATACATTTTTTCAACAATACTTTGTTTTTTCTTATATCTTCTCATGATCGAGTCATGGCTTTTTTCCATGCATTTATACAATGAACACAAAATAGTTTTTCCTTTGCAAAAACCTGTATCCAAACTAACCAGGGTTTGGATAAATTGAAGATAATGTAGTTAAATCATGATACTTGTCATGGGTTTGAAGAATAACCACAAAAATTTGATGAAAAATCCACTAAAAAATGAAACCCTTGAGTAAAAACTTAGGTTATACAAACTAAAGCTAATCTTCAACAAAATCTTAATCACAAAATCAATTATGTTTGAAACTAGCATAATATCTTTCAAATTGAAAACCAAATACCTGGCGGCCAAAACATTACCAACTAGCTGTATAAACTCCATACCGGTCTCACTGTGCAACTTATCAAATTTTCAGCACACAAACAAGCTCAAAAAACTAGCTTCATACTGTAGCTTCACATTCTCCAAGGCAACACTGTGATGAACTTGCCCTAACTTTCATCAAGACTTTAGACTGCCCTTTTCATCTTTTGATAAAGTTTGAAGTCTGAGAGGACTCAATAATCACATGAAATCCGACAGTATTATTAACAAAACATAATGATGGTTGTCGATAAAACTTGACAACAAATGTTACTGCTGTGACAATGAAAAGTCAACTTCCTTGTAAATGTAATATGATGTGGTTGATTCAAATAATAACATGGTAAGCTTGATGGTGTAATGTATGCTTGGTGTAAGGTGAAGTTGACAATGTACTACCAATAACCACTAAATGGCTTTTATTTTAATCACAAATAAAGGCTGATGAAACAAACATTGTAACCATTAAAATATTGTATGCTCGACTAAGACTTGAGAAATATTACAATGTAGACTATATCACTTGTGAGGAGCCTGAATATTCCAAAACAAAGCCATAAATAGTTATAACATAAAGTCATCAAATATAGCATATTTTTCTACAAGAAACACAAACCATTCTATATTCCATTGCCTCTTATTTATGAATGTCACCATATAAACCATTATAAAGAAAATGTTAAAGAATTGCCTTTGTGAAGATCAAGGTATCATGCACCAAAATTGTAGCTGCCATTCTGTATTCTCATTACTAGCATTGTAAATGCCAAAGAACACTTATAATGCAAATGACATAGATTGTCTGTGTTGTCAAAGATGACACAATCATATAAACCGAGCACATAAAAACTGGATAAAGTGAATGTGCAATACAAGTCTTCATGAAAACTGAAGCTTACCAAACTACCTTTAACCTAAGCAATGAAATGCTATCACCTGTATTTGTCTCAGCAAAACCAAGTAGAGACTAAGAATAAACATTCCAATGTAGATAACAACCAGTAACATTGAATCAAACTGAGTGTCAACGACATGAGTCACCTAATCATCAACTGCACAAGAATCCAACATAATTAGTACCACAAAACTGAAGATAAACCATCAAATCACTGTTCATCTATTAACCGCTAAATATGCCAATGAATATGCCAAGTATTGAAACATGTTCAACCAAATACACCAAAGAATTTTCCAATGCCAAACCACAATTATGCTAATGCCAAAACAAGATCCAATCAGTTTTGACATCGAGGACAAATAGCACAAAAGAGAAGTCAACAAAGACAACTCTGCATAAAGCTGAGTTGGAACTTGGAAACTCATATTATCAAAAATCAAATCACTGCATCACCTTTTCTAGCAACTTCCACTCTTCAGGTGGTGGAATTGTCATTTGTTCTAATTGATGTTGTTTGACTTGAAGATTTGTTAACAATTCATGATTCAAATTGGAACCTGTCTTGGATTCTTCAGTCAATTTTGCATTCAAGGTTAGCAATGGTTTGATGGAATCCAAATATTCACCACATCTAGGTTCTGAGGAAACTAGTCCAAATCAATCATCCTTGCATCCTCCATCTTCTTTCTGAAATCATTCTTTCCAATGATTAGCTCATTTGTGTCAAAAGCCTCTGGAAAACCAAGCTATGTGAAGTTCCTTACCTTTTCATCCAAGTTCTTCATCTTGTCTGCATCCAAATGCAAATATTCCTTTGTTTCACACATTCTCAAACACTTTTCAATGATAGGTAACGTCATTGATGTAGTAAGATGATTAGTAATCCCTTTTGATTTCAAAACATTATCACTGGCTTTGTAGACTATTTGTTGAATTTGATTTGTAGATTTCTCTAATGCCAACACATTTTTGTTGTCCACTAAATATTTGTTGAGCTTCATATGATGTTATCTGATAGCATCAATCAATTGAAACATGTCACACAAATGATCAATCCCTTGTATTATTTCATCCCAGATCTTTGGTTTCATATGCCTCATTATTTCTCTACAAAATGCAAATAACTTATTTTGACAAGACTTATTTCATTTTTCACTTCCATCAGCTTTGCTTCCAATCTTTCATTTCTTTTTCTCTCCTCCAATTTTTGTTCCCACTGTGCATTTCCATTCACAATGCTTAGTCTTAATTTTTCTGAAGTGGATTTTTCCTCATCATATTTCTTGTTAATCTCATCTAGACTTTGCTTCAATTCATTCACTATAGTCTCATTTTGCTTATCCTCTTTGCTTGTTGATGTAGAGGCAATTTTTTTAATTCTTTTTTTCTAATTCATTGCTCTTGTTATTTGTTGCTTTCCTCTTTGCTTTCTCATTTGCTAGGTCTGCCTGCAACTTTTCATTTTGAGTCTGCAACCTTTTTTTCTCTATATCTTGCTTTAGCAATGATGTGTACATGAATTCATTTTTCTTCTTTGATACATTAATTTTTTCGGTATTTTCGAGTCCAGAAAATCCAATTGAATATTGTTCACTTGGAATTCAGATCGAGCCATCTGATTTGCTGGTTTATTTTGAACTGTGGGAACAATAATTGTGTACTCCATGATTTCTTTATTTGTGTAAAATGTGGGTAATACCATGGTTGTTTTAGGCTCTAAATTTATGGAAGACACACTCTCCATTAGTTGATTCTTGTCTTTTTTATTCAAGTTTGATTTCTTTTTCAAATCTTTAATGTAACCAAAACCTAGGGATGCAGGAACAATGGAATTATTGAATTATGAAGGAGTAGGAGTACTTGCAGATGCTAATGGTGTCACAAAAATACTAATTTGAAGTGGGGGAGTGCCTGTAAATAACTCCTTTGTGGTGGATCCACTAGTAGTGTGACTTGGACCTGCCAAAATCCTTTGCCTCTTCTATATGCCTTGATCACTTAGTGTTTATGTGGTATTGTATTGTCATCCTCTTGTGTGTAATTTGTTGTTGTAGCACATGTTGACCACTAATAGTAGTAGTAATACTACCCATACCATTGTCACCAGAGGTAGTGCCAGTTGTACTAAGCTCTCCACCATGGGCATGTCCTAGTTGTGATTGTGTCTAACCACGAGGATGAGGATTTGAAGCTCTAACAAATTGACTTGTATGCCCTAGGTCTACTTTTTCACCTCCAATCCCAAGGCCAAATTTATCAACTACTTTTCTATGCTCTACATCTATTATTCTCCAAGGGCCTTATCTTTGGGACCTCAAAGGACCGCCTTCATAACTCATTTTTTTAGCTATTGCTGCTCCTGTAGTATATGCTTCTTTTGTGGTCTCACTTAAACCAAGTTTAAAATTGACATGGATTTGTTCTTCCCTATCATCATTAGATTCATCATCACTTTATTTATCTTCTTGTTCATCCAAATGCTCTATATTCCACAATTTGCTAAACTCACAGTCTTCTTCATTATCTCAATACTCTACAAGAGCTCTTGGATCACCTAGCTCCTTCCTAATAGACCAAAAGGCAATAATATTTTATCGTGACCAATTTTCTTCTATAACTTCCTTCTCTAGAGAATTTGGAATTTTTACTCTACTAGATGGTTTATGACTTTTTTCATAAAAATTGTTGTACCCCTAATTGTCTTTCGATGCAATGCCATAATTTTTGCTAACAATTGTTCAAAAGAAATACCATTCTCAACAATTCTTTTCTCCATTGCTATTTTGACCTCATCCCAAGAATCCTTGTTTCTCAAGTTTTCAAGAAAGGGTTTACTTTGATGTTGAATTCTATTTGCAACATTATTATTGAGCACAATAATTGATTTAATGGTGTCACATGGATCATACTTCCAGTGACAAATAGCATCAAAATCAAAAAAATTCAAAAGATTATGTGCCACACTAATGCTTTTCTCTCGAATGTGAACCCTCCACATGAAAAAGGTAAAGAAGGAAATAAGGTCTTCTTTTGCTAACCAACAAAGTGTAGTTCATCAATACTCTGCATCTGCGTTACATATTCCAATGAAAAAACCCTTTCTATCACATGTATTGGAAGTTTGTATGGTTGTACTCTCGATCCATAAAATATTAGCACAGTATATTCTTCCATTAAGTACCAATCAAACAATTGTATTTCTTTTCCTAGTTGAATATAGTTTCTACATGACATAGGAAATCTAGGCATTGGAGTATTTGTAATTGCTTGGTGCATTAATGGAGCCAAAAAGTAGTCTAAAAAATGATTGTAGTTCCTTCGAGAATCATTCATCCTTATCTTAGTGGTCCAATATACTGGAGCCATTTTCTTTTCCTCAACATTACTATAGGGCTGAATTTGAAGCTTGTTGGTCTGAAACATTCATCTAAATTTGAATAGAAAAAGATAGCACAAGTAGGTTGTGAACCTAAATGTCTTGGTGGAACCTCCTTTAATCATTAAAAATTATTTGTGCATGGATTATACAATGTGCTCAATAAAATTATATTTGCAATGTCGAACACCATAATAGATATTATACACCATTTCAAGGAGGCTTGCACCCACTTCCAAATTTCTAGCATGGAAATAGTGTCTTGAACCCATGGTCTAAAAATATTCAAATCAGATGGAGGTTTATGATCATCTTTCAATTTGTTTCTATCCTAAACTATTTTATTTAAGAAAGAATTTTTCTCCTTTTCATCCACTCCTTCATAATCACTAGCAAGATTTTCTAGGTCAATGTGGACATTTAAAAATTCTTCGGTTATAAAACCTAGCACTTTTCCAAGTTCTTTTGCATTAATGGATAATTCTTCTTCTTTGATATCTTTATTAACAATTGCTCTTTTGTTATCATCATAATTTTGGGCACAAACCATGATAAATTTTGGGCAAGGGAAAACCTCATGTAACATCATGCACCCTAATCCAATTACCCATGGTGCACTAATACTATTAACTTGCATTTTCTTTGCAACCTTATGCTAAGATGAAAATATAATTTTTGAGGTATGCCTACCATAGGTTTCACTATCATAAATATCATGGTATTCATCAGTGAAACCTAGGGTTTTAAGCAATTTTGCATAATGTGTTTTTTTATCCAACATTGCTCTAGTGGTATTGGTGGTAGACATACTGATACAATGTGAAATTGTGAATTCCCTATTAGACCTCCTTAATTTTTTCTTAATTCTTAAGTCTCTTAACCCTAAACCTAAACTTCAAAGTTTGATAAAATAAGATTTAAAAAAATGTCAAACGATGAAACATAGCCATAGGAATTCTTTCACTTACATGGATTTTGATTCTTAAAAAGATTAATGTTGATAGTTGTGGAAACTGGGTTACTGGAATGTCTTTGTTGGAAATGGAACTGTGGAACCCAGAACAGGGTGGTGCACTGCAATGAGAAAACTAGAGACTAAAATATCCTTGTGTGCTATCCCTCTCACTTAAAAATAAAATCACTTAGCAGTAGAAAGTTCTTTTTTTAACATTAAAGTGAATGAAACTGAAACGTCTATGTGTTACTTGCGGACTACACAATTAGTACATGGCTGACAACATTTAAAACAAGCCATTTATGATTTAATCTTACATTGACAACAAATTCTAAATAGTTGATCTTTGTTAATCTAATGGTTATAGGGTGATTCTAGAGGTTTAAGTTCGCAAGCCTAGCGCTTTGTGCATTTCATTCTAGAATGCAACTACAACCATACATCAAATGTTCATTGAACATTTGAGTAATTTATGATATAAATAATAAAAATGTGTTTTAAAGTTGCTTTAAACTTTAATGTGCTAGGATTGACATCAAGGCCAAGGGGCTAGTAAATTAATGTTGCAAAGGACTTAATAAAATGAATTACAATGTCACATTAATAATACAACCATTTATTTTATTACAATTGAATTACAATGTCACATTATTACATAGTACAAATACAAATGTAAGCGCCAAGCTTTTGCTTGACTACTGGTGACAATGTAAATGTAATACAAATGTGTGTCTGAAAATAAATGCATGGGACTTACCAGGTCAACAATGTGCTCTAAAAATAAATGCATGGGGAATAGGGGCCAATCAAACTAGGGAAAGGGGAGCTATGAAGATAAAAAATGTACGTACCCCCTTTGAGAACAAAACTCATGCAAAAGATGAGGGGTTATAAAATTGCTCCCATGCAGAAGATGTGTTCTAAAAAATAAATGCATGGGACTTGCCTGGTAGGCCATGGTGTTTGAAAATAAATGCATGGGGCTTGCTTGGCCAACCATGCTGGGGAACTGAAAGCTGTGAAGATACAAAATATACTTATCCCCTTGAGAATCAAAATCATGTAGAAGATGAGGGGTAGTAAAATTGCTCCCATCTTCTACTTGCAACCTCCATGCACTGGGATAGCACTTATCTTCATCAAAACTTCTCATCCTGGTTCAAAACTTGTCTGAGAAGTCAAGTGAACTAAATCAACTTCTTTCCAATTCCACCCATTTTGAACTTGAAGGAAATTGGTCTTTTACTCTGTAACTACATAACTAGAGCCAAGAGAATTTAGAGTATCCCTAATATTACCACATCATCTTCTTCCTGAATCCTTATTAACCCTACAAAATGAAAACCCTTATGACAATTCAAACATTTCACTCAATAGTATAGCCTTTAGCCTTTAATGAATGATTTCAATTGTGCTCACTATCCTTATTTATGGGCCAGTAGTGCTACCAATAGTGCCACTACTAGCCTAGCCCCTATGTACACCTCACACATGTCATGTGTGAGGTTGGGTATAGACTATAGTCATAATCACAATTCGCGCAAACCAAAAAAACTAGCTTAATAAATCTATCTGTGTAACTTAAGCCTTATATTTACAATTTAAATGTTTAATTTGATTGACGTCTGGACTTTGACAGCCGGCTACATGCAAACTGTACCTCAAGCTGACAAGTTTTCAATTGTCAAAATTGCCAATGCCTCTCAAACGATATGAAATTATTACAAATCTTCATCATTTACGATTCTACATCATCATCTACAATTCTAAAGTACATCATGCAATTTTCAATATAAAGCTATCCAATCAATTGCTCTAGAGTGGATGTACACATGGCATTAATCCACACCACCGCCTGTACTACCATAGCCACACTTTCTTCAAAAAATAAGATATGGCATAGATGAGTGATGAGCCTTGATCTCGCCACATGTCTGCATCCAACGGTTCTAGTGTAATTCTAAAGGCTTCAATTCGCAAATCTAGAGCTTCAAAGATTTACTTTTGGAATGCAACTACTGTTTTCCATCAAAAATTCATCCAACAATCATGGTTATATTGATTTGCACTGACATATGGCTACATATATGGAGTATCCTTCACACATATGGAAGATTAAGTTTTTAAGCCCTAGTCCTACATTCATCCTAGGCGGTCCCTCTTTTAAAACAAACTTTATGCACATGCATATTTCTGCCACTTAAGTTCTATCACTCATTGCCAAAATCCTTCAACCCATCGGGTTCATTACCACGATGAGTGATGAGCGATGAGCCTTGATCTCACCACATGTATGCATCTAATGGTTCTAGTGTTATTTTGGAGGTTTCAATTCACAAATCTAGTGCTTCAGAGATTTACTTCTAGAATGCAACTACGACCGTCCATAAAAAAATCATCCAACAGTTGTGGTTATATTGATTTGCATTGACATTTTTCCATTGTTTTTTTTTTATTAGTTTGAGATTATGCTAATTCGCTAATGTTTTTTCTTATGCATTTGAAAATAGGTTTAATTCACCAATGAATATATTTTTTTGGTTTGAAAAAAAGTTTTAATCGCGAACAAAATTGTTTTCTCTGTTTTGAAAATAAGATTAATTCGCCAATGGAAATATTTTCTAGGTTTGAAAATAGATTTTAATCGCCAATGAAAATATTTTATTAGTTTTTCAAAAATTGCAATTTGCTAGGATTTTTCACAGACTTCTACTGATTAGAAAAGATTCGCCAATTGAGGTTTTTTTTTCTTCTGAAAAATGAAAAAAATTGCCACTAAAATTAAAATTTTATTTGGAAGTATACAAGATTTGCTAGGATTTTACACCTTCACCAAGGGGGGGGTTTCTTAAAGTTATCCCTGGTGATAGAGAAGGCATGTAGGTATGTAGGTAAGCGAAAGTCCAAAAGTCTGAAACCTTGGGACTTAGCCAATTTTAGGACTTTTCAAGGAATATTCATGCAAGATGGTCCATATAGGATCTCTTAGATCAATTTTCAATGATGGGTCATAGAGGGTGGCATGAAATTTCAACAATTCTTCCCACAAACCAACTAGTTTGTGATGGTGCCACATTCCAAAATTTCCACCCTTGAAATGATGATGACATTCATTGACCTTATGAACAACACTCCATAATAAATGAACACCAAACAAATTCTAGATGGTACATCATAATCACATGCCAGGCATGATAACATTTCAAAGTATAGATGTTGGGGCATGTTGCAAAAATACTCTCCCAAGTGCAACCATTTAATTTGTGTTGATTTATGTTCTAATTTTTTTTTTAGAAACCTTATTACCCACATATTTTCCATCTTTATTTGTCCAATAGTTTGTAACTGATCACTCACTCTAGGAGTGGGTTTTGTACCTTTTACATAAATTAATGTTTGCTAAAAGAAACTAGTAAAATCACAATGTTTATTAATGACAATACAACATAATCATCTCTTTGAAAATTAATTCCACCACACGATGTGCATTGAATCCATAATTAGTGGTAAATAATCAATTCAATACTAGATGTCATACAATTCAATACTATATGTCATTATTACTTGCAAACAAAACCCAACATGCTTTTAAATGATGTCACTACATCCTTCATGTGCAAGCTAAAACAATAATCAAATACCAATGTAGATTCCAAACCCTAGCTAATTAACAATAATGCAATATTGCAAACCTTTGTACAATCAAACTTACACTTCCAAGAAGAAAATTTGAACCTTGATAATGCTAGTATACATCCTCAAATACAACATAAGAAATAAATATGAATTGTATGTATCAAATATATCAAATATGATAGTTAATTCATGTCCGTTTTTTTATGGATAAAGATACTATCATTCACCAATGTTTATATGAAACCCTTATACACTAAAATTAACCAAATATGAAAGAAGAATTAGATAATGAGTTGAAAACAACAATACACATGGAAACACCAATATAGAAACCCCATATCTAATTTTTATTTATGAAAACCAATGTAATCAACAATAATTTATGCATCATCAACAAAAAACCTCACAAATTACCTATTTTAGTTCTACAAATGATTTAAAAATGCCTTCTAATCAACCAATAAAATATACTTTCAAATATTAATTAAGCCAAAGTTCCACAAGCTGAATTCCTTAATAAATAACTATAGCAACAATGTAGCAATCTAAAAATGGCCTCAAATCACTATACTAACACTATACCAAGCTGAAAATGACTTCAAATCACACCTAAAATTAACCCTAGGACACTAAAACTATAGATAAGATATACAAATATGCACACTATAGAAGATTTCACTAAGAGGGTTTGTATAAATGAAAATGACCAATACCATATGTTTTTCTCCAAATACATGCACTTGACTATTAATAGTTGTGGCCTACAACAATATTGAAGAATGAAAACTATTTAAGCATGAAAAACTTGTTGAATACCCAAGATACTGAGAGGGGGGGTGAATCAGTATCTTCTTAAACTTATTGAACAAACACCATCCAATTACTCCAATACATATAATAGTAAGAATGAAAAAAAGCATTAACAAAACATAAATGCACACAACAAATGAACACCAAGATTTTACGTGGAGAACCCAAAATGGGAAAAACCATGGTGAGGATTAGCTCACAATATAGTACAACTGGTTATAAGATATTACAAAGGGTGGCTCACTACCAGGACTCATTTCCAAAATGGGAGGCCCACTTCCTACAAAGATACAAATACAGTATAGAAATGGCTTATAGCCAAAAAATGAACAGATAAAGTTACACCTAACAAGTGCTGATTTAGTTCCTTTGATGCTTAGTAAACTAACTTTACACACTTCATCATCTTCAGATACTTGTCTATCCACTCACTCTTCGAACCATCAATCTCAAAACTTTCCAATATATATATCTGATTCATCCACAAGCATCAATTAGGTTGGCCTAATTAGATGCAACCCTTATTCACAAAAAATATTGACTGTTTGCTTCAAGTTTGTACAATTTTTTTTCCAAAAACAATTCAAGCATGCAACATACTACAACATGTCGACATGGACCTAAGATAGGTTACAAATACTTCCACAACACAAAATCAATTCATTACAAAATCAACTTATTCATTAGGTCAGCTAGGGTAAAACTTAATAACAAAATGCAACAACCAAATAATGCCAACTCGCCATATGAGCACTTGAGCACATGAGATTCTGAACTTACAAGCTTCTAACACCCAAAAATCATTTCCCAAAACTGCAAGTTATGATATTCATCAACAGAGGATTGCAAACCAAAATACCAGAGGATAATAACTGCATACCGATTCAAAATACCAGATCAAGCTAGAACTTAAACTTGCAAATGCAACTCATATAACATGGTGACATCAATGACAACACAAAAGCTACACAATGAGATTTTCTTCTTCATTCTGCCAACAATCTCCCCTTTTTTCATTGATGGAAACATGTGCCAAAAGAATATACAAACCTCCTATGTGCAACATACTCTCCCCTTTTCTCTCCATGACATTCTTTCCCCCTTTGACATCAAGGAAAAACGACGCTCCAAGAATATGAAAAATGAAAAAGCATTACCCAGAGGATGGTGAGCCCTGAAGCTCCTTGAGTATACTTTTCTATGTTGTCTTACCATTCTCCCAACTCTTCTTAATAGATATCAACATTCTGTTCAAAGATTCTAGTTCCATCAAACTTTCTTCTACATCATGTAGAGTACATGTAGTCAGATTGATCTTTTATAATTTCTCTATATTTTCCAAAGCATTGGCTACTGGAGTGTACTCCATTCTCACAAGGTCACCTAGCTGATTGAATCTTCTGATAATGTCTTCCTTCTACTTCTATAGAATAAAGAATTTATCTCTATGAGTAGAGATAGCATTCTAGTTTGAACTATCTTTGTCTTTGGATGCACTGTATGTACTTGAAACAACTGTCAACTGGGACTTTATGGAGTCCATGAGATCTTTGATACTTTGTGTGGAATCCAACCACTTTATGCAGTAAGAAAATATAGTATTTACTTCAAACTCACAAGCTTTCACAACTTCCAATCCCTTTTTTACATTGGTGTGTGCTAGAGCACACTTATCATGAATTTCCAAAAGCCTTTTCTTAGCCATTTCTCCTCAACCTCTTGCCATGTCTTCTCATCAAGTCTAGAGGCATACTCCTAAAAGGAGTCCAATAGAAGTTTTAGATTCTCTACTGGAGTGAGAGATGTATCTATTGATAAACTAAGGGTGGCCTCTTGCAAAGCTTTGAGAGCATCATCAATAAGCTTTGTCCCTTTCTGATGTGTTTCCAAAATTTCTCTTCTCTCAAATGCATGCAATGTATCCCCCAACACCAATTTATGAATCGTAGAAATCTTATCCAAATCAACATAACCTTGAACCATGGGGAGTTGTAGAGGTTCTGGAGGAATTACCGGTTGGAATCTTATTTTCTTGGATAACAAGCCTTTTAATACATCATCATCGGAGAAGGATTCTCCAGAGGACCTATGTGAATCTACAACTTGCCTTTGATCTTCTTCATTCTTCCTGGAAGATTCCAAATTTCTTTCTTCTTCCTCTACCTTTTCTTCTTCTTTTTCATCTTTGTCTCTTTCTTCTTCATTCCCTTCACCTTCAACTTTATCTTTTTCACTTTCATCTAGCTCTGGAGGGACAACATCAAGCTTCTTTGGTTCAAATTCTTCCTCATTTTGTTTCTCTATCTCTGGAGGATCATTTGTAACACTTGTTTCCAAAAGAATGTTTGAATCATTTGTTTCTAGAGGAGTGTCTCCCTTTACCTTTGCAAAACATTCTTCATCTGATTAGGAGTAGGATCAAATGGGAGTGCATCAAACATACCATATTTCTCAGCCATACCCCTGATGGCTTTTGCAGTTTCTTTATTTATTTTCTTTTTATCCTTTTTCATCAAAGTGTTTACCCTTTTCTTCATTTAGAACATCTTTGAGCATACCTTCTTTAGATTTCTAAATCATTTGGGGTCAAAGAGGACCCAATTTTCTCAAATTCCTCATTTCTTATCTTTTCTTCCAACTCAATAGCCTCTAATCTCCTTTCCATCAGGGCTTCCCACAATTTCTTAGGCACATTGTTCTTAAAAAAGTCCCAACTAACTTCCAAAGTAATGACATAATGAATAATAATCAAAATCAATGTTTTCCTATCCTCTCTACCTACTTGAGTATTAATTTTTGTAGTAGGCTGCAACATATCTTCAAAATTCACCAAGCTATTGACTAATGCCTCTAATTTGAGAGGGGAACTAGGTCTTATCAATGAGGCTTTTTGTTCTTCCTGGTCTGGAGAGGCTTCTTCTAAGGATTTTTCCTTCTTTGAGCCCGGTTTGGTGTGCACATGAACACCAAAACCATGTTCTTCATCTTCTTCTAAGGATGACACATAATAAAATCTTTTATAGCCAACACTTGCTTCATGTGAAGCACCTTCACTAGAGGGCATGTTCCCTTTCTTCTTCCTTACCAATTTTTCTTCAGGGTCTTCCTCCTCTTCTTGTTCTTTTGTGATGATAAGGTTCTTTTCCCTTGTTGCATTTTCCTTTTTACCTCTCTTGAATGGTGCCACTTGAGGAGTCTCTTTCCTTTTCTTAGATCTTGTAGTGGGTCCAAAAGGAGTTGGGCCTTTGCCTTTACTGGGAGCACTAGGTTCTACCTTCACTACAAGAGTTGCAAATGGTTTTGAAGTAGTAGTCCTACTAGATCTCCTTAGTATAGATGACTCTCCAACCATTTTCTCTCCCATTTCTCTACCATGTGCAATCTATTCATCAGTGAAGCCAACCTATCTAAGCATTTGATCTACATTCTTTCTTATCACATGCTTCTTATGGTTCAAGTGAATTTCCATAGATTTTTCTTCATAAGTGCCAACTCTTGGTCCACTGGTATCTTTTGGAATTTTCAACAAAACTTGTACATAGCCTTCTACTTCATCCTCTATAACCTTATAACCCAACAGTTGAATCCAGACAATTTAGGGTTCAACAACTTCAATCATGCACTCATCAGAGAAGACATGAAATATGATGTCATTCTTGTATTTTTCAACAACTTTCTTAGGAATCCTTTCTCTTTCATTCATGTTTCTTTTGAATACAACAAAGAATGTTGTCAAAGCATTGTATTGACTCTTCAGATCACCCAAGTTGTGCATATAATCAAATATTTTGATGTGCACTAGGTCTTGATGTATCCCAAATCACCACATCATCTCTTCTAAGAAATCTTCTAAGAAAATAGAATAGCAAACAAACAATCAGGGAACCAAACTTAAATGCATATTTCTTCTCCCTTGTCATCTTTAGGTTTTCAAACAATTGCTGCTAGAGAAGTTCACACAGATCATATTTTGCACCATTTGTTGCCATGTCATATCTAGTGTATATAGTTGTAGCAGACACATAGTTTTCCCTATTTGTGAAGTAGATCTTGTGACCGATCATTATAGCTACATACTTAACAATAGGATTGGTAATAGGATTTGTTGCAAGAGCCCTTTTGTCAAATGTTGCTTCAGTGAGTTCCATCACCACTTCATTTTTCATAGATTTCAACACCAGTACTAGTCTCATATTACAAAGTCTGGTAACTACCTTAATCACATCTTTGGTTATAAGGTGAGGTCTGTCTATCCAAAAAAACTTATCATGAATTATGATAAGAGTGGATTTAACATATTTGTCATCGACAGTGGAACTAAAGTTAGGAAAATAATTCCACCGATCCAACTTCTTCACAACAATATTTGCATACTTGGGTTTTATCAAGAAATCATCCCTGTTGAGCTCATTCTGCCATATATCTATCAATTTTCTATGATTGTGTTTCTCAGTTTTAACTCGAATGTAAACTCTAGTGTCTTTAGTGGGCATAACACCTTGAGGGTGTTGGAAAAACAAGGATAGACAACTGAGAAGGGGGGTAAATCAGTTGTTACCAAAACTTAAAATTTTCTAACTTTATTTAACTTAATCTCAGATCTAATGAATAAGCAATTAACCACAAAAAATTAACACATCAGAGAGACAAAGAATGCCAAGATTTTTATGTGGAAACCCTGTTAGGGGAAAAAACATGGTGGATGTTAGTCCACAAGATTATACCCTGTTAAAAGTATAATGAAAAATGATAAGGGGAATGCACATGCATTCAGGCACACTGCCTAGAGCTCACTGCTCAAATGCAAAAGGGGCTCATTGCCCAACAATATATTATAGGATTAAAATATGGAGGGTATGAATTGAGAAATTAGCTTTTGCACAAGCTTGATTATAGTTCCAATTAAGCTCAGAAAACCTTCTTCACACTTCACTCAATCTTCTTCACAATCTACTCTGCTATTGAATGATATTCACACATACACACATAAGAGCACACCAAACACATGAAGCACCTTTTACACACACTTCACCAATGAAACAATCGCACCTATATATCTACTACATGAGATTTCATCACAGTTTAGTCGGCCAAGAAAAATAAAACATATTTGTAATGTCAGACCAAATTTACAAATAAATTTTTAAGGAAAATCCACCAAGGTCAGCCACAACATAGTGGAGACCCAAATTAACATCTCCAACACAAAAAGAATTTAATTAATTTCACCTCAAAGATCCACAACATGCTACAATCATCATGTCGGCCAGGAACATGAAAAACTAAACATACAAAGAAAAAATATTTGATCACAAGCACACCGATTAATGTGGATGTACCACAAAGATAGAGAATGATCTAGAGACATCCAAAAAAATAAAGAAACAAAAAAGAAACATCTGTAGCCAATGAGATTACCAGAATTTGACAAACTTCACTTAGGAACACTGATAGAGACCACAAAAATACTATCAGACCATAACACATTCAAATCTATACGCGGACCTCTAAAACTTCAGGTAGATGATCTAGATACTCTCAACAATAAACCCTTTAATCCACACCAGCCAATCTTCTACATGCAAAGTGAAACACCTTTATGAATTTCACTGAAGCACTGGGAACCTGGAACACTTCTCTTACAATTTTCTCAATATCCTCGACATATACAACTGATACAATCAATGTTAATAGTGTTGACATCAATGACAACCAAATATCAAAAACACATCCACAACATCCAAAAATCTCCCCCTTTGGCATTGATGGCAACACATGATGTGAAAAATACCATCAACTCAACACACTGACTCTTCTACTCAATTGCCCTTCTCCTTACAAGGCTCTTTTCCTTGAAACATTTTTCACATTGCACTTCTGCCCCTTTGACATCCATGGAAAAGTTAACCATGACCTTTCCATGTACACGCTCTGAACCACATATCTGCACATCTAACTACCCCTTGAGTAGCGACCACAAAAACATCAATTCAAATCAAAATATAGTAATGTAGCTCATAGATTGATGCAAGTAAATGCATCTCTTAGTTCTTATCCGGAGGGGTAATTACCCCCAGCATTCCTCTAAGATACTAAAAATTATCCTTTGATAATGGCTTAGTAAAAATGTCTACAATCTATTCTTTGGTAGACACATACTCCAATCTGACTTCTTTTTCATTCACTTTCTCCCTCAAGAAATGAAACTTGATTGATATATGTTTAGTCTTAGAGTGCAACACTAGATTCTTTGAGCTATTTATTGCACTTGAATTGTCACATTATATGGAAATAGGATCTTCATATACCACCCTGATATCTTTCAACATTTGTTTCATCCATATCACTTGAGTACAGTTATTGGTAGCAACAATGTATTTTGCTTTAGTAGTAGATAGAGAAATTGAATTTTTCTTTTTACTCAACCAGGATACCAGCTTCTTCCCTAGGAAGAAAACACCACCACTAGTACTTTTCCTATCATCTACATCTCTAGCCCAATCCGCATCAATATATGCATACAAAGTGAGATCATCATCCTTTGGATACCAAAGTCTAAAGTCAACTGTTCCTTTCAGATATCTGAAGATTCTCTTAACAACAATCACATGTGATTATTTTGGATTAGCCTAAAATCTAGCAACCATACATACAACATTCATAATATTTGGTCTATTTTGGGTTAAATAGAGCAATCCACTGATCATTGACCTATATCTAGTTTGATTCACCTTAGGAGAATCATCATTCAATGCTAGCTTACATCTAGTTACCATGGGAGTACCAATAGGCTTTGATTCTTCCATCCCAAATTTCTTCAGTAGCTCTCTTGCATATTTGGACTGAGATATGAAAATTCCCTTGTCTAACTAGGTAACTTGCAGTCCTAAAAAGAACTTCATCTCTCCAATCATAATCATCTCAAATTCTCTCTTCATCTCATCAACGAACTTCATAAATATATTTTCATCTCCTCCAAAAATGATGTCATCAACAAATACTTCTATAATTAACTCTTTATCATGATCTAATTTGAAGTAAAAGTTGCTATCAACAGTACCTATAGTAAATCCAATCTTTAGTAAGTATTTGTCCAATATGGCATACCAAGATTTAGGAGCTTGCTTAAGTCCATACAGAGCTTTCTTCAATCTGCAAACCATATCTTCCTTGTCAGTTAGCTGAACTTCATCCAGCTGTTCAATGTATACTTCTTCTAGTTCTCCATTCAGAAATGCCAACTCCACATCCATTTTATAGACTTTATAGTTCTTATATGCAACATAAGCAATAAATAGTCTAACAACTTCAATTTTGGCAACAGGGGCAAAAGTTTCTTCAAAATCAACACCTTCCATCTGAGAAAACCCTTTACATACCGGTCTTGCTTTATTTTGGACCACTTCTCCTTGTTTATTTAGTTTGTTCCTAAACATCCATTTAGTACCAATCACATTTTTATCTTTAGGCCTAGGAACTAGTGTCCGTGTGTCATTATTTTTGATATGTGTCAGCTCTTCCTTCATAGCTTCCATCTAGTGTTCATCTTGGTAGGCTTCGGTGACATTTTTAGGTTCAATTTTGGAAATCAGGCAATATTCTTTTGCAATCCTTCTTTCTAGTTTATACACCTTTATTCTTATCACCTATAATTTGACTTTTAGACTGATTCAGCTTTACATACCCTGGAGTATGAGTTAAGAGATTTGATAGAATGATTTATTGTTCATTCTCTCATTATGGCTAACCTGTTGTGCATGGCGTATTGCAGATGTATGCGGAGTATGTGTTTAACTATTTCTTATGTTGGGAATTTTGGTTTGGGTCCCTACTATAGTCTAGCTGACTTGTGTGGGTACACATTAATTCTATTTAGAGATTTGAGCCGACTTGTGGAAGAATATTATATTTTATTGTAACTCGACATATAATGAAATCCTTGTTAGCGGATATATAAAGGAGACCAAAAAATCATTTTGAGATATAGATAGAAGTGTGTGTGGTATTGAGAAAGAAGGTGCAAGAACAAAAAAGTGCAGAACAGTTATATGAGCTAATATTAGAAGATTTGTTTGAATAGCCGAAGGGTTTTTGTATGTAGAGTAGAGCATAAGTACAAATTGGATAAAAGTTTTCCTAGTCCACATAGAATGATGATTCTCCTAAGGCGAATCAAACTAGATACAAGTCAATGAATGATGGATTACCTAGAGGGTCGTATTCGAAAACCTTCATGGAATACTTCTTATAGGAAGGTATAGATCTTTCTGACACATTTACGACTACGAGGGTTGCAATTTCTCCACAAATCAAGCTCAAATGATTTCAAAAAGAAGATTCACACAAACCCACAATTGCACAAAAGAGTAAAATTCCTTTTTCTTTTGTGAAGACCAGAACTAGGGTTTGCACAACTCACACTCCAAAATGCCTCAAGAATGCTCCAAATCACTCTCCACTTTCTTCAAATATGCAAGGGATCAAAATGCCTTAAAATCCACTTTATAAATCAACAAATTTCCCTAGTTCGCATTAAAGGCGGTAGAATTCAAAAATTGATAAAAACCTTCTTCATTGCACTGAAAAAACCCTAATTTTCTCCACAAATGATCATGCTTGCAACTTTTCTTCCAATTCCTTTTTTATAAGCTCTATTTATCCATTCTTTACAACATATCTTTGTGCCAAATTCTGACACACCAGATATGCAGGGGGGTTGTGTTATGCCTTGGATAACCACCCCATTTTATTCTGGAACAAAATGGGTCCCCCTTTTTCTTTTGTCTTTTTGGGCCTTTGGTTTTCTGCCTTAGGCATTTTTTTTCTCTTAAGTTCTGTCACAAGTGGAACCGGAACCAATACCGGGCTTGGAATTACATCCAAGTCCTAGTCTTGTTCCATCCCTGGTTCCGGTTTCAGTAGTTCCTTTTGTCCTTTGATCTATCAGAACCGGGTCCGAAGCTGAATCTGAACGTTGAATTCATTCAAGGTTTCTGGTTCATTTCTTGCCCCGACTTCGACTCTTCTTTTCTTTTCTCTCTTCTTCAGTGGTCATTTTCCCTTTGGCTTGGTGTCCTATATCTTGGCTATTTTCTTTTCAGCATTGGGCATTTTTTTAATTTTTTTTTAATTTTGGTAGACTCGAAACCAGAATAGAAACCGAACTTGGAATTTCTTTCAAGTTTTGTTTTCTGTTCCTTCCACGGCCCTGGTTCCGCCTCTTTTATTTTTTGCCTCATGCGTCTTTTCTGTTGTTTTGGCAGGCTCAGAACTAGAACTGGGACCGAACCTTGAAACTCTGATTAGTTTCAGCTTCAGGTTCTATTCTGATCCCAGTTTCGCGTGTCTTTCCTTTTTGTTCTTTTGTCTTTTCATAGGATGTTCTTTTCCCCTTTCTTCTTCCCTTGTCCCTTTTCTTTGTCTTTTTTTCAGGGGTTGTCAGAGGCGGGTTCGAAATGGAATCCGAACTTGAAACTTGAAAAAGTTTTTGGTTTAGGTTTAGTTCCCATCTCGACTTCGGTCCCGGTTCCGTTTCTTTTTGGTTCCGACCACGCCAGTTTTGAATGAGGGTGTTGATGTGGTTCCGGTCTCGATCCCGCCTGCGTTTGTTTCCATCTTTGTCCCTCGCATTTGGTTTCTTTTGTAGACGCAGAGTCAGAATGTGGGCTGAACTTGGAAATGTTGATTATTTCCATGATTAGTTCCCATCCCAACTTCGGTCCCGGTTCTGGTCCCGATCTTGTTCTGCCTTTGCCTATTTTAAAAGGGAAGTGTGTTCCTGTTTCAGTTTTGGTTCCACCTCCGCCAGAGTTGGTTTTCTTCTTGCTAAGGATAAAGTGAAATAATCATAAGCAAGAGTCTATTTTTGCTTTGAGGACTAATGGAGGAATTTGTTTTGTAGGATTGGATTTCCCATCTAAGGATATCCCTAAGGGATGTCACAGCGATCAAAATTCACATGCAGAGATACCTATCGGCAAGACATCAATCATTATCCCAGTGACTAAGACTATCCCATCGGCATGAAAGTCTTCTTCGGAGAAAGGTCTTGGCGAGATCTTTGGGTCTCACCGATTGGCGATAGAGGGATGCACATATCGGTCAGAGATTTTCCTTCGGGAAGAAGTCTCGACGAGTTCTTCATGTCTCATCAACTAACATGTATGGAGTTGACACTTCGGCAAGAGTTGTTCCTTCGGCGGGTGGTCTTGTCGAGCGCCTTGTGTCTTGCTGGCCACCGATGAGGGTATGCATCTCGATGAGAGACTTTTGTGGCAGAGACATGTCTCGGCGAATACATCGGGTCTCCCTGACAAAGCATGGAAGAGGGTCCCACCAAAGTTTGAAGCTCAGCGATAATTTTGCCTTTGGTAGGAGGTCTGGCCAAAATGAAAAAGTCTTACTGAAGGGTTAGTCTTCGATATGATAAAGAGGGCTCAGGGAAAGGTCTCCCCGATGTTGGATTATCTCACCGACATGAAATGAAGGCCTCGGTAGAAGGGGATTCCATTTCCATAAGGTCTCGGCGAGATCTTTATGTCTCACCGATAAGATATGCCTTTGGGAAGACTAAATGCATTCGGCATGGTGTCTGGGTGACTTTGAAATGTCTCACTGAAATGAATTTGAGCTCGGAAGGATCTCCCCGAAGGACTAAGGGGGCTTAGCATAACGTCTCGCCAACCCGATGGGGTTTTGCCAATACAGGAGCATTGAGCTGGGGGAGAAAAGGGTCTGCCCTCGCTATGATTTTTGGCCGATGGCGATTGTCTCGGTGACCACGATGGATATCGATATAACTTGTGTGCCCTGGTATGAAATCTCATCAACCATCATGTGTCACGCCAATGCTACTTCCATAGATAGTCAACATGGAGAAGTCCAGAACATGAAGGAGGCTGGAAGAACAAGGAAACCATGATTCACAGGGATAGCTATGTAGTGTACTAGCAGGGGTAGATCGGTATTAATGGAAGAATGCTTTGGAGCATTCAAGACATATTTCAGAAGGAGTTCAAGTATGGACACACAGATAGATGAGTTAATGCTGCAACTACAAAAGATCTGAAGGTTCTTCCCGAGGTCAAGCCATCACTGAAATGAACAGGGCTTCACTTTGAATGCACAACCGACTCTCTTCAGGAGGATCTGAGAGTCGACCCTCCTGTTAGCAGATTATTTTTTGTAAACCCTAATACAGGGGATGATGCATTCTTTTTGGTACACTCTGTATATATATGGAATTCTTGCCTCTTTTTTAGGCTAGAACTTTTAGGGTTAGAAAGGAAGAAGAAATTTTAGAATACATAGAAAAATAGAGGAAAGATAGAGGAGACAAAATGACATTTTGATTATTTGTAATAGGACCTTCTTTTGTCTTCTTAATTAGGAATTAGATTAAATAGAAGCCTGTAATGTACCTTTCGAGTTTTCTTAGTGCAAATGGGAACAATTTGGAGCCACAGATTTTCTATACATTGGTGATTATGCCAGCTTTGTAAATATTGCTTATCTGTTTCACCAACAGTAGAAGCAATCAGATTCTAATCTACTTCAGGCTGTGTTCCAGAATGGTATTTATCTTGAATTAATCATTTGATTTGTGAAGCCTTCAAGGAATGAAATGTTATTTTGTGTTTTATTTAAAATGGTAACTAGTAATTTGTTGTAGAAATCAACACTAAGAATGAATGCAACTGTGTGTTAATCACAAGTTAATCTTGTTCTTCAGTTTTAGTTTACAATTCCTTGAAGCTAACAAGTCTGGTTAAAGTTGGATGAATTATTATTCTTTTATGTTCCAAAACCCTTACCTATCTTTTATTGTTTCTTTAAAAACCCCAATTAGATTAGGTTTTTTATTTCATGTTTGATCTTAGAACTATCCAGAAGCTCAACACCAACAGGCCCCTTGAATATTACTGTTACATTGACCAACTAAGCAACATTAGTACAGTTGAGAACCAACTACAAAGACCTTGGGAGCTAAGATATCCATGTGATCGTCTTTCTCTTTCAAGAGAAACATAATAGAAATACTCTGTTTACATGTTGTGCCACTTGGACCATCAATAAATCTGGCGCTAGAAGGAGGGACTAGAAGGAAAAACTAGATAAAACTAGAGTTTCCTCCCTAGAAAGGTCCCATAGAGTTCTTTGATCAACTGAAAATCCACCACCTTTGATAGAACTCAAGACCCCAATAAGACACAAGAGTCATAGGACTGGGTCAATCATCACACCACCCTTATTAGCTCTACTCACTCCACCAGGATTTTCACCAATACCCTAGTGGATACCCATCAATCCACCATCCAATCCATCTTAATTGTCATCACAGCTGGTTCAACCCATCTAATAGCTGGCTAAACCACCACCACCACCAATGGTGTTCTTTCAAAATAATCCCTCTCCATTAGGGATTATTCCTAGAGGTTTTCATGATATGCCTAAGAACTCTAAGAAATTATGTCCTAAGTACATTCATGGTGAATCAAGGAGTGCCAAAGAGCACATACAAGCCTTTAAGGATGCTTGTACTAGGGCTTAGATAGCTCACTATGATGTAGTATGAAGATTGTTCCCTTATTCCCTAGGGGATATGGCGTACAACTGGTATCTTAATCTTCCTCAGCATTCTATTATGAGTTGGACAAACTTGGAAAATGCCTTTATCAATCAGTTCAGAATCTATGTGGATCCAACTCTTTAATATCACCAATTTGCTACCATCAGGAAGGAGCCATGTGAATCCTTGCCCATGTTCAATACCAGGTTTCAACGAATGTATAGGAGACTATAGGACCCCTATCTAGTTACTGAGAATAGTGCCATTCAAGCATACTTTAGGGTTATAGACCCTGTGCTAGGTTTGTTCCTACAAAGGACTTGTCAACCAGTTGATATTGATTCCCTATCCAAAGTTTATAATTTGGCTATCAAACTACAATGAATTAGTTCTCAAAAAGGGAGTTTGGGAGGAGGTTTCCATCCAATAGGATATCAGACGCATAGCCCAACCCCTCTATTCAATACTGTCCCAAGAATGTCTCCTTCCCACTATGGCCTTATGTCCGAATTGCAAACTCAGCCCCCTATCCCATTCTTTACCAACGAAACTCCTGACTTCTTTTAACAATCACAAATTCCTCAAGGTCCCCATAGTCATCATAACCATATTGGAGCCCCAAATCATGTTGATCAGCCCCCTGTTGCTAAGAATGTAGAAAGTGAAAAGACAGTTCAACTTACAAATGAGGTAGAGACCTTGAAGAAAAAGCTGTCACAAGTTACCAAGGACATGGCTCAGCTTAGGTTGAACCCCCCTCAGAACCAAGGTAACTATCCCAATCAGAATTCTAACAATCAAGGTACTTATTAGAGTAACAACAATTATGGCCAGAGGGGTTATCAAGGCCAAAATTCTTCTAACCAAGGCTATCAAAGCCAAAATAGAGGATACAATTAGAGACCAAATAATAATCAACAATGGAACATAGGGCCCAATAATGGTGGAGTACCTCACAATTATCAAGCTAATGAGGAGAGGTCACATACTGCAAATGTGGCTGATCTAAATTTCATGACTAACTGGTGTAGGTTGCATGATACTTCAACTCATTCTGAGGTAAACTTCCCTGAAGTGGAGAAGATGGTCAAGATGGCATAGGTAGATGCCCAAACATTCCAAGGGAATTTAAATAAGGAGGTGACTCGATAGATACAACAATGGCTTATGACCTCTTTGAAGAAGAACCCTCATTCCCAATACAAGGTGAAAATGAACTAGAAGAAGACACGTATGATGCCCAAGCTTTCCAGACAAAGGGAAGACACTTCCTAAGGAACCAAAATAAGGGCCCATTCACTACATCAGCACCTCCTAATCACATGGTGCCCCAAATCAAAATGCCGATAACAATCCCCCTCCACCAAAAGGACCACCTGACTTCCATAACAAAGGTAATTCGCTTGGTGTTGTTAAAGATAATTCAAGTTATAATACATAATTTGATATTGTTTCTGAGATGCAGAAACATAAAACTTATTTGTCGTACTTTGACATCTTAAAGTGGTGCCCTGCTCAAAGAGAGATAGTGCTGAAAGCTTTAGAACAAGCTGATAAATCAAAAGGGAAAAGCAAGGTGGGACCTACTATAGACATGAATGCAACCTTGTACAAAAATAAGGTAGGTACCCCACCATTCCTTCTGAGTTTCAGAATTTGTGGAAAAAATCTACATAATTGCCTGCTAGATTCAGGAGCTTCAGGCAATGTTATGCCATTTTCTATATGTACGAAGTTGGGATTAAAACCTGTTCAAACAAACAAGAAAGTTATCCAACTTGACAAAATAGAGGCTAACATAGTGTGGGAATTAAGAAACATACATGTCCAAGTAGGATTAGACCCTAGGATTCAAACCAACATAGATATTCAAATAGCAAACATTCCCGAGACCTATGGTATGCTGTTGAGCAGAGATCTGATGAAAAGTATAGGGGGATATCTCTCCCTTGAATTTTCACACATGTGGCTATCATGGAAAGGAATTCCTACACAGATTAGGATTGAGAGTGAGCCTTGCCTCAAGCATATCATCACTCAATATGATTGCCCCAATGAGGTAGCCTATTTCAAAACCGGGATAGGGGTTTATAAAAGAGAAGAAATTTTAACCTTTTTTGTCCTTGATCCTAAAGAACTGCCAATACAAAAGTTCCCTAATTCTGTGATTAATGAAAACCAACAGGCATTGATAAAAAAGCTCCTACAAGATTAGCTGGTCTTTGGGGAAGACATCGACTTGCAAAGTCTTTTACTCCCTAATTGGTGTAGGGTACATTACCAAAACCATTTTGAATTGACTTGTCAACCCTGTATCGATACTTTAAATCATGTTTCCCAAGCTGAAAAGACTAGCCCAAGGAACTTTGAGAAAGTTGCAAATCACTTCTCGTTTGAAGCCAAGGAAGCAGTGATGTTAACCAGGAATATGATACCTTTAGAGGAAGTTCCTCCTCAAATTGAACCTACCCCAAATACATTTCTGAATCAACATATTGATGAGGAGCAACCCCAAGGTTTGTTTGACACTCCCTCACCTACAAATGTACCAAAGTCCAAGGGGTTAACCAAAAGCACAAGTGATTGCCAAAAGGATAGCCACAGGTCAAATGATATAACTAAGCAGGAATTGGAAAGTATACCTAAAAGACTTACAGAGCATACTTCCTCATATTTGATGCAAGAGATCAAGGAGCTCCACTTCTGGCTAATCCTATCCAAATGCCTACAAAAACTTCAAAAGGATCAACTTCAGCTGATGACCAACTTTGGACCCTCACGTTTGATGGATCCAAATCCAAAACAGGCTGTGGTGTTGGGATTGAACTAACCAACCCTAAAGGAAAAACTTTCTTTGCTTCTTACAGGCTGCAATTCAGATGCACTAAAAATATAGCAGAATATGAAGCTCTAGCCCGAGGGTTGATGTTTGCGCATAAGAAGGTCACTGCCCTGGTGGTCAAAGGAGATATAGAGGTAGTTATCAAGCAAGTGCGCAACCAATACACATGTCACAATAGAAGATTGGCGGCGTATAGAAATCAGGTGTGAAACCTGATTGAAGACTTTGATGCTTTTGGGATTAGTATGATCCCTAGAGAAGAAAATCAGGTGGCTGATTCACTGACCATCGTTGCAAGTATCCTGGAACCTATGCAAGGTTCCAAGCTTAAGAAATTCAAAGTAGAACTAATATCCACCCCTGTTGTTCCTGATAATGTTAGGAACTTCCAAGTCTTTGAAGATGATCGACATATTCTTGTTTTTCTAGCAAGCTCAGATGTTTTTGAAGGGAAAATTATTGATGAGTCCAACAAGGATCAAGGAAATTGGAACCCTCAAGAATTTGATACAAAAGGGGTCCTCCATTTAAAAGGTAACAACATTCCCAAGGGGATGGTGGCCCTAGAGAGAATTTTTGATTCAGACCTGAGGGCTCGAGAGAAGTTATTAGCTGAAGATAAAGGAAGTGAATATGAAATGGTTAACCTAGCTAATTCTGGCCCTGAAAGGAGTGTTTACATAGGAAAATCTTACCCTGAAGCAATCCGAAAAGACATACTGAGGGCACTAAAAAAGGATATTTTTGCAATAGCTTGGGGATATGAAGACTTAAATACATTTGATGCTTCCATTATGACTCACACTATCCCCTTGAAGCCTGAAGCTAAACCCTTTCGATAGAAGCAGCGCCCTATCAATGCCCTGATTGAACCATTGATCTTCAAAGAAGTCCAAAAATTTCTCTCTACAAAGATAATCTTTCCTGTGTGCCATTCAACATGGGTGGCTAACTTAGTTCCAGTCCGCAAGAAGAATGGGGAGATTAGGCTATGTGTTGACTTCAGGAACCTGAATAAAGCCTCATAAAAAGATAACTACCCACTCCCTTCTCTGGATGAAGTGTTGCAGACAGTCAATGGATCTCAGATGATATCCTTCTTAAATGGTTACTTTGGGTACAATCAAGTAATGGTTAACTATAAAGACAAGATGAAGACCGCCTTCACTATGAAATGGGGAACTTTTGCATATAGAAGGATGCAATTTGGTCTGATAAACGCAGGGGCAACTTTCCAGTGTGCCATGGACATAGCGTTCAAGGACCTAATTGGTAAATGCATCATTGTTTGCATGGACGACCTGACAGTGTTCTCCAGGGATCGATTGAACCACACTGTAGACTTATCCCAAGTGCTCCAAAGATGTATCCAATATGGCGTCTCTTTGAACCCCAAAATGTGTGTGTTTGGAGTTTCTGAGGGGAAAATTTTGGGACATGTAATTTTTGAAGGAGGAATATCAATTGATCCATACCGAGTTGAGTCCATTCTGAAGATCATCTGACCAAGAAGCAAGAAAGAGATGAGGTCTTTTTTTGGAAAGATCAACTTTGTGAGAAGATTTATCACGGGCTTCGCAAAAATCGTGAAGCCACTAAACGAAATGATGAGGAAGGACACCAAAATAGAGTGGACTGAAGAAGCAAATGACGCATTTTCACAAGTTAAGCGATCCATTTTAGAAGCCCCAGTTCTCACTAGCCCTGACTATCTAAGACCATTTTACATTTATTCTTTTGCCTCTGAGCATTCATGTGCAGTTGTCCTAACTCAACGAAAAGAAGAGGGGGAAGAGAGGCCAATCGCTTTCATGAGTTCTCCATTCAAGAATGCTGAGGTGAAGTACCCACCTCTTGAAAAACAAGCTTTTGCACTGGTCTGAGCTGTCAAAAAGTTTAGGCATTGCATCCTCCGAAGCCAAATTATCACTATAGTTCCCGACATTGCTATAAAGTCTTTGCTTATACAGAGTGAGTTGGGAGAAAGGAGGGGAAAATGGATGGCCATCCTGCAAGAGTTCGATTTGGAGACACATCCTATGAAGCTCGCCAGAGGAATAGGTTTGTCCAAATCCATGGCGAATGTTGGTGGAAACATTGTTTGTTAGCAGTACACAACCCAATCTTTCTCCAATGACCCTTGGTACGCTGACATAGTTCATTTTATGATCAATAATCGGTGTCCATAAGGAATGAATTCAACTCAGAGGAGAGCACTAAGGATGAAGAGTTCCCATTATATGCTCAAAGGAGGGTTGCTATATAGGAATAATTTCAAAGGAGTGTACCTGAAATGCCTTGATCAGTGGGATGCTAAACACGTGATCTCTGAGTTTCATGGGAAACATGGAACAGGTCATGGTTCTACAGATTCTTTGGCTCACCAGATCCTCAGATTTGGTTATTACTGGCCCTGTGTATTCAAGTATTCCCATCAACATGTAAGAACATGTCACATATGTTAGATTTCTGCACCAAGGGAACGCCACCCAACCATGCCATTGCAGCCTGTCTATGAGGTAAGGCCATTTTCCCAATGGGCACTGGATTTTATTGGGGTCATTAACCCAAACTCTTCCGCACGACACAAGTTCATTATGACTGCCACTGACTATTACAAGAGATGGACCAAAGCAATACCCTGCAAGAACAACACAACAGAGGTAGTGACTAAATTCCTCACCGAATGCATCACAACCAGGTTTGGGGTACCCTTCGCATTGGTATGTGACAATGGTTCTTCCTTTTCTTCTACTGAATTTATTTCATGGGAATATGATCGCAAAATTGTTTTGAAATATTCTTCAAATTATTACCCACAAGGCAATGGAGTTGTAGAATCAACTAATAAGAACCTTTTAGGGGTGATAAAGAAAATATTAGAAAACAACCCTAGGAACTGGCACACCCAGCTGAGATATGCATTATGGGTAGATAGGACTAGGATTAAGGCTTCTCTAAAGACTTCACCATTTAAGTTAGTGTATGGAAAAGAGCCTGTGTTCCCTATCCATCTGTAGATACCTATCCTTGAGTTCATGCAGAAATTCTATTCTAGTGATGATAGAATAGAAATACATCTAGCTGCTTTGTTGAAATTAGAAGAACAGAGAGATGTTGCTTTGCAGCAACTCTTTAGCCACCAGGCTGTTGTCAAACGTTGGTTTGACAAAAGGGATAAGATCAAAGCTTTTAGGATATTTGACCTTGTGCTACTATGGGATAAAGCCAATGAAAAGAAGGGTAGTCACCAAAAATTTGACAAGCTTTGGTTAGGTCCCTATCAGATTGCTGAGATCCTAGGAGAAAATGCTTTCAGACTAAGTAGCTTAATCAGAGAACCTGTTCCATTATCTGTCAATGGGGAGTTTCTTAAACATTATTTTTAGTCATGAAGCCTGTTAACTTCTGTTCTGCATGTAAGCAATTTGTTGTTATTTATGTAAATAATTTGTTTTTTCTCTATTTGTAAATAATTTTCTCTTCTATTGTAATTAGTCTTGTTTGTCTGTTGTTCTTTCTTTTTGTCTCGCTATTTCCTTTGTTGTTTGGTTTCTCTTTTTGTTTTTTTCTTTGGGGGTTTATCCATTTCTTTCCATCTTGGAATGGTGAGCTATTATCTGAAGCATACTTTGGTTGTTAGGAGAGAAGTGGTTTAGATATTTTCAAGTTTGCTGATGGGGTGATTTTGTCCTAAACTCTTTGTTTTATTCCCATCGCCAATAAGAATTGTGGAAAGTCTTCAAAACAAGGTGTAAAGTAAATAACCTTCTTTAGCTTCCCCCAAATCTTTCACAAATCATTAAGATCATCCCCTTTTGTAATGGTATATTTGTCCTAGGATGATAATGTTGTAAGATTTGAGTGAAAAATCCTATTCCCAAAGTGCTGTTATGAGGTCCATGGTAGTTTTCAACCCAAATAAGATGTTAAACATGTGACATATTGAAAAAGGACTAAATGAAATATCTGAAATTCCAAGAGAAAAAAAAAAGAAAAAAGGAAAAAGAAGAGAGAAAAGAATTATCTAAAGGGAAAAAGGATTCAATATGAATGGGTGATTCCAATATCTCTACCGGGGCTATGGACGCCTGACTGGCAGTAGAGAAATGCTGTGAGAAAACAAGAGGTATCTCCGTTAGGGCTATGGACGCCTGACTGGCAGCGGAGCAATGCCCAAGACATTATTGCACGATAGCTAAAGGGAATCAACTCAACTCATGTAGTTCAAATCTTGCACACTATTGTTCGAAAGATGAAGAAAACTTTATAAAAGAGTGATGCACAATCAAGCACACACATAGATTCAAGGGTAGCTATTGTTGATTTACATTTGGGATTTTAGCTCAACCTTGCTTGTTAAAATTGACCCAACTGGAGTTAAGATGTTCATAAACTAGAGATTTTGGGTAACTGAATTCTTCAGTTTCTTGAAAATGGTTAAACCATTTTCCTAGCCGAGTCACCATTTGTTATGCCTTGCATAACCACCCCATTTTATTTTGGAACAAAATGGGTCCCCCTTTTTCTTTTGTCTTTTTGGGCCTTTGGTTTTCTGCCTTTGCCATTTTGTTTCTCTTAAGTTTTGTCGAAAGCAGAATTGGGACTAATACCAGGCTTGGAATTACATCCAAGTCCTCTTGTTTCGTCCTCGATTCCGGTTCCAACAATTCCTTTTGTCCTTTGATTTGTCAGAACTAGGTCTGGAGCTGAATCTAAACGTTGAATTCATTCAAGGTTTCTGGTTCGTTTTCTGCCCCGACTCCGACTCCGCTTTTCTTTTCTCTCTCTTCTTCGATGGTTGTTTTCCCTTTGGCTTGGCATCCTGTATCTTGGCTATTTTCTTTTCAGCCTTGGGCGTTTTTTTTTTTGGTGTACTTGAAACCGGAATGGAAACCAAACTTGGAATTTCTTTCAAGTTATGTTTTCTATTCCTTCCCCAGCCTTGGTTCCACCTCTTTTTTTTTTCTACCTCACGCGTCTTTTCTGTTGTTCTGGAAGGCCCGAAACCGAAACGGGGACCGAACCCTGAAACTCTGATTAGTTTCAGGTTTGGGTTCCATTCCGATCCCGGTTCCGCATGTCTTTCCTTTTTGTTCTTTTGTCTTTTTGTAGGGTTTTCTCTCCCCCTTTCTTCTTCCCTTGTCCCTTTTCTTTGTCTTTTTTTTTAGGGGTCGTCAGAGGCAGGTTCAAAATGGAATTTGACACTGAAACTTGAAAAAGTTTCTGGTTCAGGTTTAGTTCCCATCTCGACTCCGGTCCCGGTTCCATTTCTTTTTGGTTCTGACCTCACCAATTTTGAATGAGGGTGTTGATGTGGTTCTGGTCCCGATCCCACCTGCATTTGTTTCCATCTTTGTCCCTCGCGTTTGGTTTCTTTTGTGGACGCAGAGTCAAAATGTGGGCTGAACTTGGAAATGTTGATTATTTCCATGATTAGTTCCCATCCCGACTTTGGTCCCGGTTCCGGTCATGATCTTGTTCCGCCTCCGCTTGTTTTAAGAGGGAAGTGTGTTCCTATTTCAGTTTTGGTTCCGCCTCCGCCAGAGTTGGTTTTCTTCTTGCTAAGGATGAAGTGAAATAATCATAAGCAAGAGTCTATTTTTTCTTTGAGGACTAATGGAGGAATTTTTTTTGTAGGATTGGATTGCCCATCTGAGGATATCCCTCAGGGATGTCACAGCGATCAGAATTCACATGCAGAGATACCTATTGGTAAGACATCAATCATTGTCCCAGTGACTAAGACTATCCCATCGGCATGAAATTCTTCTTCGGAGAAAGGTCTTGGTGAGATCTTTGGGTCTCACTGACCGGCGATAGAGGGATGCACATATCGGTCAGAGATTATCCTTCGGGAAGAAGTCTCGACGACTTCTTCATGTCTCGCCGACTAACGTGTATGGAGTCGACACTTCGATGAGAGTTGTTCCTTCGGTGAGTGGTCTTGCTGAGTGCCTGTTGTCTTGGCGACCACTGATGAGTGCATCTCAGTGAGAGAATTTTGTGGCAGAGAGATGTCTCGGTGAATACATCGGGTCTTGCCCACAAAGCACGGAAGAGGGTCCCACCAAAGTTTGAAGCCCGACGATAATTTTTCCTTTGGCAGGAGGTCTAGCCGAAACGAAAAAGTCTTATTGAAGGGTCATTCTTTGATATGACAAAGAGGGCTCGGGGAAAGGTCTCCCCGATGTGGGATTATCTTTCTGACATGAAATGAAGGCCTCAGCGGAAGGGGATTCCATCGCTGTAAGGTCTTAGTGAGATCTTTATGTCTCACTAATAAGATATGCCTTCAAGAAGACTGAATGCATTCAGCGTGGTGTCTGGGCGACTCTGAAATGTCTCACCGAAATAAATTTGAGCTTGAAAGGAGCTCCTCAAACTACTAAGGGGGCTCAGCATAACATCTCACCGATCTGATGGGGTCTTGCCGATACAGGAGCATTGAGCTCAGGGAGAAAAGGGTCTTCCCTTGCAATGATGTCTGGCTGATGGCGATTGTCTCAGTGACCACGATGGATATTGATATAACTTGTGCACCCCGGTATGAAGTCTCATCGACCGTCATGTGTCACACCGATGCTGCTTCTAGAGATAGTCAATGTGGAGAAGTCCAGAACATGAAGGAGGCTGGAAGAATGAGGAAACCATGATTCACAGGGACAACTGTGTAGTCTACTGGCAGGGGCAGATTGGTATTAATGGCAAAATGATTTGGAGCATTCAAGACAGATTTCAGAAGGAGTTCGAGTATGGAAACACAAATAGATGAGTTAATGCTGCAGCTACAAAAGATCTGAAGGTTCTTTCTGAGGTCAAGCCGTCACCAACATGAACAACAGGGCTTCACATTGAATGCACAACCGACTCTCTTCGGGAGGATCTAAGAGTCGACCCTCCTGTCAGTAGATATTTTTTTGTAAACCCTAATACAAGGGATGACACGTTCTTTTTGGTACACTTTGTATATATATGGCACTCTTGCCTCTTTGCTAGGTTATAACTTTTAGGACTGTAGAACTTTTAGGGTTAGAAAGGAAGAATAAATTTTAGAATACAAAGAAAAATAGAGGAAAGATAGAGGAGAAAAAATGACATCCTGATTCTTTGTAATAGGACCTTCTTTTGTCTTCTTAGCTAGGAATTAGATTAAATAGAAGCCTGTAATGTACCTTTCAAGTATTCTTAGTGTAGATGGGAACAATCTGGAGCCACATATTTTCTATACATTGGTGATTGTGCCAGCTTTGTAAATATTGCTTATCTGTTTCACCAATAGTAGAAGCAATTAGATTCTAATCTACTTCAGGTTGTGTTCCAGAATGGTATTTATCTTGAATTAATCATTTGATTTGTGAAGCCTTCAAGGAATGAAATGTTATTTTGTGTTTTATTTAAAATGGTAACTAGTAATTTGTTGTAGAAATCAACACTGAGAATGAATGCAACTGTGTGTTAATCACAAGTTAATCTTTTGTTCTTCAGTTTTAGTTTACAATTGCTTGAAGCTAACAAGTCTAGTTAAAGTTGGAAGAATTATTATTCTTTTTTGTTCCAAAACCTTTACCTATCTTTTATTTTTTCTTTAAAAACCCTAATTAGATTAGGTTTTTTATTTCATGTTTGATCTTAGAACTATCCAGAAGCTAAACACCAGCAGGCCCCTTGAATATTACTGTTACATTGACCAACTGAGCAACATTAGTACAGTTGAGAACCAACTACAAAGACCTTGGGAGCTAAGATATCCATGTGATCGTCTTTCTCTTTCAAGAGAAACATAATAGCAATACTCCGTTTACATGTTGCTGTGCCACTTGGACCATCAACAGGTTGAATTTTTTTTTGTTAATGCTCCCCTTAAGACCATGCTAGGTCTAATTGCTAGAGGAATTGTCTACACCAGATGAGGGAATAGACTTGCTTGATGTTAATAGCTCTTCTTTCCTCTTCCATATCTTGTTTATTTCTTGCTTAGCCTCATTCTTTTCAATTGTCTTCACTGGTTCATTCTTCTTTACCTGATCATATTGCTTTCCTCCTTTATTTCCACATACTCTTGAAATGTGTACGAGTTTGTTGCAGTTGTAGCAAACAACATTTTTCTAATTTATTTGACCTCCATTAGCCCTTGGTCTGCACTGATTTTTTTTGTGTTCAAACTTATTACATGCATAGTAGTAGCCAACAAAATATTGATTCATTCTTCCTCCATTAAACCAATCCATCATCTAAGTTCTACATTCAATAGCTCTATGTCCAAATTTCTTGCATGCAAAACATTGTTCAGAGAAGGAACTAGCATACTGGTTTATTCTACTTCTACACTCCATTGCCTTGTGACCAAATTCATTGCATGAAAATAAAACACCATTGAAGGATGGGTACCTTTGAGTATTTGGTTGTCTGATAGGTGGTTTTCTAGCAAAGCTTCTTGGATTTCTTTTTTGTTTTCCTTTATCTTGAGTCTTTTGATTGTCCACTGTGTTTGAGGTCTACATAGCCTTTGAGATTTCACCTACTTCCATTCCCAAACCAACTTTATCTTTAGTTGGTTTCTGTCCTGCAATCAACTCATCAAGCTTGGTGGAGCTTGTTTTGAACTTATCTTCACAAAGTTTTTCTTTTTCTAGAACTGCTTTTAGGTTTACCACTTCTTGTTCAAGCTTTGAGCATTCACTAGTCTTGCTTTGCACCACTATATTCAAACAATCTTCAATTCTCTTCTTTTCTTCTAGTTGTACCTTTAATCCGGTGATCTCTTCATTTGCTTGTTTTAATTGCTCACTCACTTCTTTATGTCTATCTTTGAATTTATTCAATTTATCTTTCAATTTTTGGATGCATTCATTTGCTTCATCAATATTTTCTTTCAAGTCTCTATTTTCATTTTCAGCCTTGTCAAGATCTTCAAGAGCAGCCCAAAGTTCTTATTTATCATCCATTTGCTCAATGTTCAAGATCTTCCTCAAGCTGTTAGGCTTCTTTGGAGGAACCAAGCTCTGATACCAATTGTTGAATACCCAAGATACTGAGAGGGGGGGTGAATCAGTATCTTCTTAAACTTATTGAAGAAACACCATCCAATTACTCCAATGCATATAACAATAAGAAAGAACAAAAGCATTAACAGAGCATAAATGCACACAACACATGAACACTAGGATTTTTATGTGGAAAACCCAAAATGGGAAAAACCATGGTGAGGATTAGCTCACAATATAGTATAACCGATTATAAGATATTACAAAGGGTGGCTCACTGCTAGGACTCACTGTCCAAAATGGGAGGCTCACTGCCTACAAAGATACAATATAGAAATGGCTTATAACTAGAAAATGAACTAATAAAGTTACACCTAACAAGTGTTGATTTAATTCCTTTGATGCTTAGTAAATTGAATTTACAAACTTCATCATCTTCGCATAGTTGTCTATCCACTCACACTTCACACCATGAATCTCAAAACTATCCAATATATATATCTCATTCATCTACAAGCATCAATTAGGTCGCCCTAATTAGATGCAACCCTTATTCACCAAAAAGATTGACTGTCAGCTTCAAGCTTGTATAAAATATTTCCAAAAAAAATTCAAGTGTGCAACATGCTACACCATGTCAACACGGACCTAAGATAGGTCACAAATACTTCCACAACACAAAATCAATTTATTACAACATCAAATTATTCATTAGGTCGGACAAGGATAGACCTAATAACAAAATGCAACAACAAAATAATGCCAACTCGCCATACAAGCACTTGAGCACATGAGATTCTAAACTTACAAGCTTCTAACACCCAAAAACCATTTCCCACAACTACAAGTTATGATATTCATTAGCAGAGGAATGCAGACCAAAATACGAGAGGACAATAATTGCATATTGATTCAGAATACCAGATCAAGCTAGAACTTAAATTTGCAGATGCAACTCATATAACATGGTGATATCAATGAAAACACAAAAGATGCATAATGAGATGTTCTTCTTCATTCTTCCAACAAAAACACCAATGTAAAGTGAACATTACAAATGTGATGGTATGATTTAATATGTAATAAGATTTACATATTCTCCAATAATCCATAAGCCATGAGACAAGGAAGGGTAGCAAGGAAGATGAAGGGTATATTGGTCAAGAAGGATAACAGTCAAATGGCTAAGGAGGGCAGATTTAAAGGACAATGATTGTATCATTAATACAAATGTGTAAGCATTAGTAGCCATGAGACAATGAGGGGAAGCAATGAAGATGATAGGTGGCAGGGAGAACAAAATCAATGTAATAACCTTGGTTAAAGTAGGACAATAGTCAAAGGGAAGATAAAGCATGACGAAGTGAAGGCTATGCTATTTTTTTATGCATAGTAATATGCATATAGTGGATAGTAATGTGTTGAGAAGGTTACACTAATACTCTTTCAACCACTAATATAGTCTAATTATCAACTACAATATATGAGTTAGAATGAAACTGAAGTCTAAATCTATTAAAGAATGCGATTTAGAAAATTGAAACTTTAAAATATATGTGCTTTCTAATTTCCATAGAATTTAAAATAGAAGATATTGATACATATTTTAATAACCAAAAATAGTGATCAATAACATGAATTTACAAATTTAATGTGCATACTGAAAAATCAATCCAACAAACCATCTGGGTCTACTCTACTCTTTATTGTGTCAAATATTACCTCATGGCCAGACTCACACCTTCCACAAGTTCTTATTTGTAGGATTGCTTCGATATATTGTCAAATGAACATTAGATGCCATGAAAATTTTGGAGTATTGAAGAATTTTTTGATGCGTGTCAAATTCCTCAAACAACCAAAATGGAGAATTTTTAATTGGGTACCTTCTAATCCATGTTCTAGTAACAACCACCGAACTTATAGGATATTATATGTTTTCTCCATCTATAATTGGGTCCTCCAATTTATTTTTGGCCTCGATACAATGATACAAGTAATAATTTGTTTTCTCTTCATTTTCTTCATTTGTAGTCACTGCATAAACACTACCTACATTGATATGTTCATGCAGTTAGATGTATTTAATGAACATCACAATAAAACTGCAAAGTAAGATAAAAATAAAATTTTTATATTAACTATGCAAGATGATATATTACCTGGTTCAAATAGATCTGATACATGATCAAAGTCAACAAAGGATTGCATCTTCATGATTTGTAGAGCTGTTAGGAGCTGATACATGTCAAGTGGGGTTAGGCTTCTTAAATAACAATTGTCAACCAACTCTTTTGAGTCGTAATCATTACATGCTTGAAGTGTACATGCAGAACAAAAGCATGCAATCTTTTGTGTATGGATAGTACATGTACCTACATTGGAGCTTCTAAAAGAGTGTAGCTCACTTAATCTTTCCAATTTACAACAATCCTCATATTTTGCAATGTTAGTATCATCTACAAACCAAAAAATCTACAAAATAAAGAATTACATTAATTACTTGGACCCATAGCATGATTGCACCACTGTACAATTGATTTTTCATTTGTCAACTTTGGACTACATTTTTACTTTACTCTTCTCGTGCTAAGGCTCTTTTGATACATGCACTTGCACCATCATGCTCCCCCTTTCCATGCCTAACCTTTAAGAAATTCCACATATGTTGGAAAATTGGAAAATTTTGCATGCCACCACAATGAACACATATTCCATCCAAACATGATTTCTTCTAAGAAAATTTACCATCCACTCTTTCACATAAAATTGTAAATAACAAATCCCTTGAAGATCTAGATGGAGGCCTTATGTTACATTCCTGCAAAACATTGTTAGTATGCATATCTACACATATACATTGATAAACGTCATAATGGTTAGAAAAATCAATATGTACTCTACGAAAACAAGTAGTGTGTGTGATTTATTTTGACATAAAAAGGCTTTAACATTTCAAAAAACCTTTGACATATTTTGCTTGAGGATACATCTCTACAAATTTAGCAAAAAATTAGGTTTGAGTGCTATCCAATTTTTTTTTGGATGTGGCTCATGGATTTGACTACCAATTATCCTTCTTAAAACATTTCTTTGATTGGGAAGACCCTTGTGTTATTCTTCCAAAAATCTTGTATTAGAGATCTCAAGTCTTGAACATTTTCTTTATCTTTTTGTGGTAGTCTACCAGAGAATTCCCATAACTCATTGTTATTTGGGTCCTCCACTCTTTCACGCCTTCTTTTGGATCTCATTAGAGATGATATAATTATTTTCATAGATTTACTTATCTTTGAAAGGATCATCTTATTCCTATTTTGACTATTTACCAATGTTGATGTCATCACATGTCGTGTGGCACAACTACCTTTCATGTTGAGGTAGAACCCACGCTATCGTATGCACTCATTAGATTCTTTACAATGGATTTACCACTCGATTCATCTAATATTCTTAGCCCAAGAACCTTCATGGTGGACCTAAAATTGAGTTACTTCATCATTTCAACAAATAGTTGGCATCTTCCATCCTCACTTAGCTTCTCAAAAAATAATCTCCATATCATCTTCACATATCTTTGACATGCACGTTTTGGAATCTTATCAGCCATGGGTTTCAAAACATTAGCATCAATATCAATCAAATATTTATGTTTTCTATGCAAAACTCTTGGAGGATTTCTCAAAGGTAAAGTTGTGTGAACATTAGGAATGTCAACATTAGGGATAGATGGCGTACCTTCAATCAGAGATGAAATTGATGATGTACCTTGAGATTGACATGTAAACGATGTTGTAACTCCAACTTGAGATGTGGTATGTGGAGTTTCTTCAACTAGAGATGTGTTTGCTGATGTACTTTCAAAACCACATGTTGATGGTTTGTCTTCAATTGGAGATGTGATTGTTGATGTTCTTTGAACATGACATATTGTGGATGGTGTGCATTGAACTTTACTTATGGTTAATGATGTGCCCCAAAATTCAAGATTCATTTCTCTCATTGCACAAATATTTCACATGTGTTTTCTTTGTGATTCCAATTGGACATCTCTCTTAGATTGCATGGGAGTTTCTTCTTCTATGGGGTTCAATTTCTTTTGTTCACAAATTTTCCTCATTGTTTCTTTTGTCCTTACATTTTTGGATTCACGTTCGTTCGATCTTAAAGGCTTTGCATGTTTGCTTGGCATGATGTTCAATGCTACATGTTCACAAACATAAAAATAAAAAAAGTAATTAATGCTCAATAATACAAAAAATGACAAATATGGCATCATATAATCAAATTTCATCTAAAAACTTTAAAATTTACACCAAGATAATACTCTTTCATGAAGGGCAGAAAAAATATTCATGCAACAAGTAAGTGTTTTATAATTTAATAATGCTAATAATGCTATCATGGATCAAATATAATGAAGCTAAGAAATGCTATCATGAACCAAATATAGTCATAAAGGAAGCTAGGAAATGGTGATAGCCACAATTAGATGACTGTCCTAAAATACAAGGTTCATTACAATTGTCATAAGACATGAGACTACCATAAGCCATTGGAGGCAAGTGCATCATTGTTAAATTTAGTCACAGTACCAAAGGAATAATTTATAAAAGTATTGGGAGACTATCACTATGCCAACCAACATAGGGGTTATCATTCATCATTCCAAAGATTGTGTCATATAAGAATATCATGAATAAAAAGTGAGAGGACTAATGTCACATCAAGGGATTATTCTAAATGCAGCAAGGGAAATCATCAAAACTACCCAAGTACATGGAACAGTGCCATAGAAGTAAAGAAATGAAGTTACTCTATTATCTTTGACATCACTATGGTAATCTCAGTAAGGTGGATAGAGAATCATGAAAATGGTAAGCCATCAAGCCCTTTATATTGTCATCACCACATCACATAAACTATCATAAGTCCTTAAATTTGTCATGTAGACTCACCCCAGAGACTATCATGGTTTCCTTGCTACAAGGGAACTATGCCACACAATGATTTAGGAGACAATAAGTAATAATCGTCACAAGTAAATATCATATCACTCGAAAGATAGTCACAAAATATTATTATTGGCAATAAGAGAAATTATTACAAGTAGTTAGGAAAGAATTTCTTAGTATGAAACCCCTCATATACAATACGAAGATTGACATAGAGATGTGAATGTGGAATCAAGGAAGTTCCTAATGCTGCTATCATCTAGGAATGTCCCTTTCTTCTAAACCTTGTCATGGATCAAATCTAGTTACCATCTAAGACTATCATCTAGGACTATCAAAGCTAGTTATTATACATCATGTTACTAGTCATGTTCCTCAAAAGGAAAGAATCCAATTTGGTGAGGTTTCAAGAAGCAACCATATTGGGTATTACACTAGATGATTTATTCATAAGGCTATGTAGAATGATTATACTATATTTTGGCTGGCATGGTAGTGTATTGCCAATATATTTTTTGTTGTAGGTGTATAAGAAAATTTTATTGTACCCTCATTGTTAATATAAAATGGATTATTTCAAGAAGACTAATATGGCTATATATTGTTTGACCTTACGATAGGAGAAGGAAGAGAGGTTCTAAAATGAAGGTTATAGAACATGTTGATTTGAATTTCCTAATTTCTAAAACAAAGTGTTGTCATTTCTTATTTTGTATTATACCTACATAGATAAAGATAGAAATTTTCAGCCAAGAGAGGAAGTCCTAAATCTAGACAAGGAAAATGTTTCTCATCTACCTAATTTGAGGACTTTATTTCTATTGTCATACTGCTACAAGGGGGTTGTCCATGCGTAAAAGTGGAAAATATCTTGATTATATCCCTATGAGGTCTTGATGGGGATTGTGCTATAGAACAAGAGCTTAGAGATGATAAGCTAGTTAAAAGAATGATGTATTATTTAAGATTTGAGGATTGTTCTTGGACCACTCATGCTTTTCCAACAAAGGAGAGGATTTCTATAGATGTATAGCTGAAAATATTTATAAGGGTGAGGATATTAAATTTGATTTTATAAATATTAATGTACTAACCAAACTCTAAGTCTTTTTATTAGCATTCTACACATTGATGAAAATTGATGAATTTGTGATGCATTTCATATTACTAGTTGTTTGCTTATGGTAAATAGCTTAATGTGGTCAAACTGAACCCCAAAAAACTAGCTATGTCATCTCCCTTCGATATGAACAATAATTTTCTACATAATATAGGTAGTAGGCAATTGCAACTTAAAAGAAAAGGAAAATGAAAAGAAATCGATCTATGTGACAAACAAAGGCAAATCATTTTGAGATTTCCAAATCCAACTGTATTCTAGACAATATAGAGTGAATGAAATTGTTTGTTTTTAGGTCATTTGCTAAAAAACAAATGAAAAAAGTGAATTCCACTAATTGTGATGGCAATGGACCACTATAAGCACTGCAAATGGAATACATAAGCATTTCTTTGTTAAGTTGAAATCCTCTATATAAGTTTACATGAATTCATCTAAATCATGTCTTGATTTTTTATTTTTTCTTTAAACTCCTAAAAATTTAACTTTTTAATGCAACTTCTATCTTATTCAACGTTGAATTCTATGTAAAACTATTATGATTAATAAAATTATGAAAGGAATGGTCTACATTATCAAAACTAAAATAAAAACTCAATATAAGCATTTCAATTCTACAAAACTGAATATATTACTTGAGATAATCAAATATGTTGTAGAAACTTCAAATTATATTCTTTTACATTGTCCAACAAGCAAATTGGTGCTCAAAAGGTGATGGATCATGCATAAAATGGTACCACAAGAAGTCAACAACAAAAAAAGGTTTTTTTCTTGTTGGCGAATGCACATAACTAGACAGAGAAAGTGAATTGTGGGCCTGTGTCTCTGGTAAATTATTTTTTTAACCATTTTTGGGAAAGGTCATTTGGCGCTCACAAAATTTGGCAAGCACCAAATTTGTTGCATAACAGGTTTCCTATTTGTTGAGCACCAAATGTGATGTTTTTAGGCTTTACCAAGGGAGAGAGAAGAGTGGGAGAGACCTAATAGAGTACCAAGGATGGAGGGAGAGGTTTAATGAGCTTTATTGATAATGAAAAGGATAAGGGAGAAGAGTGGGAGAGACCGAGAATAGTAATGAGACAAGGAGTAAGAGATGTAGAGATGGCTAAGGGATGGAGATGTAGAGAAGGATTAAACCCTAAATCCTTAAACCCTACACCTTAGACACTAATCCCTCAACACACAACCCTAAACCCTTAAACCCTATACCTTAGACACTAATCCCTCAACCCTCAATCCTCAACCCTTAAACCCTAATCCCTCAATCTTATACCACTCAAACTTCAACACTCAACCCTAAACCCCAATCTATCCATCCTCAACCCTTAAAACATCATCCTTCAACCCTCAACCCTCAACCATTAAGCCCTAATCCCTAAACCCTCGACCTTTAAACCCTTAATCCATAATCCCTCAATCCTATAACCCTCAACCCTCAACCCTTTAACCCCTAACCCTTAATCCCTATTACCTCAATCCTATAACCCTCAAACTTAAACCCTCAACCCTTAAATCCTAATCCCTCAATACTCAACCCTTAAACTCTCATCCTTCAACCCTCAACCCTTAAATCCTAATCCATCAACCCTCAACCCTTAAACTCATAATCCCTAAACCCTTAAACCATAATACCTCAATCCTATAACCCTAAACCTTCAACCCTTAAACTTCAACTCTCAACCCTTTAACACTCAACCCCTTAACCTCAACCCTCAACCCTTAAACCCTAATCTCTCAATCCTATAACCCTCAAACTTCAACCTTGAACCCTAAACCTTAATCCCTTAATCCTCAACCCTTAAACCCTCATCCTTCAACCCTCAAATTTTAAACCCTAATCTCTCAACCCTCAACCCTTAAAGCCTTTAAACGATGAGAAATGGGGTTATATAAAAGGGGGGTTCACCAAAATGATAACAAATAACCCTATTTTCCACTATTTCATTCAAGGAAATGAGATCCAAACAATGAGATGACTAACAACCAAAAGGTTAGTAAATCAAGGTACGCATAAATTTTTTTCCTTTATATGCAAGGACAGGGGTATGAGCTGAATAGCACTTTGGGGAGAAAGATTAAAAACATCAAACAAACTCCAAAATGTAAGCTATAAAATGAAAATAGAAGACTGTACTAAAAAATAAATGAGCCAAAAATCAAAAGACGGATCTAGAAAGGAGAGAAGGATGTGTACTAGTCACTAAAAGTACCCTTTTTAAGCTCATTGAGAACTCATTCGCCCTATGGTGAATGGTTCTTGGCTAGGGCTTTGAAAAAATTATTTTTGGGTTCTCTTTTGCTATGTCTGCACTCCCAGATTCCCGATTTTTACTATTGAACTACTGAAAATAAATCTTGTAGAAGATTTTCCGTGAAATAAAAAATTTCCTTGCAACTTTGACAACTTTCAACTTTCTTCAATTTTTCTCTTCAAAGTATCTTCAACCTAAAACCTACAATCACAAACACAAGACTAGAAAAATGTTTTTGGTGATGGGGGGTTTGCCTTGGTCAAAAACCATTTGAGTATTTAAACTTTGAAATGAAATAAAATAGCATGAAGGAAATGATGAATGAACAAGCAATGTCATAGCTTACCAAACCTTTGATCAAACCTTGGAATGGAAATTTGCAACTAGCATGAAGTGGCCTCAATGGATGTGGATCTTGATCTTGAAACTTTATTTGAAATGATGCCTTTGATATGCTTGAATAGATCTTGAACTCTACATCACCATATTAGCTCAAACAACATGCATGATGCAACATGATTTTGACATGATAATGGAATCTTGATTTCTGCAATAATATTCAATAAATTTTCTTTTGAATGCCTTGAAAATTCTCTTGAAATGCTCTATCAATTCTCACTTGAATATCCTTAGCTTGCTTGAAATCTTCTAGGTGAAACTTAGTGAAATGACCTCTTATTTATACATATCTTAACATTAATTCTCAAAATTCAAATACCACAATCCAAAATCTAAATATACATTTGAAATAATTGAAAAACCACCAAAAACATAGTTTAAATTAAGGTCCTAGGTCTAAGTGAGGACCCATTCGCCATAGGATGAATGGGTCCTAGGTCACTTACCTAGGACACTCATTCTTCAAGGTTAAGTGTTATGTAATGGCATTTATGAATGTCAAGTTTTAGCCCTTGAAAAATGCAATTAATTAGGACTGGATTTGAATTAAAGGGGCCAATTAAGGGCAATTAAGCTCAATTAATTAATGGGGTCCTAGATAAGTGTGAAAGTGTAAAGGTACACCTTACAACACCACAATTAAGGAACAATTAATTCCATTTTAATAAATAGGGCCCTAAACTTAATGTGAATATGTAAAACATATTACAACACTAAATTAAGGCATAATTTAGTTCATTTTATTATTATTTATTCCCAAATTAATTGTGAAAAAGGGATACTTTTTCCTACACTAAATTTAGCCCCCACTTTAGTGAGAGTATGACCACATGTAAAAATCACACTAAAGTAGACATTCAAGAGACTTATGTATGCAACAATGACAAAGATACTCAATCATAAACTATCGTAGACCATGAAGATCAAGCCTAGATTGTCCGATCGGTACGAAACACATCTAAGCTTTTTTATTGTCGCGTGCTCACTCTAGGGTAGTGGAACCTTAGGATGTTCACTAGGTGAGTATCCCAATGGGTGGAAAATGAGAGAATCATATTAGCCTCCCATACCATATCAAAGCTATTCTCTTGAAAACTTCAATAAGGTGCCACAAGAAAAGGTTTCATGCTCCATAGGGCTTAACAAGTTATGTTATGCTAAGCACCTATGAACAAGGAAAGGATCCATAGGAAAGCAAGGTGTGTTATTCTAGGTGGGCTTGATTAGGGTTCGTGCTTCATAAGGTTAATAATTTGTATTATGCTAAACAATTATGAACAATAATGCTAGTAAAGTTTTTTCAAAGGGCCTTTGCTTAGTTTGTGTAAGTTCTTCTTAGGGAACATCATGCCTAATGTCTCCAAGAGAGGACAAGTCAAGAGTAAAGATTCACAACTTAGGGAATTCAGTGCATTATATCACCACTAAGAGGAAATTCGTACGCTCAAAAATATCACACTCTTGGAGGAAATCAAACACAATGAAACCACCAAAAAATTGATGCATCACAAGAATAAAAAAAATGCACCATGAAACATGAAAATGTCGAAAGATATTGTTTATGTATGCCCCCACTTTAAAGAAATTGCTACTTCCTTTCCATAAGAAATTGCTTTAAAGTAGCCAATCTTCAATCCTAAGACATGAGAACTTACTCGGAAATCCCTATGCCAAGTCATATGTTCTTGAAATGAAGCTATGTCATGAAAAAGGAAGGAGGGGTTTCCCCCAAAAACAGATAAGGAATCTACTGATTTAGGGTCAGTATATCTTTGCTACAATGTTGTTATAGAGCTAAAAAATTTCATCATTCCCCAAATACTCATAGAACTAGAATAATGACATGTAAAGATTGAAAACAAAGAAAAATATTTTTAGTCAACATGGAAGAGACCTAAATGTCCCGATGCCTTGTGTCATCCCCAAAAGGAAAACACATGCCAAGAAAAAAGATAAAATGTTTATGACATAGAGAAGAATGTAGATAAAAATAGAGGAATGCACATAAAGAGAGATATACATCCAATGAAACATTATGGGGGATTAGATTAAGCACATGCAACTACAAAAAAAATGCAAAACAAAGAAAAATAATAGTAAGGAATATGCAAGTCAACCTAAAACAAGTCATTCACATCCCAATCTTAGTCAGTATATGCAGAAGGTGGACAACTAGCAAAAGGGACAAAATCAAATGCCCAAACTAGGAAACAAGGCTATCTAATCCCCTTGCCCCCACAAAGTGTAGGAAAATGACATGAACTGAGATGGGTGATGAGAATGAGCTCCTTGTGATAAAGAGAATGATTTTCAATAAATGTAAAACATGTGATAGTGAGGATTCTACAATCCTACAACTATTACATGGCAAGGAGATAAATGCATGTGTTAAGGGGTTATTTTTATGATATCAAACCCCTCAAATATTCTTTTTAAAGCATGACACTCATCAATACTATGCCCAATTCTTCTATGATATTGATAGTGAGACCTATTTGTGTACTTAGGATTTGGATTTGGATTTTCTCTAATGGGTGGTAATGTTATGAGTCCTTGATTTAGAAGTATGTGTAAGATCCTTTCATTTTCAAACATGGGACAAGGAAATTTGAGTTTTGTGAGTTTGTAAAGATTTTGTTTCTTTCTTGATTCACCAATTTGTTGAGATAAATTTTTTATCATCCTTGTGAAACACTACTTGATTTTTAGTAAATTTGTATCCTTAGAAGATGTTGAGGGATAAGGATTTTGATATCCTAGTCCTTTATTTTATTCACTAGGAAATTGTTCTAAAATTTTATGAATTTCATGCTCATTAGTTATGTCACATCCTTGGTTGGTTAAAATATTAAATCTTTTTCCATAAGTCTCTTCTAGGTTGATGGGTGTGTTAGTCACTTTGTTAACATAAGATGGTTGTGTATTTACTTGGTTTGAGAGACTAGGTTCGCTTATTGTTGAAAGTGTAGGCTTATTTTGTGATTCAATTTTAGGTTCAGGATGTAAAAGTCCAAACATATCAAGTTGTGTTGGTTGCTTCATGGAAGGATAAAAGGATGCATTATTCTCAAGATTGTTAAGGCAATCGCTTATGAACTCATGCATGTTAACATCATTTTCTCCTATGATGTCAACTTCACAAGGACACTCATTAGGATTTAATTGAGGATGGTTAGGGTCAATTGCATTAGTATCATTTCCAAAAACACAACTTGAAACATCAACCAAGGAGAACAAGGACTTCCACATATTGTTAAAACACTTGTCCATTCTCAGATTTTAATATTTAAAACAAGGTGATTTTTTTATTACACTATGCAAAAAATTGAAAATAATGTCTTGTAAATGCAATTTTGAATTCACCCAATGCAATAACTTTATCAAATGAAGCTAATTATGACCAAATCAAGAAGAAACAAAAATTCTACAAACAAAAACAAAGATTTGAGAACAACAAATGTAATTGGATAAATGGATGTTCTAATACCTAGGAAATTAGGAAATGACCCTAATCAAGGATTGATTCATCCTAGGGCGAATGGGTCTTGGTTAGGGTTTTGAAAAGTGTTTTTACAAATTTCCAATTTAATTTTAATGGTTTCTAGATTCTGATTTGAAACAGAAATTTACAATTTGATTTTTCTATGAAATTAATGTTGAATACAAATGCAAAATGTGACAAAATGACAACCTATAAAACCTAATTTGATATGCAATTTAATTTCAATTTTCAAATTCCAATGAATTATAATGCAATTTTGTGTAATTGACTTACAAAATAATTGATTTTTTTTTGTACTTTTTAGATTTAAAGAATGCAAAATATGTAATCCTAAAAGTCTTAAATGCAATGCAAAGTTAACACAACTAGACACCCTATATGAGACTCAATTCAATGCAAAGAGATGTAAATGAATGCAAGATCTAAATCTAGGGTGAAAAGGGAATCCATATTCAGAAACTGCAATTATCAAACTTATGTTCACCATAATGAAATGATGAGAAAGGGGCTATATAAAAGGGGGGTTCACCAAAATGATAACAAACAACCTTATTTTTCACTATTTCATTCAAGGAAATGAGATCCAAACAATGAGATGAATAACAACCAAAAGGTGAATCAAAAAATTTCCTTTCTATGTAAGGACGAGGGTATGAGCTAAATAACACTTTGGGGAGAAAGATTAAAACCATCAAACAAACTCCAAAATGCAAGCTATAAAATGAAAATAGAAGATTGCACTCAAAACTAACAAAACTAGCAATCAAAAGGTAGATCTAGAAAGGAGAGAAGATGTGTATCGACCACCAAAAGTACATTTTTGAAGCTCACTAAGGACTCATTCGCCCTATGGAAAATGGGTCCTGGCTAGGACTTTGTAAAAATTATTTATGGGTTCTCTTCTGTTGTGTTTGTACTCCTAGATTCCTAATTTTAACTATTATAAAGTAAAAAAATAAATCTTGTAGAAGAGTTTCCATGAAATGACAAATTTCCTTGCAACTTCGACAACTTTGCAACTTTCTTCAAATTTTCTCTTCAAAGGATCCTTAACCTAAAACTTGCAATCACAAACACGAGCAAAAAAATGTTTCTTTTGGTGATAGGGGTTTTCCTTGGTCAAACCCCATTTGAGTATTTAAACTTTGAAATGAAATAAAATAGCATGAACAAAATGATGAATGAATAAGAAATGTCACAACTCACCAAACCTTTGATTAAATCTTAGAATGCGAATCTAAATATATCATGAAGTGGCCTCAATGGATGTGGATCTTGATCTTGAAACTTTATTTGAAATGATGCCTTTGATATGCTTGAATAGATCTTGAACTCTACATCACCATATTATCTCAAACAACATGCATGATGCAACATGAATTTAACATTATAATGGAATCTTGATTGCTGCAATAATCTTCAATAAATCTACTCTTGAATGCCTTGAAAATGCTCTATCAATGCTCACTTGAATATCCTTAGCTTGCTTGAAATATTCTAGGTGACACTTAGTGAAATGACCTCTTATTTATACATATCTTAACATTAATTCTCAAAATTCAAATATCACAAGCCGACATCTAAATATACATTTGAAATAATTGAAAAACTGCCAAAAACATAGTTTAAATTATGGTTGTAGGTCTAAGTGAGGACCCATTCTCCCTATGGAAAATAGGTCCTAGGTCACTTACCTAGGACACTCATTCTTCAAGGTTAAGTGTTATGTCATGGCATTTATGAATGTCAGGTTTTATCCCTCAAAAAATGCAATTATTTAGGCTTGGATTTGAATTAAAGGGGCCAATTAAGGGAAATTAAGCTCAATTAATTAATGAGGCCCTAGATACGTGTGAAAGTGTAAAGGCACACCTTACAACACCACAAATAAGGCACAATTAAATCCATTTTTATAAATAGATCCCTAAACTTAATTTGAATATGTAAAACATATTACATCACTAAATTAAGGCATAATTTAATTCATTTTATTATTATTTATTCCCAAATTAAGTGTGAAAAAGGGATAATTTTTCTTATACTACAACCTTTAATCCCTAAACCCTTAAACCCTAATCCCTTAATCCTATAACCCTCAACCTTCAACCCTCAAAATTCAACCCTCAACCCTTTAATCTCAACCCTCAACCCTTTAACCCTAATCCCTCAATCCTATAACCCTCATCCCTCATCCCTCAACCCTTAAAATATCAACCCTCAACCCTTAATTCCTCAGCCCTCAACCCTTAAAACCTTTACCCTTAACTCTCAACTCTCAACCCTAATTCCTCAACCCTCAACCCTTAAACCTTAATCCTTATACCTATACCCTCAACCATAATCCCTGAACCCTGAACCCTCTACCCTTAAACTATTAAATCCTTAAACCCTCAATCCTTAACCCTCATCCCTAATCCCTCAACTCTATACCTTAGACCCTAATCCCTCAAACCTTAAACCCTCAACCCTTAAACCATAATCCCTTAAACATCAACCATCAATCTTAAATCCTCATCCCTCAACTCTCAACCCTTAAACCATCAATCCTTAATCCCTCAACCCTCAATCCTTAAAAAATCAACCCTCAAACCTTAAACCCTCAACCCTCAAACATCAACCCTCAAACCTCAACCCTAATCAAAACCCTATACCTTGGACCCTAATCTTTCAACCCTTAAACCCTTATCCCTCAACCCTCAAACCTTAATCCCTTATCCTTCAACCCTCAATCCCTAAACCATATACCCTTAATTCCTCAACCCTTAACCCTTAAAAACTTGACCCTCAACGCTCAACCCTAATCCATCAACCCTTAAGCCATAATTTGTCAACCCTCAACCTTTAAATCCTCAACCCTTAAACCCTCAACCCTTAATCCCTCAACCCTCAACCCTTAAAAACTCATCTCTCAAACCTTAAACCCTCAACCCTCAAACTTCAACCCTCTACCCTCAAACCTAACCCCAACCCCTCAACCTTATGCCTTAGACCCTAATCCCTCAACCCTTAAACCATTATCCCTCAACCCTCAACCCTTTATCCTTTATCCCTCAACCCTCAACCCTTAAACCTTATACCCTTAATTCCTCAACCCTCAACCCTTAAATTCTAATACCTTAGCTCTTAAACCCTAATCCCTTAACCCTCAACCCTTAAACCCTCATCCCTTAAAGCCTCAACCCTTAATCCCTCAACCCTCTACCCTCCACCCTTTACCCTATACATTAAACCCTACCCCTAATCCCTCAAGCCTCAACCCTTAAAACCTAAATCTTTAAACCCTTAAACCCTCAACCTCAACCCTCAATCCTAATCCCTCAAGCCTATACCTTAAGCCCTAATCTCTCAACCCTCAAACCCTTAAACCATAATACCTCAACCTTGAACCCTTAAACATTCAACCCTTAAACCCTAAACCCTCAACCCTTAAACCCTAATCCATCAACCCTCAACCCTCAACCCTTAAACACTCAACACTCAATCCTCAACCCTTAAACCCTCAACCATTGACTCACAATCCTCAACCCTTAAACCCTAATCCCTCAACCCTCAACCCTTAATCATCAACCCTAAACACTCATCCCTCTACCCTATACATTAGACCCTCAACCCTAATCCCTCAACCCTATACCTTAAACCCTAATCCTTCAACCCTCAACCCTTAATCATCAACCCTCAACACTCATCCCTCTACCCTATACATTAGACCCTCAACCCTAATCCCTCAACCCTATACCTTAAACCCTAATCCTTCAACCCTCAACCCTTAAACCCTAAGGAGGGAAGGCAAGGTAGAGAGGGTGAGAGAAAGAGGTAGTGATCAAGAGAAAAGAGATATATGGGAAAGAAACAATAATAGAGGGAGAGAGAAGAAGAGAGAGGTAGGGAGGAAAAGATATAGATGGGGGTAAGGATGAAAGGCAACACAGAGAGGGAGATAGGGAGAGAGATTGGGAGAGACCTACAGAGGGGAGAGAGAGAAGAGAGGGAGAGTGAAAGGGAAGTATTGGTAGATGAGTAACAAGCAATGGAGGGAGATGTACACATGGAGGGAGTGAGAGAAATATGGATGAGATAAAGAGGTGATGACCTATAAAGGGGAGGGAGAGGGAAGATGAGAGAAAGGAGAACAAGATGAGAGATAGAGGGGGGAGAGAGGTGGGCAATAAGAAAAGGTTAGAGAGACTTGGATATGGGGAGAGAGAGAGACGAAAGAGGTGAGAGATAGAGGATGGAGAGAGGTGGGTTATGATCTATAAGGAGGGAGATACTTGGATATGGGGAGAGAGAGAGGTTGGGAGGGAGATGTAGCAATTGAGAGAAAAGAGAGAAATGGTGAGAAATAGTAACAAAGGGAGATAGAAGAAGAGAGAGGTAGGGAGGAAAGGATGGAGATGGGGTTGATGAGGGAAGGAAAGGTATAGATGGTGGGAGAGACCTAGAGAGGGTTGAGAGAGAATAGGGTAAGTATTGGTTAAGAGGGAAGGATAAAAAGAGACTAAAAGGTAAAGAATATTCATCATTGATCATAAAATATAAACTTTAGGACTTATCAAAGTGGGGTAGCAAGAGACAAATAGAAAGCAACGAAGTTGGTGTTTTCATCAATACATCACCATTTGGTGATTGTCAAATTTAGAGAGTGCCAAATTTGGTGCTTGCCAAATTAGCTACATTGGGAAATATCAAGCCTAAGGTTTGGATTTTTCCTTGGGCATCCAACCCAAAGGGATGGATGACCATTTCATGCCAAGGATGTGATTTTCTGAAAGGGTAACAAAATTTCACATATTTTTGGTTGTGCTAATCATCAGGTTTGTACGTCTTTTAATGAAAGTTTATAAAAAAATGTGATGATATTAGGTTCTCTCTTAACTATCTAAATATATATTTTTTTTTACGTTTTGATTATGTTAAGGTTTTCATCCATAACTTCTCTTGTCAGTGCCTGTATTTTTTTGTCAAAAAATAGCATGTTTTAGTTTTAGAATAGAATTTTACTCATTCATTGATTTTTGAAACAAATTGCATTTTAATAAACTAGACTCCATTCTACATGTAATATTTTTTATTATTTTTGATTAGTTTTCAAAAAAATTAGGGGGAACACGTTCAAATTTCAGCTTTTGATAATGTTTCCACTTCAAAAATTCATAAAATATTATATATTCATTAAAAAATTAGCTGAAAGAATTGGGATAAATTACATGGTGTTAGCTAATTTCTCACCATTTGGATTTTTGATATTCTTGAAAAAAGTTAAAGAAAAAGGGAGGCCACAACAAGCACTATGCTATTTTTCTTTATAAAAATAGGACCACTTTTTTTGGCCCCACTTTTTGGAACCCTTAATCTTCATTATTTTTTTAAAAAAATAGTAGCTTAGAAAGTAGACTTAGAGCACTTCAAATCTTGTTCTTGTGGCATCTTCAAATTTTGAGTGTAACTATCTTCATTTTCTCGTGAACATCAAGCTTTGCTGATTTAAAAAAAATTGGCATCTTAAGAGCCATTTTTGTGTCACAAATTGGTGCACACACCCTGATAAAGTAAAATTTTAGTTTTTCTTTATCACTCTAGCACTAGCCACACCTACTTTACCTTGCATCTCCATCAAAGTTTAACTTAGGAGAGCAATCCAAAGAAGAAAATCATTTAACTTAAATTTAAAAATTCTTTGGCCCCACAACCATACTAACATGGAAAATATAAACAATATTACTAACCATTAGAACTCAAAATTTTATTTTTAAAAATAAACATAATTATTAAAAAAGTATTAGTTAAAGCACATTGCAAAAGTGAAAAAGATATTAATGGGATAGTAGCGAAGTTATTAGCTCACAAATATGGTGGAAATAAGTCACACCCAAGCTGATGATGGGTTTGCCAAAGAGGGGCTAACTTAGCTCAATTGGTACAACACTCCAACAACAAATGGAAGGTCCTAAGTTCAAGTTCTAGCTGGTACATATGAGTTGTAACTCAAAAAAGTAGCCCACCTCAAACCAGATTGTTGTTGAGTGTGATTGCTTAACAAACAAAAGGATGAAACTAGTGGACCCCAAGTGAATTTGTGGTGCAAGTGCACCATTGAAAGATTTTTGTCAATTTAGGTTATTGAAGAGTAGACTTTAGGAATTTGAGGAAAATACATTGAATAAGGTCTTTAATACCATTTGATATTTTAATAATTCATATTTGATGATATTTAGGTGTCTAGGTGTCTAAAAGGTTTGGATTGCAAAAAATGCAAAAATGTGAAAAAGTTGCTAATTGTGCAAAAGAAGCAAAATTGAAAAAGTTGTAAAAAGGAAGTCCAACGGTCACAAAAATTCAAAAGGTAGTTTGTGGAATTTAGACAGTTAGTTTGAGAGGGAAAAAGTATATATCTAATGAAAGGAATTGATGTAAGGTTGTTCTTGTAGATTGGAAATAAGAAACATCAATAAATTTTTTGCTTTTTCAGTAAATTCTATGTTTTATCCTCATTAACGGCTAGTGTACGAACTATACATTAATTTTTGCTGTATATATGTGTTAGCATTATTCTGAATCTACTTTGAGCATTCCACATTATATTTAAGGGAGTATTTTGCAGAAGTACTGTAGACTGGTTTATATTTTGAGTTTCAAGGGACAATGAATTAAAACCCATTCCACCCTCTGTGATTACTATAACTAGGTGGAATGGGACTGATATTTTAGGATTAGATGTTTTTCTTGATTTTTGAGTGTAGGGGAGGTCGAGAGATGTATTGGGCATGAAGCCCTAGTGTGAAAAAAGGAGTTTTCTATGTGGAAAAGAGAGGTTTCAATATGTCAAAGAGTGAAAAGGGTTGGGGAAGCAAGTTTTCTTGGTGGATTGAGTTTGTGCAAGCCTAGTTGGACTTGATTGAGGTATTGGTTAGGTTGTTTGAGGGTTAGATGTGAGATTTCCATTAAAACCCTAGTTTTATGGCTCAAAAGGAGGGTTTTGTGATTTAGCACTTGGGTGAGTGATTTTTTGAGAAAAAATGATGGGATCCTTGGTTTGATGGCATACTAATTTTTTCCCAATTGAGTTTACTAGTTTTGGAAAAGATTTGTGAGTAGTCTCTTTGCAAACGAGGCCTAATAGTTGGCATTAAAAGCCCGATTTGAGAGAGTTGTATCAAAGTAACCTATTGAGTGGTTGTGATATGTTCTAGTGAGCCCTAATTGGTGTTTGAAACCCTGTTAGTCTTGATTTGAAAGGACATCATCAAGAGGATATACCTGATTGAGTGGGATTGCAGTGCTACAAGGAATTGAGTGGATTTGATGGGATAGTGTGAGTTTGAGGGTTTGATGATATGACAAGTGTTGTTGTTGGTTAATATTGTGTTGAGTGTGTTGCAACACCTCCCTTGGTTGCTATCAATTTGGTGGGAATAAATATCCATTAACTATGAATGGTATGATTTTTGTTACAATTTGAGTTTACATTTTAAACACTTTCAAACTCTTAATTTATAGGTTAGTTGTAAATTAAAATGAAGAATTAGAATTTTTTATTAGAATGAAATCAAGTTAATTAGATATTAGTTTTTTTGTTACATTGTATAATTAATGTGCATTTTTTGAATTAAAAATTATTTGAATCTATTTGAAATAACAACTATTAAAGTAAGAGATTTAATTATACTACACTCTACTGCATTTATGAATAAAAATATTTAAATTACTTTGCAACAAAATATGCAATCTTTCTTATGTTTTTCTAGCATAAAGCTTACTAAATTTCTATAAGTATTATAAATGCCCAAATAAGTTGAAAATTATTTCTCCCATATCATGATCATGTCTTGGGGTGTGAGTTCTAAATTACTTTAGATTTGGTTTTGCATATTCTAAACATGGACTATCCTCTCATTTAATCTATAAATATAAACTTTAAAATTATTGTTTTTTAAATTGTCTTTGAAATTTATAGTACACATATGCAAAAATTTCTAGTAAAGTTACTCTACCCTCCTTTCCATTTGAGAAAGTTTAAATACATCCAAAATTTAGAAGTGAAATCATATGTAATATAATTAATCTCAATTAAGTGTTATATTAGATCAAAAATAAAATAAAATGTGAAGATTGTTTTGATAAAATAATTAAACAAGCTGAATTTCTCAAATTTTATTCGTAGTCAAGTTTTAACTATTGGGCTTATTTAAGATGATCATAAATGTAAAATAATTGTAAGTGAATTATCAATATATTCAATAAAACTATTTTATGATATTTTGATTTTAAAATGTAAGGAATGTTGTTAATTTTTGTTTGAAAGTATTTAATATTTTTATTATGGATAATGTTTAGAAATGAAGTATAAAATTATTTACAACACATCTATGAAAATAGAAAAAAGAAAAAGATTTAAAGAAAAAATTCAAATAAAAAGAAGAATTACAAATTAGTTTAAATTGAAGGTCACAAAAATACGAAACATTTCTAATGTTATTTTATAATAGTCATACATATAAAAACTATAAATATAATTAATTATCAAAATAAAATAATCTACAATAATAATCAACAATGGATTCTTTCACTCAATCTAAACATTATTAATATACATGATAAATCCTTACAATGATTCCAAACTTTGTGGATCACTCATAAATATAAACAAAATAAAACTTAAATTTTTTTTTTTTAAATAATTGATAAATTAAGTGCACCTCTAAAAACTATAATATATTGAAATTGACTCATCTCAAAGAAAAACAATCTTTCATAGTGTCAAATTGCGAATCCATGGAAAAAAGAGTTTCAAGACCAAATCAACTCCCTCGAAGTATTTGTGTCCCCATTTCCTTTTCAATACAATAAATGCCACCACTATTGCAAAACCTGCTCCATATGAGAGTCCCACTCCAATCTCATACCACACACTTTCCTCACTATGACCTTCTTCATTAATAGATGTAGAAATAGGAGGAGACGTAGCAAATTCTGGCCAAGAGCATTTCTTTTGAAGTGGACATCCCCATAAATTAGGATTGTTTGAATATGATGATTCCGTAAATGTTGCCATGTGTCCCCCTTGTGGTATACTCCCTGAAAGGTTGTTGTTGGAAAAGTTTAGGGCTCCCAAATAACTCAAAGAACCAAGATCTGGAGGAATTTGTCCACAAAAATTATTTGTAGAAAGGTCTAATGATTCCAACCAACTCAATTTTACAATACTGTTTGGAATAGTACCATTGAGATTGTTCATAGAAAGATTGAGCACCTTCAACCCTTTCAACTTTCCCAGATTAGAAGGAACACCTCCAGTCAATTGATTGTCAGAGAGGTCTATGGACACCATGGTAGGGAAAATATATGTATAGTTCTCATCTCTACCTTTAGAATTCATATTCAATTTATCTTTATAAATGTAACTATCATATGACATGTACTTAACCATGCTAAATTCCTGATGTGGTTCTACCAACATTGCTTGTAAATTGAAAATGTCACATGGTATAAGCCCTGATAGGTGATTCGAAGAAAGGTCCAAGATTTGAAGGTATTTCAGCTGCGCAATCTCTGGAGGAATGCTACCTTCAAAATTATTCTTCCTCATTTCTAATACTCGCAACTCTGAAATATTTACTATTGACCTTGGAATCTGACCTTTCAATAAATTTTGACCGATATCAAAAAACATTAATTTTGTGTAGTTTGATATGGAGGGAGGAAATGATCCACTAACCTTGTTATTCTTTATTGTTAGTGATTGCAGCTGACTTAACTTACCAAACTCGGATGGCATCACTCCCCTCAAATTATTATCCCCCAAGTTCAAGACTTGAAGCCCAGAAGAATTGGCTAAGCTTGAAGGAATGATTCCATTCAAATGATTATTTGCCAAATTTAATATCTTCAGTGAAGACCAGCCCTGCAGTCTTGGAGGAATATTTCCCATCAATGAATTGTTATTGAGCAACAACACTTGTATACCAGACGGCCAAATTGATGGTATCTGTCCACATAATGCATTGTTAGACACATCCAAGACTTCTATTTCCTCCCAAGTTGAAGAATTTAGCAAAAGACGGCCTTGCAGATGATTTGTTGAGAGATTGATGTACCTAAGATTCATATTCAGAAACCAAGAAGGAATTTCTCCAGCGAGATTGTTGTCAGCTAACTCCAAATCAAAAAGTGAGAACTGAGTCGAAATCCACAATGGGATTTGACCATTCATCTTACATGACGTCATAAATAAGTTTTTCAACTGGAAAGAGGGAATCCACGTGGGGCTGAAATTAAATACACAATTGGACAGGCTCAGATACAGTAATTTGTTAAGGTTGTGAAAGAAAGCCTCTTAAATATGTCCGTTTAACGTGAGAGAGAACGATTCAAGTGAAGAGGGTAGCTCTAAGGAACCAATGCTCCGATTGAATGCATTCCTCTCAGCAAAGAGGACAGTAAGGAGGGAAAGCTTTGAAAATGATGAGGGAAGAGTTCCATTTAGCTGGTTGTAAGACACATCCAAGAATTTCAATGAAGGGAGATAGCCCAAGGACTCGGGGAGACAACCAGTCAAGTGATTCCAAGAAAGATAGAGGCCATTTAGAGAAGAGATATTAGAGAGAGAAGAGGGAATGATTCCTCTAAATTGATTATAAGAAAGATCTAATGTATATAGAAAACAGAGATTAGCGAGCGAAGAGGGAATGCTCCCTGTGAGTTGATTATAAGAAAGAAATAGCTGAGTTAGAGAAGACATGTTTGCGAAGGACAATGGAATGTTCCCACTCAACATATTCGCAGATAAAGTTAGATGCGTGAGAGAAGAGAATTTTCCTAAGCAGTGAGGAAGAGTACCTGTTAATCCATTGTAAGAGAGATCTAGGGATGTAACGAAAGTGAGGTTGCACAAACTCTCAGATATGAAGCCCCCTTCAGCTGAGTCCCAAAGATCAACACCGACTACATGATGGGTGGTGTTATGGCAGGTTATGCCGTCCCAGAGACAGCAATCTCCTCCCTTTTCCCACGAACTCAGATCGGTAGAGGAACCAGAAGAGTAATTTAAGCCAGCTTTGAGGCGAAGAAGAGCTTCCCGTTCCCTCTCAATACATCCGCAGCAGAAGCGGAGAAGAAAAAGGAGAATAACAGCAAACAAAAATAACTTGGCCATGGGCGCCATTAGCGTTGGGGTTATTTGCCAAGGCCACGAGAAGGAAGTCATTATAAAGGAGGGGTTGCGTTGTGGTCAACAATGTGAGGCTACCAACAATTTCAATGCAACTGCACTCACGCAGACTTTTCATGTAAATATGACTGTCTTTTATTGCCAGACTTGTCAAGACAGCAAGGCGGCATTACAAATGTAAACTTCAGATGACACTAAAGTCATAAATACGTCAACTGTCACCAAACAATTTAGATGAACAAAAGATCCAACTTTTCTATTGATTAGAATTTTTATGCCATACGTTACAAAAGTAAACGAAGGAAGGCTACCAACAATTTCGATGCCACACTGCATTCTCATTGTAATCTCAGCATTTTTCTCAATAAAAACAAAAACAATTTCGATGCCAGATTTTTTATAGAAATATTGACTAGACTTGCTAGAAGACTTCCGTATAAACGAAGGCAGCCGTCGCGTTATTAAAGCGAAAAAAGATTGTATAAAGTTAGAAGGCAACAATGATTGTACATTTTTCTTTTTATGATAACAATTATCATAATATTTTAGAATTTTTTATCAAAAAATGCATATATTAAAAATAGAAAATGAATGTACAATAGAAAAGGAAATTTTGAAGAGGAATGTTCAAGTGTTGATGAATTTATTGGAGATTAAAGGAAATGAGATTGTAGAAAATTAAATTCAAACAATTTGACGACACACAAACATGAAATATGGATTTATAGCGATTCATCAATTTGGCTACATCCACTTTTAAGCAGGGAAATTCTTATTAATATCTCAATTGTGTTTATACATCTATATGTTGGCATGGTTTGTCATTGATGCCAAAGGCATGCCATTCCATGGTTCATGTTTGCTAATGTCAAAGTGGAGAAACTTGTTATGCAACAGTGAAAATGGTGTTGATATCAAAGTGTCAAAGGTAGTGTTGATGCAAAATGACAATAGGTAATTGTTGATTCAATGTCAAAGAGATTGATGGAGTTGCATTTCATGGTGATTTGATGTGTTAGAGGTATTTGTCATTCTGACAGAGGTACTGATGTATTTTCCATTCATATACTCATTGCACATTCATTATTCACTTTATAGTAATGATGCCTCCTTTGATTTATGACAAGGAATGCACTTTAGTGTTGGTGCCTAATATATTTTGGTGTTGATATTCAAAGGTACTTGTTCACATTGTAGTGATGCAAAAGTGATGTTGATAGATACTTGTCAAAGGTATTCAGTGGAAAAAGGTTTGCTTAAAGGTCTGATTGAAGAAGATAGAATCAAGGCTTTAAAACCCTAATGTTTCTATTTCTTATGTTCATTAGGCAAGGTGAATGAAAGGTTACTTTTCTTATATTTCGAAAGTGACTTGCTATACTCGGTAAGAGGCCACTTAAGTGACAACAAGGAGGTTTTTGAACTCATCGACAACTGTCCCTTCTCTTGGATGATATCGGCTAAATAGGTTGCAAACTTAAAACCTACTACTCATTGTTAAATCAATGGATATCATTCAATTCATGGTTTGGCAAGATTAGCAAATCAAAGGTCCTTATTCAAATAGGAGAACAGTCATTTTCTAAAGCTTTTACAATGACGGGCATATAGAGGTATTTGCCCAAGTGTCACTTACATATAGTTTTGCAACTGTATTGAGGCAGTAGTGGATTTAATAGCTATGCCAATGCTTTGAGTGGTTTTTTTTGTATTGTTGTGTGAAGAGTGAGAGCATATTGAAGATGATGAACCCGTGCTTTTGAAGAGACAATAGATAGAATGAGAAATCTTATTAACAGTTTAAGAAAGGGTTTCAAAGATTTTGAGTGACTGTATTCTTGGAATATATTTTTCCTTTGCATAGTTTAATCATCTAAATGAGATCACAAGTATGCATAGTTTGATTTGATATCAAAATTATGTACAGTGGGGTAAAATTGAATGACAGTGCTATATGATGTCATTATATCGCTGTATTCATGAAGTGTGCTTTGTTTTTGCATAAGAGTGTGATCTAATTGAGAGCATTGATTCTTGGAGCTTGTAAGGGTAGTTTGTATATGTTTTATATGTGAAGATGTTCATATGATTGCAGTTGTCTATGTAACGAGGACATGTAATAGGGAGTCACTGTTTTGTATTGATCTTTTAATCATTCAAACAATGTGACAATTATAATGTATGCAGAGATTCAGTGAACACTTTGTCACATATATATCAGTATAATGGTCATCCATGTATGTAGAGGTTGGAAGTTGATAGGGTGTTTGTTAAACGAGTGAGGCTGATAATTTGGAATGTATTGTAAACAAAGCAGTACTCTATATTTTTTCCTTTATCTGTATTGAAGTCGATTTATGGAGTTGGTGCTCCTAAGCATATTGTACTCAGTGAGAGTTTGGTCAGTGAAACCTAATGATGGAGTTGGTGCTCTATTGTACTCAGTGAGACCTAATGTTAGAGTTGGTGCTCTATTGTAATCAGTGAGATTTTACTCAATGAGACCTTATAGTGAACAAATTGTTAGGTTTGGATTGATCCAACTCACATAGTGGTTTTTCCCTTTCTATGGTTTTCCACTTATAAATCTGGTATCATGATGATCTATATGTGTTTTCATTGAAGTTTGTGGTTGTAAAATGTTTAAATTTGTTTAATTTCTTTGTTTTTGTACATCACCGATTCATCCCCTCTCTCAATGATTGTGAGTATTTCTACAATTGGTATCAAAGCAACAGGTTCCCTGTAGAAGTTTAATCAACTTGGGTTGATCTTGATAGTGGAATACTATAACTAATCAGGAAGGAGCTCCTACCTCAAATGAACCTCTATTTTATGACACTGATTTTTCTTTTTGGAAGTTTAGAATGGAATGCCATTTATCCTCTCTAGGATATGATGCATGGGAAAAAATAGAGAATGCATATAATAAGACTAAGCCACCCTCTACTGCTGATGATAAAAAATCTATGCATGCAATTCCAAGGCCAATCATGCCATTTGTTGTGGTCTAACAAATGAAATCCTAGTTAAGGTTATGCATTGTAAATCTACAAAGGAAGTTTGGGACAAGTTGGCTAGTATTTATCAAGGTGATGAAAAAGTTAAAGAAACTAAGTTGCAATCCTTTAGAGAAAAATTTGAAGGATTGAAAATGGATGAAGAAGAGAAGATTGTTGATTATCTTCTAAGGGTACATGAGACAGTTAATGCTATTCATGGTCTTGGTGAAACTTTGGAAGAAAAAATAGTGGGTAAAAAGGTGTTAAGATCTCTAACACCTAAATATGATTCTAAGGTATCTATTTGTAACATTCCACCTCTTAATACACAAGTAAACTCAAGAATTTACTAGAAGGTAAATAAACTTAGTAAACATGAGAGAGATTTTTTTATTTTTTTATTTTTAAGTGAAAACATTTGCACAAGCACAAGAATAAAGTACAACTTTTCCAGATAAATTCAAACTTGAATTCACATGTAATCATAACTAGAATCAAGCTAATTCCTTACATAATTCATTTATATCACATAAAATAAATTTGGCATAAAGAATAGTTTTACCTCATAGGTTTTTCTATCATAAGCCAGATCATGGAGTTCACTACATCTAGAATGTCGATCTCTATCTTCACAAGCCTCAAAGAGTCTACTGCTACAGAGGGAGAGCATCATCTGAGTGCTTTTCCTCCAACCACGGACTCAAGTGGTCCCCCGCGCACTTCCAAACTGGAAGTAACCCGGCCCTTCTCGAAGAGTATAGATATAAGGAACTGCCAAGTTTCACCATCTGAGTCCTAGTGATGTGTACTACAAAACTCAATCGACCATACAACTCTAGATCCCTTCTAGCTAAGTATGATCATTCTGATTGGTCGTTCCATCTAGACACACACCTCTGACTCGTCTTAGAAACTATCTCATCCTATAGTTTTTCTTACTTTATTTGGTACTCTAGACTCAAACTAGTCATTATAGAAAATCCATTCTAGCCAATCTGACTTAGAACTAATCCTTAATCTAAGATATTCATTCAATGTAAAGATTTAGGTATTTCAACCCTTTTAAGAGTCCCTTATTGCATCCTTGCAATATCTAGGGTTTATGACTTCCTGTCATTTTACTCTCAAGATTCAATACCCAACATCTTGATGCGTTAAATCGAGTTTCGTCATTATCGTAGAATCTCTTAAGGTATTATAAAGACTTCTTGTCTTGATCTATGGTTTTCTTCGACCTTTCACTATCAATCAATATATAAGTTCAATTTCATATCCGACATAAGAGTTATAGATGTTCTATATCCTTCTTGTTTCAATACTAGGGTTTAGCTTCTCTAACCCAATGCATGGAAATATCAACATCCTTGATTCTCCCAAGGTAATAACATAAGTATAACTAATCATAAGAACCAAATGCTTTTAGTCTTTCCTAGACCACTTGGCATTGTTTGAGTTCACACTATACGTACATGAACAAACATAATTTTCAAGGTTTTCCCTCACCAATATAATATCAAGGAAATACTAACATTTCATATCAATGATCTTGATCTAAGTTAATCTTTCAAGCCTTAAAAAGATTTGACTTATATAAAAAATAATGATCTATTTTCGACCCCTTGGTCCATTTGAGTCTACTGACTTTCTACATAGGTTAAGTTATGAACCCATAGATAACCTCCTTTATTACTTAAACATTCATCAATCACTAAAGTTTACCACCATCATATTGAATTAAGTTATGAATCTCTCCTTTTGTCTCACCTTGAGGTAAAGCATTCCAGCGATACCCAATCTTGGGCCATCTTCGTCTTTTGTGCACTTAGCACTAACATAAGTTCTATTGAACAAGAACTATGAGATTTCCATCCTTGCATTGCCTAGTTTACTGCCTCTCCCGAGATAACACAACATAAGTGATAGTCGTTAATTGAAAGGCTATTAAAATGTCCACACCCTTGGCTTGCCTATTCTCCTGGTTTAATTTACAAAAGACATCCAAGACTCAATTTCGCATAAGGAACATATCAAGAAGATAACACTCCTCTACTTCATTATAAGACAAGCTTTCTCAAGCTTGATTAAATGTCCAAACTCGACTATGCCAAGGAGGGTTTGAGGTATCATACTAGAACTACCTTTAAGCATCTAAATCATTCCAAGACAATCAAGAATTAAACTTTCTCATCATGGAGATTTAAAGAAATCTAATAATGATTCATGATTGAGTTGGGTTAAGGCATAACTATCACATTACCGGTTTTAATAAACCATTATCTTCACAGCGTATATATACATACGTACAAGGAAAAGACTATTCCCATACTAAAGAGAAGAAAGACTTCTTACCTTTAAGATGGCTATTTGGATATTTAGCTTACATGGCTAGATCTTTGCCAATTGCCTGAAGAATATTTGCCATTTTCTGAAGTAGCTGTTCTTATCCTCTTAGTCTCCCTCCAAGAAAAATCACCTCATGGAACGAGCGCCATAGCAAGATTACAATGGATCAAATCATTTAAGATGTATTTCTTGCTTCCGGATTTGATATTTACTATCACGATGCCAACTGCCAAAAGAGAAAAGATGTAGAGGTTCTTTGAGCTCATAGTAGAGGTTTATGTTAATGAAGGTCGTAGTATATTTACTGAACGACGCTTGAACTTGAAAGATATAGGCCTTCATAAAGACCAACAACGACCACTCAAGGCTCCGAGTGGATCCAAATAATATTTAGAGCATGAGGATTTAGTTCTCTTCACCGCCTCACACCCCAAATTATTAGTTTCAGACGTTAAATCCTGTATTGAAATGTAGATACGGACGCAATGCTTCCAGCATATGCTATGTTTCATATCTCTTTCATCCTCTAGCACCCGCTCTACCAGAATGATACCTCCTAAAATGCTTCCCTTCCTAAAGTTACCATGCTCCTCACGTTTCCCAAAGCCGTTGACTGCTTACCAACACAGTTCAGTGCGTGAGAATCCTGTTTCTCTTCTCCCCCTACATAGTTCTACCCCCCCAATCTTCCAAGATGGATTCGCAGGAATCAGTTATAAGAATTGATATAACTAGAGGTCGATAGAGGAAACAATTTTCTCATTAACATGACACGGGTTTAGCTATCGTTCAGATCATGGTCCCCCCGAATCAATTCCAAAAAGGAGTCTGTATATTTTAGAAGTAAATTTTTTTATCAAGAATTACCAAACGGTTACTGATTTCTTTTGTTATCAAACAGTTAGGAAACGGTTGCCAAGAATTGGTTAATACGTTCCTGCCATCATCCCTTTCATATCAACGTGGTCTCTTCCATTCCCCCGCTCCACTCTTACTCAACTCCACATAGACAAAGGAAAAAGAAGCTAGAAACCGTTATCCTAATGGTTATTTATTCGTTCCCAGGATAATTCCCAGCAAGAACGGTTAAAAGCAATTATTTATCACTTAACAAATCGTGGAGATAGCCACGACTCCGTCATGATAACACTTTAAGTTTGCACATTTCTTAAGCATATGCCACCCTCAAGCATTATGACGTGGCCTTGTAATAGCTTTTCAAAAGCATTTCCATTGAGTTGAAACTTCTATCACCTTTAATGGCTCAAAGGGCTTTACGTTCACATTTAGACATTAGTAAATATATATATATATATACTTACTACCATAACATTCAATTAAGCTCCTCATTAAAGGGTCGATCAATTCAAATATGAGTTGTCCCTCTTTTACTAAGATTTGATCCGTCAAAAATAACTTATACATGTGTGTATGTATCCATACATACTTGAATGTAAATGTTTGTATGTTGACAATATCTATGTATTTTTACGCATATATGCATCCATGCACCCATCTATACGAGTACATAAGCTTGCCTTATCCCACGTATACCGACATTCATATATTCATTTGTTCAATATTTTAAAAAGAGTAAATAACCCTTAAGAGAATCATATCAACACAAAGGTCGACTAATCAAGTACTATTGACAAGCCTCTAAACATGTTACACAACATGAACTAGACTTAAATGATATTGAAAACTTGTCGAGTTGAGAAGTAAACTTAGACCAAGAGGGTTGAGTATCACTTACCCGACTCAACTAGGCTCACCATTTTGAATCATCATTAGACCTAAGATGGCGACAACTTGTTCTTTACCTTATATCTATACTCCTCTCTCTGATGATGCTCTCCCTCCCTTTCACGGAGGGCGGAAAACCTATTTCCTAAATGCAACTTGCAATCAACAACACAAGATTAGTGTTTCAGTAATTATTTTCATAATCCTTATGAGATCATCACATCTTGACAACTTTTAAGCACATGTCAAATTTTAGTCAAATAAACATGACTCATGAAAACATTGATTTTTCTAGCCATTTTAACTAAACGTCAAAACATTGAAACATGCATAATTATCTACTAATTACTTTAAAGTAAAAAGTAAAGCGTAGTTAAAGTTAGGGGTGTAACACTATTGTTGAAGAAAGAGATTTAATTTACAAGCTTACCTTTTCTAAGTTACATGGCACATTCACTGCCTATGAAATGAGGATGTGTAAAGATGAGTCAACAAACAAAGAAGCAACATTTGAAACTATAAAGAAAGAAAAAAAAATAGCCTTTGAATCTGAAGACTTAGATGAAAAAGAGTTAAATTTTGTTAGAAGATTGAAGAAGGGGTCAGGAAAGTACAAAGGAAAACTTCCTTTCAAATGCTTTAACTGTGGAAAAATAGGACATTTTGTTGGAAAGTGTTCTTATGCAAACTTTGAAAGTGGTGTGGAAGATGATAGGAAACAAGACAAAAAGAAGTAGAATAATTTTAGAATAAAGAATACTTTCAAAAAGAATAAAAGTCTCTTCATCAAAGATGCTGATGTATCTGATAGCAACTCTGAAGACTCCATTGAAGAAGAAGAAACACTATTTATGACTACTGTTATACCAAGTAAAAAGAAGAAAGAAAAGTGTGTAAATAAAACTAATAAGAATGAAGGAAATGGTGAAGAAGGGTTTGATCTTGAGGGAGAATTGATTTGTGCTCTAAGAGAGATTTAAAAACTAAAAAAAGAGGCTACTATACAAAGAAATTATAACTTAAAGGAGACTAAAAAACTGATCAACAAGGCTAAAGAATTTGATCAACTAATTACAGAACTAAAAGTACAACTTGAGGAAAGTAAAAGGATTGAAGAAGTGACAAAAATTGAGTTAGAAGAGAAGATAAAGGACTGCCAAAGATTGGAGGTAGAAATTGTGTCCTTGAGAAGTTAAGTAAGTTTTATGGGAGAAACAAATTGGAAGATCTCTTATAAAGGAGAAAGAGTTATAATGATAGGTCTGGTCTTGGTTATGAGATGGGTCAAAGTTCAAAGGGTTGTGATGATCAAATGAAATAAGTTAAACAATTCCCTCAAAATCCTTTAAAAGATGATGACAATAGCCTAATCCAAGATGCTGATACAGATGATTTAATGAAAATCAGAAATAAGAAGTTCAAGAAACCATTCATTGTAAGAAGGAACACATTATTCAGGTACAATCTGTATTTTTTATGGTTATTGCTTTTGTTGTAATCAATATGGCCATAAAGCTAGTGATTGTAAAGTTGGTTCAAGAAGGAGATCACACTTTGTTAGTAGAAATCCATTTGATGTCTTAAGTAGATTGAGGTGTTACAATTGTGATAATGTTGGTTGAACATAGCCAAGTATTGTAGACCTAGTCTTGATGTACAAAAGAAAAGGGGTAATGATCATTCCATGAAAAAGATGTATCTTACAAACCTTGATAAGGAGGATAAACCAAAATTAGTTTGGAGGAAAAAAGAAAAGTCAATGTTTGTGCAAGTTGCTTGCATGCTAAGAAGAAGGATTTGTGGATTGTATATAGTGGGTGTTCACACCACATGATAGGTGACAAGATAAAATTCACCAAGTTTGAAGATCATGATGAAGGGTTTGTCACATTTGGAGACAATACTGACATCCAAATCAGAGGTAAAGGTACATTGCTTTTAGATGGTAGAACACCTATTCAAAATGACTACTTTGTTGAAGGTCTTAAACACAATTTGTTGAGAGTAAGTCAAATTTGTGATAGTGGATATAATGTTTTATTTGATGATCAATGCCGTGAAATAAAGAAGAAATCAAGACAGTTAGTGGCTAAAGGTTTAAGGACAAAAATAAACATGTATAGTCTCATAGAGACCAAAACCATGGATGCTTTTGAACTGTTGAGGAAGTGATTAGATGTTCTTTCTCTTGTCTCTCTTCACTAAATCAATTCTTGTTAGAATGGTTTCAGGGGGAGTTTATAGTTTTGTTATATCATCCCTAGAACTTGAAAGATTGTTTCAATTTTATCTCTTATTGTAGTTGTTCCTGTTGAAATCATGATTCTTTTGCTTGGACAGTGATTTGGTGTTAAGAGGCAGTTCTTGTTTACTTTTTTCCATGATAGTGTGACATAGTTTTTGGAGACTACTATTTTTTTTGGATAGTGGTTTAGTGGCAGTCCATGTTTCATATGGTTGTTCAAATTGCTATAATTCTTATATTCCTTCTACTCAGATGATTTGTTGTAGGTATCTACTAACAATGATATGACTGTTTGTCAGTGCTATAATAGTGATATTGATAGGAAAAGGTCTATTATTATCTTCTTTTTGTGGTTTTAATTTGGTAATACTTCAAGGAGTAGGTGTGCAAATGGTTAATGTGTTTCCAATACTAGCTTAGTGCTTTGTAATGGATAGTTTGCTGCCAGTCTTGCTCATATTAATAGTGCTAAACCAATATCATATTGATATGACAATACAATGATAGTTCCATTCAATGGTATTTAATAGTGGTGTGGTTTGCAAATGATGAAGTCTGAATAGTGAAAGTGCACATCACTAGGGTCTCATGCTTAGTTGTGATCCTTTTTGTTGCTAGTGTGTAATCATGAATTAGGTTATCATCATGTCAATGGTTATCATGCATATCAAGGCCTTGTCACTGATATCACAAAGGTGATTGAACATGGTTTATTGTCAAATATTATCATTCCAAGGGGGAGTGGCTTGATTGTTTCCATATATTGTGATAGTAGTATTGTGATATGGTGTTGTTCTTTGTCTTAGAAGTTGCTGATAGTCCCTATTTGCTATTTGCATCTAACAGTGTGGTATGGATTTTGAAAATGTTATAGTGCTATACCTATGCCTTATGTAGGGGCAGTGAGTAGTCTATTTGTCATTTTTTCACTTCATTTTTGCAACCTTATCTTCTATTAGTGCTCTTATTGTGACAACGATATTCATGCCAAGTGACATTTTCTATTTGTTCAAGAAGAAGTAGGTGATAGCTTGCAGGTATATAATAGTGGTATTCCTTCTAGTGATCACATACATGTGTTTACTTGGTTATAGTTTTCCAATGAACTTAGTCACTTTTGGACTATCTATTCTTGCAACAATGGTATTGGTTTTCTAAATATTTGTATGTAGTTTATATAATGTGATAGGCTTGACATACAAGGTGACAATGGTTTGGTAACAATGTCAACATAACTCAACCCAAGTTTTTTTGTGATGTTCATTGCATAACTGAATCTAGTCACATTTTGATAGTGTTATTCTACTATTTTCAAAGTGCCATGACATATGCCTTATTTGGATCTTCTCTATTTGTTCTTGACAAGTACTGTTTTTCCTTGAACATTTTTTTGCAGTCACCCAAGACAAACATAATTTTCCAATGGTATTGTGGCCTTTGCTTTAGTGCTAGGTTGGTGTTGACAATATACAATTCTCTCAGTATACAGTGATCTTCATTCCTTTTGGAATTCTTGTTGTACTGTGTTCATAGTGACAGTGCTAGTGCTCTCAGTATGTAGACTAGATGGATCCTTTGTCATTATTGTCAAAGGGGAGATAATGCTCTAGTCTTCTTGTGTCTTGTTGAGGTGCAAAGGTTGGTTAAGTTGACATCAATGCCAAAGGGGGATTTTTTTGGCATGGTTTGTCATTGATGTCAAAGGCATGCCATTCCATGGTTCATGTTTGCTAATGTCAAAGTGAAGGAACTTGTTAAACAATGAAAATGGTGTTGATATCAAAGTGTCAAAGGTAGTGTTGATTCAAAATGATAGTAGGTACTTTTTGATTTAATGTCAAAGAGATTGATGGTGTTGTATTTCATGGTGATTTGATGTGTCAGAGGTATTTTCATTTTGTCAGAGGTACTAAGGTATTTGTCATTCATATACTCGTCAAGCACATTCATCATTCACTTTATGGTAATGATGCCTCCTTTGATTTAGATGACAAGGAATGCACTTTAGTGTTGGTGCCTAATATATTTTAGTGTTGATATTCAAAGGTACTTTATCACATTGTAGTGATGCAAAAGTGATGTTGATAGATACTTGTCAAAGCTATTCAGTGGAAATGTTTTCTTAAAGGTCTGATTGAAGAAGGTGAAATTAAGGCTTTAAAACCATGATGTTTATATTTCTTATGTTCATTATGCAAGGTGAATGAAAGATTACTTTTCTTATATCTTGAAGGTGACTTGCTATACTTGGTAAGAGGTTGAACTTAAGTGACAACAAGGATGGTCTTGAACTCATTGACAATTGTCCCTTCTCTTGGATGATACCAACTAAACAAGTTGCAAACTTTAAACCTATCGCTAATTGTTAAATGAATGGATATTATTCAATTCATGGCTTAGCGAGATTAGAATATCAAAAGTCCTTATTCAAACAAGAGAATGGTCATTTTCTAAAGCTTTTACATTGACGGGCATATGGAGGTATTTTCCCTAAGGTCGGTTACATACAGTTTTGCAACTGCATTGAGGCGACAGTGAATTTAATAGCTACCCCAATGCTTTGAGTGCTTTTTTATGTATTGTTGTGTGAAGAGTGAGAGCATATTGAAGATGGTGAACCCATTCTTTTGAAGAGACAATAGACAGAATGAGCAATCTTATTAACAATTTAAGAAAGGGTTTCAAAGATTTGAGTGACTATATTCTTGGAATGTCTTTTTCATTTGCATAGTTTAAGAATTTGAATGATATCACAAGTATGTGTAGTTTGATTTGGTATCAAAATTATGCATAGTGAGGGAGAATTGAATGACAATGCTATATGATTCCATTATATCACTATATCCATGAAGTGTGCTTTGTTTTTGCATAAGAGTGTGATCTAATCGAGAGCATTGATTCTTGGAGTTTGTAAGGGCAATGTGCATATGTTTTATATGTGAAGATGTTCATATGATTGTAGTTGTCTATGTACTAGGGATATGTAATAGGGAGTCACTATTTTGTATTGATATTTTAATCATTCAAACAATGTGACAGTTATAATGTATTCATAGATTCAGTGAACACTTCATCACATATATATCAGTATAATGGTCATCCATGTATGTAGGATGGGAAGTTGATAGGTTGTTTGTCAAAAAAGTGAGGTTGATAATCCAAAATGTATTATAAACAGAGTAGTACTCTGTATTTTTTCCTTTATCTATATTGAAGTTGATTTGTGGAGTTGGTTCTCCTAAGCATATTGTACTTAGTGAAAGTTTGGTTAGTGAGACCTAATGATGGAGTTGGCGCTCTATTGTACTCAATGAGAGTTTTGTCAGTGAGACCTAATATTGGGGTTGGTGCTCTATTGTAATCAATGAGCTTTTAGTTAGTGAGACCTAATAGTGAAAAAATTGTGAGGTTTGGATTGATCCAACTCACACAGTGGTTTTTACCTTTCTAGGGTTTTCCACTTATAAATTTGGTGTCATGATGATCTATATGTTTTTGCGTTGAAGTTTGTGCTTGTCAAATGTTTAAAGTTGTTTAATTGCTTTGATTTTATACATCACTGATTCACCCCCCCTCTCAATGATTGTGAGTATTCCTACACTATAGAAAAATGTATTTTTAATTAGCAATGAATAATAATCAATTACATTATCCACAAAGGATAAGCCTTCAAATAGGAAAGTGAAGAGACACTTCACTTGGAGAGAAAAATAAGGTTGACCATTCGGCTTCAACACCCAAAATTTTCCCACTTGAAGTCCAACATTTGCTGCAAACTTGGAGATATTCCCTCACTTCACCCCTATTGTCACATTTTGACAATGTCGAGAGAAGTTCTACAAAACTCAAACTTCTCCCTTGGTACTATCTTCGTCAATGCATCCGCCAGATTCAACTTTGTGTCAATTTTCTCCACTTTTAGCTTACCTTCTTCAAGTACATTCTAGATGAAGTGATAATGAAACTCAATATGCTTGGTCCGATTATGAAAGGTTGAGTTCTTTGCCAAGTGAATAGTGTTGTTTCTATCACAAAAGAGAGTGAATTTTTTTTGTTTGAAACCCAACTCACCCAACAATCACTGCAACCAAAGCATCTCATCGACACCTTCAGTGAGTGCAATATATTTAGGCTCAGTAGTGGAGAGTGCAACCATGAAACCCAACTAATCGCTGCCCCGAAAAATGTGAGCACATAACCTATTGTAGACCTTCATTTTTCCAAGTCTCTAGCCATATCAGAGTCAACATAACCTCGCAACTATGCATCTCTACCTCCAAAACACAAAACATAATCTGAAGTGCCTTTTAAATACCTTAGTATCCACTTCACTAATTCCCAATGAGTCTTGCCCGAATTGCTCATAAATCTGCTCAGTACTCCTACTACATGGGAAATGTCCAGATGAGTGTGCACCATCACATACATAAGACTCCCAACTATTGGTGAATAAGGAATAACTTTCATGATTTCCTAATCTTGGGGTGTTTTGGGGCACATTTTAGATGAAAAATGAAAATGATTAGCAAGTGGAGTGCTCATAGGCTTAGCACCCTTCATGTTAAATTTGTTTAAAATTTTATCAATGTATTTTTCTTGCGACAATCTGATTTCCCTCTTATGTCTATCTCGGATTATGGTCATACCAAGCATCCTCTTTTTTGCCCCTAAATATTTCATTGCAAACTTTTGAGCTATTTGTTGTTTCAAATCACGAACAACTCTCACGCTAATACCAATTACAAGCATGTCATCAGCATAGAGTAGCAATACAAAAAATTCACTGTTATTCAATACCTTATAATAAACACACGGATCATATTTGGAGTGTGTGAAGTGTTGCTCAACCATGAAAGAATCAAATTTAAGATACCACTGATATGGGGCTTGCTTGAGCCCATACAAACTCCTCCTCAACCTACAATATAAATCTTCTTTACCTTGTTGCTAAAAACCTTCAGGTTGATGCATATACAACTCCTCTTCTATATCACCATGGGGTGTGCACCAATCTTTGACACAAAAAAGGTGCCACATTGGGTAAAAAAATGTAATATTGCACTTCACGAGCACAAAATTAGGCAAGCGCCAATTAATTTGGCGCTCGCCAAATGAAAAGTTGCATAAAAAATAGGCATTTAAACCCTTATTTTTTCCAAATCCATGACTTGAGCTCTCATTTTGGTGCCTTTTCAACTCGTGCTCACCAAATGGAGATCAATTTTTTCTTTCTTAGCTTGTAATTCTTCGTGGGGATGCCCCCAAGACGTCAAAGAGGTCGAAGAGATCAAAGGGGTATGCATTTCTATTACTTTAGTTTTGAATTTGTATTAAAATGTAGATTGAAATAGGTTTTTTAAATAAACCTTGTTTTAATTTCTAGGAAATCAATCTCTACCTCCAAACATTGACAATTCACAATCACCCCCTCATGAAGAACCTCCTAAACAAGAAGAACCTCAAAATCCTCCCTCAATTTGTAGGCATCCACAAGGAACCCAAGAAAATATTTTAAATGAAATTGAAAACAACAAAAGAGAGCTTCAACACTTGATTGGAAGAATAAATGAGCATTCTGCAACCCACCCTTATAGAAGAGGCATTGTTGAGTCGTCAAGTCAATTGTATCACATGTAGGAGAAATGAGTGGGAAAATTAATTTTTGGTCGAATAAGAGGGACGAATTAAAATGATTTTATGCAAGTGGACTTTCCTATGCCCAAGTGAAAAAATAAAAAATTAGCAAAGCCAACTTGTGTGCTCTTTTTATAGACCCAAGAACCAATGCACCTTTATCACATGCATGTAGGAGGATCCCCATCCATTGGTGCCACCATGAATTAATTAAAAATAAGTTTTGGGAGAAGTGGTGGATGGTTTTTGACTAACCTCCATGCAATAACTATGAGGTACCATAGTATTTTTTTAGGATGCTCTATTGTGAGTTTTTCCTTAATAAGGTGCCAAATTATTTTGACATTTTAGACTTTCAGGGTAGAGGTGGGGGCTCCACACATGATAGACCAGGTGCACAACGTAATCCACAATTGGCATTAAGACCCTTGGCCAAACCCATGGTGGAGCATGTCACCATTCCTTCTGTTGTGAAGGACAGTATCGAGGTGGAAATGTTGGACTCAGTTAGCTCGCTCACTTAGAGCATTGTACAGTGTGTGAGCCCTCTAGTAGAGCCTGATGTGGGCGATACTTCTAGGCCCAAAGTTCCAACCCACCATTGTTTCTCTTGCAGTGTTGTTTGTACGTATGATGACAAGAGTGCTTGGTATGTAGCTACACAACATACATCAACTATAGAGAAAATGGTTATGACAGATACCATGTTGAATGAAACATTCAACGTTGAATGAAACATTCAACGTTGAATGAATATGATGAAAATTCAGGGTCCGAGTGTTGATGATACATGCACCATTCCTATAGACCCTTACATGTTTACGACATTGAGTCCACATATATGCAACTAGTATTAAAGAAATAATTATTGCATGTGAATAGTTGAACGCTATATGAATGATTGTCTCATAACACACTTTGGATGTCAAATAGTTTGCTGGTGGACCTTTGACCTCGACACCTCACTATTCTCATCCTAAAACAAATTTCACTTAGGTAACATTTATTCATTAATGGTGTTGTAAAACAATGTTAGCTAGTTTTAGTAATTTTGTGTGTACAAATCTAAAATAATGCTTGAAACTACATGAACTTAGATATCCAGGTTCTTTAAAGTGATGGGTGTAGGAGAATTCATCAATCTTTTAAATAATATTTTGGCTTTGAACTTGTCATTTTCACTTTCCTTTCAATCTCAAACCCTTTCACATATTAATTTTTCTATCTTATAACTTTGTCTTTGATCACAATGTCTTCTTTACGATTGAAAACTATCATTTTGTGATGAAAAGGCACAAAGGACTATCATTTTAAAGTTTGAAATTGCCCTTTGTCATGACTATCTTGAGTTTGATGTGAAGTAAAGGACACTTCAATGACTGCCCTATATCATTTGACTATCCTTAAATTGAACCTTGTATTGTCATCTAGGATGAAGTGACTACCTTCTTGCCTTTAAAGCTCAATTACCCTTGAAGTCCTTCCTTTGTAATGAATGACCTTTATTGGAAGCCTTTCATTTCAAATATCCCTTCCATATCTTCCCTTACTCATCATGGTTCCACTATTCTATGTATTGTTATCTTCAACCACTTACATGCATTTAGTGTCTAAATGAAATCTATGGACTACCGTTAAATCCTTGGACACCACTATACTATCAAACTATCCGTTGAATATTCTTTCTTCCTTAATAGTCCTATCACTGTCATCAATGAAGTGGATGCCCAATTTGAAGCTCTCTTGAGGTCTTGTACACTATCAACAACCTCCAAGAAATCTTTCTATTTATGCTTATAAATATCTTATAACTTTTAACATATGACTCCCCCTATCATTTGTCTTGATTATCATTTGTTGTAGATCATCATATGCCCTTTTTCACTATAACCCTAGCCTCTTTGGTCATTATCCTTCCTTGAATCTCTGACTATGCAATAATACAATGAAATGTTGCTTCTCATACTAGACTTTCCTATTGGAATGGTGACAATATGACTATCCTCAATTAGTAATTATTTTCCTCTATTTCATTGACATTTGAAAAACTACCCTTTGATTGTCTCTTATGCCTTAATCATTGATATTTTATTATCCCAAGTCAACCTTAGGTTGATTTTCCTCATAAGGTATTTGTGACTTTAAATTTTTAATTTTCCTAATGAGTTTCTTTCATAAGGATCCATAGTACAGTCATGAATACTCCTCGTAGGTCACAATATAGTCACAATTATTAGTATAAAATGATTGTCCTTACATGTATGAATGATGTCCTTTATCCATAGTTTCCTATTAAAATTTTTCCTTTTTTTCTTAAATGGACAAACCATACTCATAAGACTCATTGAGAACTATGAATAGTCACAAGACTTCATTGAGGAAAAACCATTACACTTAATGAGGAAAAACCACATGGTCTTTAGCTTCATTACAAATCATAGTCACATTCATTAAGACTTGATTTAGCACACTTTCAAAGACATAAATCACATTGCTTAACCACTATCTTAAGGTCTTCATCCAAGGTCATAGTACAATCATTAAGACTGCCGACAATACAAAAGTCTTCATCACATTCATGAGGACTATCAACAAGATCAATGTCCTTCAAGAATTATTGCAATCATTTAAAATCACAATCATAAATTTTATGTTAAGGACAAATTAATAATCCTAAATCATGGTCATTTATATATTTATCACAATCATTAATGACTATCCTTGTTTTCCTTCTCATAGGAATGTCATTGTCCTTGCATTTACCTTCTTATACTGCCCCTCTTATCTTCATGTTCTATCTCTTTCATAGGGGTCATTATATAGTCGTCAAGGCTGCCTTCAAGGTCACCGTGTAGTTATGAATTATCGTCAAGGAAGTCATTGTAAATTGAATACTTGACTGTCTTTTGTGAAGAGATCATCCTCCATTGTTATCTTGATGAATGTCTTTTCTTCATGAATGCTCAATAATATAACCCTTCACTCCTTTCATTACAATGGTATTCACTATTCTTTTGTATAGTGACTAATACTAATTCATCAACATGATTTAAGGTTTTCCTTCATTCTTAAAAACCTGACATTATTAAAAGTGATTGCCCATTGCATTATTGGTATGATTGTCATTGAATTTTTTCTATGGCTATCCCTTTCTACATGAGATTGTGTCCTCTTGCATTATGAAACTCTTAACATATGTAGTTTGTAATGTTTCATTTTTTCCATATTGAGACGAAAGATCCTTATCTGCTACAATTTTGTATAAAGTAGGTGAAATATATTTGTCATCATGAGGTATCTCAATAAGTATTTTTGTAACATTCAATGAATATAAACAATTTCTCCATTCTTTATGGATTCAATGAGAAATATATAGTTATATACCTTCAAAAAGACCCTAATAACTACCTTATAAGCAATTCAAAAATAGACATCACGACAATCCATAGAAATTTTCTTAGCATGGAATTCATCATTTCTTACCATCACCATGAGACCACATTTCTTTGAGGCATTTTTTCAAATAGTTCACTACCTTGTCTATGCTTTTAATTAAACAAAGAAACTAATGAAAGTGACAAAAAACTTCATATTTGTTTCATTTTCAAATGTTGACATTAGACAACCCTAGTGATGTTTGTGGCATAATGGACCATGGAGTTGCTGCAACAATAGCCAGTTTTGATCCTTTGATAGAGGTATGTGACGGATTAGTAAATTTGACATTATATTTTCTCTTCTATGGTCTATTATTTAAAATTTTCATAATAAGTGTATGTAGTTTAATTGCTATCTTGATGGTTGCTACAAGCACTTGTCACTCTAGATCATCGGCATGCTAATGTTGTGGATGAGCATGATGATTATTTATTTGCAGTAAGTGATTATTTTGTTATATGTCATTCCATAATTCAATGTCTATATATTAACATCTATACTTCTTATTGTATCAGTTATATTCCTTTGACAAAGGTATGCAAAAAATTAGTAAATTTGACATTATATTTTCTCTTCTATGGTCTATTATTGAAAAATTTCAAGATACTTATAGTATGTAGTTTAATTGCTATCTTGATGGTTTCTACAAGCGCTTGTCACTCTAGATCATTGACATGCTAATGTTGTGGATGAGCATGATGATTATTTATTTGCAGTAAGTGATTATTTTGTAGGATTGTTGTTAATTCTTCTGGAGATGTAATGAGGACCATCAGGTGCACGTTGAATGATATCATTTTGTGAGAAATCAATATCGAAGGGAATTTTGGTTTGGACCTTATGAGGTTGCACATCAATGAAGCCAACCAAATGTTCTAAGTCTCCTTCATTTTCATTCATATTGTCATTATTTGTATCTTGAAGTTTGTCAATATTTATCACATCATTCCCAGTATTAGTAGCTTTCACAAAAGAGATTATGTTTTGGCATGGGGTTGGTAAAGATTTGTAAATTTTGGTTTGGTGGGGCAACAAACTTATTCCCTTGATCATTAACACCACCAATCTAGATGTGATTAAAATCAATGAGGTCTTGCACAATATGTTTAAGATGCTTAGATTGCTCTATTTCATGTCCATTTTGTCAGTGATAATGGAAAAAGGAATTCGAGTTAAAGTTTGAAGGTAAGGGATTAGTGGTATCAATGGCTCTAACAGGAGGTAAGGTAACTAAGTTCTTACTAATAAGTTGCAACATGATGGAGTGAAGGGTATCAGTTAAAGATGTAAATTGTCTACTCCTTTCCCTAAATGGATATGGATTTTTCATTTTATGTCAGCCACTTGAGAGTTAACATGTTGACTTGTTTGAGGTGTATTTAGTTGTAAAACACCCTTATTTTGTTTCTTGAAAGGTTGGATATTATTATGGGGCACAAATTCAGATTTCTCAGGATGGTTAGAAGGAGTTTTTGCTTCACAGTGATTAACTGAATTCTGATAGTCACGAAGGGCCATGCAAAAGTGTGTGAAGGAGGTAAAATTCACCATCCCTAGCTTGTCTTGAATATTGTTTTGCAAATTTTTAATGAACATTATTTGAAGATCGACATCATGAATCTTAATGTTGATTTGTGAGTAAAGCAATTGGTATCGTGTTATGAAATTAGTGACCTTTTCATCTTTGTTTTGCTTACATTGCATTAAATTAGCTAAGGTCATCTTGGGACCCATGTGCACTTGGAAATGGTTAAGAAAGGCATCAACAAGTTCATTGAATGAATGAATTGAGTTATTTAGTAAAGAAAAAAACCACTCCAAGGAAGTGTCTTTCAAGGATATAGGGAAAATTTTAGCCAAGAGATTATCCTCAAAAATGAAGTCACTACATAAGGTTTTGTATGTTGAGACATGGTTACTAGGGTCTCCTTTTCCACCATATTTCTCATATCTAGGAATCTCTATGCCTTGTGGCATTTGTGCTCTCAATATCTCCAAGGATAAGGGGATTCTTTTGATATATTGTGAAGGTTGGCCATTTTTGAATTTGGTTCAATGTGGAAATTTGTTGTTGGAGGGATGCGACATTTTGTAAGAGTTTGTTAAGGATGGAATCATTGGTTGTGTTTTGAAATGGAGGTTAATAAGGTGGAGGTGTATATGTATTTAGAGGACAAGTGAATTGTAAGTTTGTGAGGGGAGATGGATTAGGAGATATGATATTTGAAATCACAAAGCTAAAGGGATTCCTAATGGAAATACCCAATGTGGTATTGGCATTGCTATTGGGTTATTTTGTTGTTGTAACAGTTGGATTAGTGTATGTAGGAATAGAGGTCATAGTTGTGGAAGGAGGAATTGGATTTCCACCTTGACTTTGAGTGTACCCCAAAGTTTGAGCACAACTAGTTGCTGTAGGAACATGTTTATCAATAATGTGAGCTAGGCTATGCATTATCTCTATTCCTTGTTCATTATCAACCATTTTCCTCATGTTATCTTTGACAAGAATTGTAGTACCAACAATGTATTCAACGCTCACAAAGTTTTGCAATTTTTCTATATCTTCATCCATTTTCTTTAGTTCTTCTTGAGGGACATTAGCAACCATTGTGTCAACATCAGTCACATTGGTTGTGGGTAGGGTGCTCATGGGAAATAAGTTATCAAAGATATGGTCCATAGTGGGTTGACTAGTATCAACACTATCAGTGAAAGAGTTGGAAAAATCAAGATCCACGATAGATGTAGTAGCACAGGATGGCATGCATCTTGAACTATGTCGCACTGCAATATTGGTAATAGGAAACTAGGTTGTGAAGAACATACAAGTTTCACCAAACCTAGGTGCACCAAAAATGGAGAATAGGCACTAGACAATTTCAACAAAAACCCAAAAATAGAAAGTGCAATGCAAGGATGTAAAAGGAGATAGCAATTTTCAAATTTAAAACAAGATAATTTACTGATTATGCTATGCAAAAATCTAAAAATTATGTCTTTTAATCCCAATTTTGATTTTCAAACAATGCACTTAATTTGACCAATTGAACTATATGCAAACAATGACACTTTTTTTATTTTTTAAACTGAAACACATAATTAACATCAAATTAGAATGAAACAAACAGAGACAAATCACTACCCAAAATTTTGAAAAAGCACCTATACAAGGACTTATTTTCCCTAGGGCAAATGGATCCCAGGTCAGGGTTCTAAAAAATCAAAGTTTGAATTTCTTGCCTAATGTTTGAATTTCCAGTTTCAGGTTGCAAATTGTGGTTTCGGTGATTGAATTTCCCAGATTTAGGTGTCCTAACGCAAAATAAATGAATGGAAAATGATGAACAATGTGAAACTTTTTGAAATGCAATTTTGACTCAATTTGTGAATTTGAATGACTGAAAATACACTAATATGCAAGTACTATGCAAAACCAATGCAATATGCATGCAATTTTTTTTTATTTTTCAACTTTTAAACAATGCAAAATGCAAATTTAAAAGCCTATGTGAGATGTGAAAACTAATGCAGTTTTAACAACCCTAAATGAAATGAAAACTATTAAAAATCATATATCTAGGGTTTGAATGAACCTCAATTTCATAATTTTAGATGTTACAATATCAAGTTCACGAAAATGAAATGAAGGAAAATAGGTTCACCAAAATGAGATGATGGAGAATAGGGTGAAGGTAGGTTTTGAATGGGGGTAATGTACCTATTTCCCTACTTTCATTAGGAAAAGAGATCCCCTAGGGAAAGATTAACTTTCAACCATTAGGTGAGTCAATCTTAATGGAGATGTTCTTTTCCTTATGATTGAGGGCGGGGTAAATCAACCTAAAATGCACTTTTGGAAGAAAAACTAAAAATATTAAATAAAACCAATTATGAAATTTAACACTTGAATCATCAATTTAAAACCTTAATCTAATAGAATCCACAAAGTTCCAATAGATCTGAGAAGGTTATGAATTTATGCACCTATAACCAAAAGCAATTACTAAGTGTCCTCCTGGGATAGATTCTCCCTAGGGCGAATGGGTGTTGCTATAGGGATCTAATTTTTTTTTTCACAGTCCTCTGCTCCTAGATTTGCACTCTCGATTCCTCTAGATTTCACGATCAGAAAGTCAAAATTAAATTCTACAAGTGAATTTTCATGGCTTGATGACAATGTTGACAACTTTGCAAAATTGCACTTTTGATCAATCTTCAATCCTTCTTCAACCTAAGATATGTAAAAACAAAGAGAGGGAAAAAATGTTTTCTTTTGGTGAATGGGGGTTTTCCTTGGTCAAACCCCATTTTGGTAGTTAAACCTTGAAATGAAATGAAACATGACTCGAAGGAATGATGAATGAACAATGCTATGTTGTAACTCACCAAACCCTTGAATGGAGATCCTTGAAGGAATTAAATCTAACACATATCTCCAAGGTCTTGATCTTGCATTAAATGGCTTGATTGGATGCTTGATTTTATAGATTGAATCTTGAATTGAATGCTTGAAACCTACATCATAATGTTAGCTCCAAAAACATGCATGAATGAAGATAAATTTGACATGATGCTTGAGATCTCAAATGCTACAAATAATGACTAAGAAATCTACTCTTGAACACCTTTGACAATAATCTTTGGTATAATTTTTGCTCTCATGAAAACTCTAGGTTTTGAATTGATAAAAAGATCTTATATTTATAAGTAATTTTCTAACTTCCCAAAAATTAAACATCAAAGGATGACAATTGCAAATTTATTTTGAATCATAAAAATTCCACCAAAAACATATTAAAAATTGGGGTCCTAAACTCAATGGGGACCAATTCACCAAATGAGTCCTAGGCCTAAACCTAGGACATACCAATTTCAAGGAAATTTAATTAATGCTTGCAATTGTTTAATACAAGCTTCCCTTTCAAAAAACTAGATTAATTAGGATTTTAAGTGCATAATTGGGCCAATTAGAGACTTAATTAAGTCCAATTAAATTAAGGGACCCAAACATAGAGCAAAAATGTAAAGGTGTACATTTTTTGACACTACACAATGTAACAATGATCCTTATATACCATAAATATTACCTCATTCTTATATGTTCGGACTAAATCCAATGGTATTCTCTCTCTCTCTCTTGCATCTCTATTTGCATGTTTTTAAAGAAGCCCCAATACAAAGTGTTGTATGTTTTCTTATCCAAAATACCTTTCATATGTATCTTAATTTCAGTTGCTACCAGAGAGAACTTATCCCATATTTTTCCTTTAAATCCAGGCATTTCATTCAAGAAAAAGAATGTAAGGTAAATGATCAATGAACCAAACCTGAAATTATATCCGACATCTTTTTTTCTCTTCAAAATTTCCAACAGTTTATCCCTCAACAACTCACATAGATCAAAGTTGGCACCTTCCTTCACCATTTGATACCTAGTATGGATTGCGGTGGTGGTGGTAGATCCTTCTCTATTTGTGTAGTAAATTTTGTAAGAAATTCCCATTGTTGCATAATGGACTCTGGGATCAATGATATCTTTCATAGTTAGGGTTCTTTTATCAAACTTAGCTCTGGTAAGCTCAGTAAACCTCCCATTCTTAATTGAATTCATCACCGGGACTGGTTTGGTTCCACAAAGACTAGTAACTTCCCTAATTTGAACTTCTTTTTTATCCTATAAAACTTATCCAAATATATAAATTCATGTCATGAATACAACTTAGGATAGTCCTTACCCATTCTTTGAAGTCATAGAAGTCTAGAAAATCCATCCATGTATCTAACCTTTTCACTGCCAAATTTGTATATTCAGGCTTTTATACACCATTATCACCTAGGAGTTCAAGTCAGAGCACTTCAAATGATGTGTGATCAATTTTTTTGAGTGAAGCATGAATATAGATTCTAATATCTTCAATGTACACCATATCTATAGTAACCTTCAAAAATACACCATCTTTATCAACCTCCATTTCCTTGAATGGAAATTTCTTGTACTTTGGCCTAGGTTTCTCTATAACATCTACTAGTTGTGGGGTCGCCATTGATTTTCCTACTGGAAACTTCAAACACCGTCACTAGGGTTTGACAAGAAATCACAAAGACAGCTTAAAAACCCTTTCACTCTTCTCTACTTCTGAACACAAGTGCTTTTGATTGTAAATGAGAACGAATCATTCAAATAAATCATAAAAATCCTTTCATTTTCTCTAACTTTTCACCATTAATGCATTTGTACTTGTTAGGTAACCTTCTGCTAGAATACTATGTGTCATCACAAGGATAAAAGGATGCTCAACACATCTCCAAAAATCATTCTTTCACTTTGGAACCTTGATCATTAGGTTCAATCTTGCTCAGCAGACTTGCACACCAGAGGAATTGATCCAATTCAAATTTCATGTTGAAATATTCAACATTTTATCCTTTTTAGGGTGCTAAAAGGTTTGCAAATAATAGCTCCCCCTGAGATGATGTTCTATCTTTACATTCTCTTGACCTTGCTTGTCTTTCCAAAATTTTGCATTTTCATTCTTTTTCTTAATTTTGGTTTCTTCCTTCTTCTATTTTTGAATAGGTGGATTCACAAAACTACTCCTACAAAAAAAATATTTATTCCCAACCTTATTGGAATTGTAGCAAACAATATTATGCTCTGCAACAAATTTATTTCTCCTAACTCTAGTTTTGCACACTATAACCTTATGAGAAAAGTTATTGCATGCATAGAAATATCCATGAAAAGAAACAACATTATATCTTGGAGACACAAATGATTTTCTACCCATGTAGTTATTTATCCTTTCCTTAGATGTGCAATTAACAACCTTATGCCCAAATTTATTGCAAGAATAACAATAACCTTGAAAATATTGAGTGAACTTGGTAGGGGCATGCTGACTATTAGGTGGAGGACCTCTGAATCTTCTTTGTCTACAAACTAGGATAAATCCACCCTCTTTATTCTTGCTATCATGTTTCTTCTTATCTTGATCTAAGTTTGCATTTTTGGAGGTTGTCTTCTTAGGTTCTTTAGTGCAAGCATTTTCCTCTATTTAAGAATTACCTTATGCTTTAAAAGTCTCATATAGGTTTGCAAATGCACTAGTTGTTGGAATTTTACCTTTCTCAAAACCAAGACCAAAATTTTATTTTGAAGGTTTTTGAGAATTGATTATTTCATCAAGAATGTCAAAACCGCCCTTTAGCTTTAGACACCTGTCAATTTGTTCATTTTCTTTATCCAATTCTTTCCTTAGGGAGACAATCTCTTCTTCAATCTTGGAGCATTCAAAATTTTTTCCATTGAGCTTGGTATTCAGGCAATCTACAATTCTTTTACTTTCTTTAACTTAAACTTTCAAGTTGACAATTGCTTTTTCTAATTTTTCAAGTTTGAGATGGAGTTCTTCATTCTTTTATCTTTCTTCATCTAGACCATTTAGAGCAGAAATGAGTTTTCCTTCATAATCCACTAGACAATCTTCTTTATTGAATGCAAATACATCCTCCTCCTCATGGAGTATGCCCTCTTATTCTAGAGAGAAAATTTTCTTGGGAACTGCTTCATTCCCCATGTGTTCCAAAGATAGATTCTACCTCATCTATTAGGTTGTATTAAGGAACCTTGCTTTGAAAGGAATTATTGAACACACCGAAATACTGAGAGGGGGGTGAATTAGTATCCTTCAAATTTCATTATCAATATTTAACTATTGAAGCTAAGTTAAACCATTAAAGCATTCATATACTTAATCAAAATAGGAAAGAAAATAAGCATCCACACAGTAACACAACTAACGCCCGATATATGTGGAAAAACCACAGTGAGAAATGTTGATTGGATCTATTGTCCAAATCTAGCCTCACAAATGAGAAGTAGTTACAACTTTGATTTAGGGCTACAACCCAAGGAAGCTACAACTCCTTGATTACAAATAACTAAAATATTATTGATTTTATGGCTTCAACCCACTGATAGTCATCAATTTTTTGCATTAGGTTTGATGTAGACCTTATCACTATCTTCCCATAAACTTACACATCTTCACACACTTCCATACATCACTTCTCATCTTATATCTTCCATATATCATCCACACACTTGTAAATACAAATTAAGTCGGCCAAAAACAAGAAAATATGAAACTTGTAGCATGTCAACCTTCATATCCATTGGCGGTACACAAAAGAGATAAAACATTATTTATATTTTTCCCATGAGTTGGCATGACCCATACAACATATTCAATCACTCCTTAAACTCTGCTCAAACTTGAACTAGTGGCACACATCATTGACACGCCTTAATTGACCTCAACAAAAATATAACTTTGCAAAATGACTTGCAACAATTGTGTGGTATTGGAAACAAGAAATATCTTCATGCGCTTCATAAATTAGAAACTATGAGACATGTGGAATGTCCACATAAACTCATATTGTTGAGCTTCACAACTTTTTGCTGGTGCAAGTATTCAAACACATGCTCTGATGAATATCAGGGATTTAGAAGCAACTATATCAATTTGTCATTTTGGAAATTGAACTTGCGGAGCACCAGATTACTTGAAAATTCAATATAACACACTTTAGACATCATTGAGTATGTCTTCAAAACTACTTGGCCAAAACATCACATCCAAAGGAATGCAAAGCATTTCAACAAGCCTTCTAAACTACTTTGTATTGCCCTAACACAAGAATGCACTCTATCACTTCTAACTTACTCTACAAAAGGAATATTGACATGAAAACTTGGATATAACACCTTCACATCTCCATGAACTTAACTTTGAAATCATGAGACTAAATCTTGCTCTGTTGAAGGATGTGGACCAAAATATTGTGTCTTTGCCTTAGAGTATATATTGTGAATGCCTTAGAAAAACTTTTGCAACTTGTCACTGAGTGCGGTACACCAAACTAAAACAATATCATTATAGGCATCCTAAAACCACTTCAATCATGTGTACCTACTTCTGCACCATACTAATACATCAATCTAACTCTTAGTATTTTCGAACATTACAATGTTGACCTACACCATTAGATATATCTGCATGCTAACAATCTCCAAAGTATATACACACTTAAGCATACTTTTGGCATCAATGACAATCGAGCTTATGAAGCTACAAAAAAAATGACAGACTACCAACTTCAACACACAACAAAATGCAAGAAACAAACTTGTCTATCATTGAGGTGCTCAAAATATTTCTAATCACACAAGACCTAATAAAATATCTTATCCTTGACAATGAAGCCATTTTGTTGGGTCCCAAAACCGGTGCTTCACTTCCTAGAACCAAATCTCATTCAAAAGGAAAGGTTATCATCAACTAAGAAAAAATAGTTCACTTACAAAACTATGGAGGATTTAAGTCCAACTCAATGAGAGCTAGTTCTCTCTCCTACACTCTGAGCTCAACTTAAACATAGTTCAAGATGTTCCTAGAGGCTTGTGTAAATAAAATGATAATCATTATGGTGGTAACTAAACCTAGATTGTTGAAACAACTCAAAATATTTTTTACTAAGCACAAGAGAAACTAGCTACCTTACTACCTTGGTATAGTTGATAAACACCATTATAATGAGATAAAGGTGAAAGCATGATATATGGTTCACAAAATTTCATGAATGTTATTTCTTGTAGAGTGGTGAATTTTTAATTGTACTAACTATAGATAGTTAAAAATATCTTGAATGATATTACACATGTGAATTTGATCACTAACATCATTTTGTCTTGAAATCCATCCTCTTTTCGCTTGCTTGATTAAATTAACCTAGTTATTTAATCAAATGCCTAATTTTAATCTATTAATATAATTGATCTAATTAGGTTAATTAACCCCCTCTCACACTAACATTTCACCCTATTAAATTGAATAAATCAAATTATTTAATTTAACCCCTAAGTCCCTTATTTAATTAAATAACCTTAAACTATTTAATTAAATATCATATTTGCATCCCCTTTTTCATTAAATAAATTAATAATTTAATGAATCATATTATTCTCCATCTTGCACATTAAAATTTATTTTTAATTACTAAATTTCTAATTTTCCCTCCAATCCACTTGCATAGAAAATATTCCAAAGGAATATTCTCCTATTTGGCTCCAAAAAGGAATGTTTTCTTTCAAACAAACTTTGTAACAAACTTTGAAAGTTTTTATAAAGTGTGTTTGTTTGAATCATTCTTATCCCTTGATCTTTCCTTGATCCATGTGATCTTTGATTCTCATCCATTGATGAGAATCTTTGATCCATGCATTCACCCTTCATTCAATATTGATCATTGATAAATCAAATCGATCTGAGCCCTTGATTTTTCATTTGCTTTCCTATAAATACATCACTATTTGGAGAGAAATGGATCCATCTTTTGATAGCAAAGTTATTTTTTTGAAATTCATACTCACTTGCATCCGTATTGAGCACTTTTAGCATTTTTGTTTAGTATTCATCCATATTTAGCTTAAGCATCTATTAATGGATTCCATATTAGCTTAGTTCACATACATTTTAGTATAAATTCATATCTATAGCTTGCATATTTGAACTTTATTTACATTTAGCATAAATTGAATCCATTTTATCAAGCATCTTAGCATTTAGAATGCATCTATATAATCTTTAAACAAGTTTCATATCATGCTTCATTCATATTTTATCGGTTTCATCAGTTTTCTTCAATAAAACTGATTGGAACAAGCTCATATTATCCAAGGGAAGAAAGGGTCACCATTCCACATCAATGCAACACCACTCCCCCAATGGGATTAGATTTGAGGTCTTAGAATACGTTTCATCACACTTTTGTGATTGATTTTATGTTAGTTTAATGGTTATTTAGTTTCTTGTTGATTTCGAATATTGCATTGGGATCATGGCTTAATGGATTAAATATGCCTCAAATCCATATGGATCAGGTGTATGTTTAGAAGTGTGTCCAGTGTCAACAACATGGAGATCTTATTCATGCTCCAACTCAAGAGTTACAACCAATGGTCACACCTTGGCCTTTCTTGCAGTGAGGGATTGACCTCATAGGAAAGATTACTCCCACCTCATCTAATGGCCATAAATTCATCATAACGACCACTAAATACTTTACCAAAGTGGTCAAAGCCATTCCTATGACTTACATAACGAGGAAGAAAATCTCCAAGTTATCCTAAATTACCTTATTTTTTGTTATGGTGTTCTGCAAGCCCTTTTCTCAGATAACAAAACACCCTTCAAGAATCAGGATGTAAGAGAGCTATGCCAACTATTTAACATCCAACATCGGTTCTCTACCCCATATTACCCCCAAGGAAATGATCAAGATGGGGATAAAAATAAGACCATTCTAAAAATCCTAAAGAAGACGGTCAATGAAGCTGGCTGCAACTGGCATCTGTAGTTAAATCCCACCCTTTGGGCTTATCAAACTAGTATCTGCATGCCTACAAGTGCAACCCCTTTCTCCTTGGTCTATGGATTAGAAGCCATCTTACCTATTGAGGTTGAGCTTCCCTTGTTGTGAGTGTCACTACAAAATCTGATAACTGATGAAGAATATAGGGTAACTTGACTCAATGAGTTAGAATTCCTAGATGAGTGTCATCTTGATGCCTTAAATCATTTATAGTCTTACCAAAACCAAATGAAAAGGAGTTACAACAAGAAGATCAAGAGTCAGTATTTTTAGGTAGGGGATCTTGTCTTAAAGCAGAATAAGAAGAATGTTCCAGATCAGGATAGTAAAGGAAAGTTTGAGCCTAATTGGTTGGGCCCATTCATTGTCAGAACAAGCTATGGATCAGGAGCATACCAACTATCTGTTGGATATTGTGGATATGGTTGTTGATATGTGGTTGTCATTGATGTCAACACTATTAGCATTTGGTTCATTGAAGACTGTATATGTCGAGGATACTGAGAAAATTCTAAAAGTATTTATGGTTCCCAGTGGAACTATGCAAGTCAAGAAGGCATTGTGTTCAATACATTGAAGATTAGCTAATGTGGATTAAAGGGTTTATTGTTGAATGTTTCTAGATCATCTACCGAAAGTTTTAGAGGTCCACGTGAAGTTCTGAGTATGTTATGGAATGACAGTATGTTGCTGGTCTCTGTCAGTGTTCCTAAATCAAGTTTGTGTAATTCTTGTTCTCTTAGTTGTTGCAGATTCTTCTTTGTTGTTTCTTGGTGTTCTATGGTGTCTCTAGATCATTCTCTATCTTTGTGGTGTGTCCACATTTTTTGGAGAGTTCGTGGGTGAAGATCTTTGTGCGCATGTTCGATTTCTTTTGTTCCTGGCCGACATGTTGGTGGTAGCGTGTTGGGCATCTTCGAGGTGCAATTAATTAAATTATTTTTGTGTTGGAGATATTAATTTGGGTCTCCACTATGTTGTGGATGACCATGGTGGATTCACATTTAAAGTTTATTTGTAATCTGGGCCAACATTACAAATATATTTTATTTTTCTTTGGCTGATGAAGTGGTGATGAAATCTCCTATAGCGGATATATAAGAGCGATTGTGTGATCGGTGGAACACATGCTTCGTGTGCTCTTATGTGTGTATGTGCACATATCATTCGATTGCTGAGCAGAGTGTGAAGAAGAATGTGCAAAGTGTTGAGCTTAATTGGAACTATAATCAGGCTTGTGAAGAATCTATTTTCTCAGTTCACAAATCTTGGATGGTTTTAATCCAAACCCTATTGTTGGACAGTAAGTCCTCTTTTGTAATTGAGTAGTGAGCTCCAGGCAGTGTCACTAACTCATTTGAATGAAAAATCTGACGAAAATTTCTAACGAAAGATGGATAATTAGATGTATTGTCAGGTACTAGTGATATTTAATGTGTAATTTTCATTTTTTAAAAATTTTATCCCCAATGTTCGTTGAAATTTCAACGAACCTATTTTTTGTCGAAATTGTGACAAAGAGTTTTCGTCGAAATTGTGACGAACATGTGAAGTCAAAATTGAGGCCGACATAAATAGAAAGTGAGCTCAACTATTTATTGTGACAACGTTTTGCTATACTTACGAATTTGCTTTGCTTGCGAATTTGCTATACTTATGACAGTTTCTAGAGAACTAAGGACGATTTTCTTGGGAAAAATCAGAAAAAATTCAAGAAGCTATCGCCAGGTTGAGGGTAGTCATTGTCCTTTCCTAGAATTCATTTGTGAAGTCATATTTATACTTCCAGGTTTGAAAATCATATTTTAAAGCAACATCTCATCAAATTTCATTTTTAGACTTGTGCATTTTCAGAGTTGCATTTTCAGATTTTGTTGTGCAAGTTCAATATTATGATTTTAGGAGTCTAATGGTTGGAAATCACAGTAAAATCAGAATTTAATAAGTTTTGGAATTAGCATTTTAAAGTTTTTTTTGGGGTCATTAACTTCAGACTATCTTCTCTTTTGCAAGGATGGTTGCATGCCGATTTTTTTTGGTGTAAAATATTAGAATTATTAGATTTTGTTACCTGTCTATGAATAAAAATTATTGGAGTGTGAGTTTGATGTTTTTTGAAGATCTAAATATTCAAGCTTGGTAAAGAAAAATCATGTTAGATAATATTAGTCTACAACAAAATGAAGAGACACTTGATAGATTGTGGGCTAGATTGAAAAGAAAGGGTGATGAGAAATGTTATTGTCCTTACAATAATTGCAAGGGCTTCAAGACAAGACAAATTTTAATCACAACAGCTGAGAAACATTGTAGGAAGCATGGTCACATTGAAGGGGGGCATGATTATCATCCATTGGTAAGTTGTTCATTATATGTGTTTATATTGATTGAATTTGTAAATTTTTATATCATTTTAACATTTTATATATATTTATAAAATCACTTGATCATGATCATGGTTTATTTGTGTTTATCATTATTATAAAGGTGGGGTGCCCTAGGGCACATGATATGGATTATCACAGCTCAGAGAATGTGGTTTTGCAAGTGGACGAACATGGAGCTGTGAATATCGAAGATGAAGTTAATGATCCTATGGAAGAAGATGATCATGCGCTAGAAAACACAGTTGAAGATGGTGGTACAAATACATTGATCCATGACACATTTAGTGGCAGAGCTGATCATGATGATGATCGAGATGAATTTGATGATTTTCATGATTTACCTATACTTGAGAAGGCATACACACCCCTTTATGAAGGCTCCCAAACAACTCTTCTATGTATTGTATTGTTGTTATTAAACTTTAAGGTTATGAATGATTTATCAAACATAGAAATCTCTTGGATGTTAAGGTATGTCATATATATCATCTTTTTTCATCTATTTTAATTGTTGTTAGTTCATCACTAGTAAATAAAGGATGAAACATGTACCATTAATATTCCTTATATTAACAAATTATTTTTTTGTTGTAGATTAATTGGTGAATTTTTGTTACCACCATCAAATATTTTACCTCGCTCATACCGAGATTTATCTGGCATTATGAAAGATATCAGAATGGAGTATCAAGCAATAGATGCATGTCCCAATGATCATATTATATATCATAAACAACATGAATTTGCAACAAAATTCCCAAAATGTCATATTACTAGATATCGAACAAATCAACTAACAAAAAAGGTGCCTCACAAGCTTCTTTGTTATATTCCCATTATTTCACGTATGCAACGATTATTTAGGTGCGAAAGCTTAGCACAATCTATGGATTACCATGCACGGAATAGAAGTGGAGATGACATTCCTTGAATGCCTGTGGATGGTTCTACATTTAGGGACATGGAGGAAAAATGGCCACACTTTAAAGAAGAACCTTGTAATCTCAAGGTTTCATTGGCAACAGACGGTATCAATCCATTTGGAGAGTTGAGATCTATTTACTTTGTGTGGCCTACTTTTGTTATCAACAATAACATTCCTCCATGGATGTCAATAAAGAGGGAGCACATAATGTTGTTAATGATTGTTCTAGGTATTTTTTTACATCAATTTTCTTTAATGTAGTAGCATCTCATTTGTCTTATTTGTTGCATAATGACATATTTTTTTCATTCAATAGTCATGTACATTAATTTATATATATTATAGTAAAATGGTTATAATAACTATGTAATGTTTATGTTCATTCAACTAGGTAAGTACCAAGTTAAAGATATGAATGTATATATTGAGCCTCTTATCGACGAGTTACTAAAGTTATGGAATGGTGTCACTATGTATGACGTCTCTAGACCAATAGGACAAACACAATTTCAATTTCATGCAATGATTGTATGGACAATTCATGATGCCCCAAGGCTAACACATTTTTGTGGTATTTTATAACTCTTGAATGCACTTTAACAATATTTAATTTTATGAAGTAGATATCATGCATATTTTTTAAATAATCTATTCATTATATATAATTATAAAAATTGACATATTTAATCCAATTATATATGATCTTGCAAGTCTTCAAACAAAGGGAAAATTTGCATGTCCAATTTGTGGTCCAAAGATGAAATCTCGTCGTTCAACAAGTTTAGGAAAGTAGGTGTTTGATGAGTATAGGCACTTCCTCCATAGAAATCATAAGTATCGAACTACTGAAAAATATCTTTTCAATGGGAAAGAAGAGACTACATCAAAACCATGAAGAATGACACCTTGCCTATGGAAGTTGGAATATAATAGAATTAATCGTCAAGGTTATACATCATATCAAATTGTTTATCTATCATTTATGGTATGTTTTAAATTTATATTTTTATATTGTGTTGTGTTTACTCATGCTGTAATTGACAATGATTGTCATTGTTAATTTTTTTAACTTATATGCTTCATGAAGGTCGTCAAGGCATTAATGATCGACTTCCACAAGGACTAAAAAGTTATCCTAGACAATTTAGTAGGTTTCCCTACTATGAGCAGCTACAAATTGTGCATTTTTTTGATACAATGCATATCAGAAAGAATATAACATAAACGTTATGGAAAATATTGGATGGAAGGCATGGCAAAGAAAAAATTGTCAAAATTTGTAGTGACATTCAGGAAGCCAATCATGCAATGAAAAATGTTATTCAATTAAATAGCGATGGAGACCAGATTAATATATGTGCCCTTCCTTGGTTATTAACGTAGTAGCAAAGCAATGCTATTAAAGAAGTCATACGGAAATTTGATTTCCAACAAGATTTGTTGCGGACATAAACAATATAATAACAAAGAAAGGTGAATTTGGGTCAGGGATGAAAACGCATGATTGGCATACTTTCATTAAGGTAATTATTCTGGTATATTATATACACTTGTATAATGCATGTACTTTTCAGTGTATTATGTTTACAACTTTTAGAAAAATAATGAAAAGATCATTTTATAATTGTTACAGTATGTTCTACCTCTATCTCTCCCAGACAACTTTGACAACAATGCCAAGCAAGTTATATATGATCTTGGAAAATACATGAGGTAAGCAGCGATATTTGTTCAATTCGTTGTATAGATCTTATAATTTTCATTTGTTTTACTTGTTATGCAATATACTGTATATTTTTGTTAAATCTCGTTAATATATTTGTGCCTTGAATCACTTGCAGATGGTTATCATCTAAAGAAATCTATAAAGAAGATATAAATTATTGGAAGAGAAAAATTCCTTGTCTAATGTGTGAAATGCAAAAGTGTCTACCTTCGACATTTTTCAATGCATAAGAACACTACCTCATACACCAGGTTGAGGAGATTGAATTGTGTGGACTTGTACACACAAGGTCAATGTGGATGGTTGAGAGGCACTTGAAATTTTTGAAGACTTTGGTTAGACAAAGAGCACATCTTGAGGGTTCTATGGTGGAGGGATATATGGTATATGAGACCATGGTGTACATTAGTGAATATCTTCCTAAGTTTGCAACAAAGATCCATGTAGATCGCATTTGGAATCCCAACTCCATTAACAAATTCGAAGGGGAGTACCTGGTGGGGAAAGGTAGATTGAGGAAAGTGAGAGGTAATTATAAGATGGTCATGAAGATTAATTGGAATACATTTTACATATGGTTTTTATGTATATTGTACTTATTTAATTATTAATCTTCAATATGCATCAATTATAAATTAAGGTCGTATACCGTGGTATTTAACTAATTATACGTCATTTGTGAATTTTAAATTTTTTTGATACAGTTGACTGAGAGTGGGATGCACTTCATTTGTACATCGCAAACAATCTTGATTGGATGAAAATATGGATTGAACTATGTCAACAATCTGGTCACGCATTAACATGGGAAGGTGTGGCTTCATTGGTTAAAGAAGCTCATCGTAATTGAGATTCCAATGTTACACAAAGGGAAATTGATTTAGCATATGGTTTAAGAGATAAAAAGGTACGTATAAATATATTAATCACCCATATTATTTAATTATTTTCAATTATATTGATGTATATATATGTTGAGATTGTTTTCTTTGCATACATTTGGCCTAGACTAAATATGTTTATCAACTGACGATATTGCAATAATTTTTACATGTTTGACATATTATAGGTGAAACAACACAAGGCTATTTGGTGAAATTGTCATAAATTTTGAATCAAAAATTTGGATGACATGAAGAAAACTTGTCATTTTGGTATAACTGCAGTCTTTCAGGTGACTAATGTTTCATCTAGAAGCGACATACATCCATAAGTCTCATAAAATTGATACTATGGGATTTTCGATGATATACTTGAGTGTGACTTTAAGTCCTTCAGATTAATTTTGTTCTTCATCCTATGGTACAGGCTACGATTGAATGAAAATGATCCTGAGAGAACTATTATTGAACATGATAATGGATTTACCATGGTTAATACAAGGTTGATCGAGCGAGTTGGAAATGAGCCGTATGTTCTTCCAAGCCAATGTGAGTAGGTATTTTACTCAAAGGTTCCAGGTAAACTGGGTTGGTCATTTGTTGTTAGACATGATCCAAGAGGAAGGCCAATAAAGTATAATGTGGTGGAAGAAGAAGATACTGAAGATGTAGAAGATGATCAGGATCAACAGTTAGTTGATGATGTCCCTAACAAAGATGTCGAAGAGGAGGAACTAGATCATGATGATGTAGGAGTTAATGTTCATGAAGATGATATCCATGTGGATGATGACATTATCGAAACTAATATCAATGATGATGATGATGATGATGATATGACCAATCCTTACAATGTCAAATCTGGATCAGATGATACAAACAAAGAGTTGGATGAAGAAGAAGATCAATGACATTGAAATGTATGAGTTATGCAATTATATTATCTATTTGATATTAATTTCTTGATAGAATTATATTTGAATTATGTGGTTACATAATTAATCCATGATATTTTTAATTTTTATGCCATTACATAATTAATTTAATGATGTACTTTTTAATGTTTGAAAGGTCAAAAAATTAAGACATTTCAATAGTGATGTTAACAACCTTGAAATTAGTGTGTTTTATGTTTCATGTGATCATAAATGATTAAAAAGTGAGTTGTAGAGGTGGTTTTTCAGTGGTTGAGGTGTAAAGGCATTTAAAAGGCATAAAGTGATCATTGTAATAGTTGTTGATAGTTGAGGATTTAAAATACAAGCTCTTGACATTCGAAAATCTGTGTTTTTTTTCAAAATTTCTATATTTTTCCTGTTATGCAGCACTGTATGGTCACATGCAACCATATTTTGATGTGAAATCAATTCCATGTTGTGAAGATATGTGTTAGTTTTGATTTGAATCTGATTTGAGGGCTTAAGGCATTGATTTGAGTTAGAAAGCTTCATTTCTTTGCATACAACCCGGTTACCTTGTTTTTGAGGGTTTTGTAGTCCAAACATGATATAAAGGGGCTCTTACACTTTTTCTGATTACTGTAGCTTGTGTAAGAGATCCCATGGATACTGTTGTAATTGTAGGATGCATGAATAGGGCATATGATGCATAAATATGTATGTATGTATGTATTTTTATTTTTAAATGTAAATGTAAATGCAATTACTGGATGCTCTCCTAGAACAATAAATGCAACATATCATTAAGCAAATCTATATTTATGTATATAAATGTGTATTTATAAATGCAAGTGTAAATACAAAGAGCATATGGTTTTGTAGTGTTATAGATACAACATATCCATAAATTAATGTAATTGAAATTCTAAAGTCTTCAACACATATAATATGAAATCGATCAAACTATTAAACTACATGAGAAATAAATGAAAACAATAAATGCATATTTATGTGTATTTGTAAATGTAAGTGTAAAAGAAATAAGAATAATGTGGTGGAAGAAGAAGATACCGAAGAACTAGAAGATAATGTAGATGATGATCAGGATCAACAGTTAGTTGATGATGTCCTTGACGAAGATGTCAAAGAGGAGGAACTAGATCATGCTGATGTAGGAGTTAATGTTCATGAAGATGATATCCGTGTGGATGATGACATTATAAAAAATGATATCAATGATGTTGATGATGATATGACCGATCCTTACAATTTCGAATCTGGATCAGATGATACAGACAAAGAGTTGGATGAAGAAGAAGATCAATGCCATTGAAATGTATGAGTTATGCAATTATATTATCTATTTGATATTAATTTATTGATAGAATTATATTTGACTTATGTGGTTACATAATTAATTCATGATGTTTTTAATTTTTTATGCCATTACATAATTAATTTAATGATGTACTTTTTAATGTTTGAAAGGTCAAAAAATTAAAACATTTCAATAGTGATGTTAACAACCTTGAAATTAGTGTGTTTTATGTTTTTTGTGATCATAAAAGATTAAAAAGTGAGTTGTAGAGGTGGTTGTTCAGTGGTTGAGGTGTAAAGGCATTTAAAAGGCATAAAGTGATCATTGTAATGGTTGTTGATGGTTGAGGATTTAAAATACAAGCTCTTAAAATACAAGCTCTTGACATTCAAAAATCTATGTTTTTCTTCAAATTTTTTGTATTTTTCCTATTATGTAGCACTGTACGGTCACATGCAGCCATATTTTGATGTGAAATCAATTACATGTCGTGAAGATATGTGCTAGCTTTGATTTGAATCTGATTTGAGGGCTTAAGGCGTTGATTTGAGTTAGAAAGCTTCATTTCTTTGCATACAACCCGGTTACCCTATTTTTGAGGGTTTTGTAGTCCAAACATGATATAAAGGGGCTCTTACACTTTTTGTGATTACTGTAGCTTGTGTAAGAGGCCCCATGGATATTGTTGTAATTTTAGGATGCATGAATAGGGTGTAGGATGCATAAATATGTATGTATGTATGTATTTTTATTTTTAAATGTAAATGTAAATGCAATTATTGGATACTCTCCTAGAACAATAAATGCAACATATCATTAAGGAAATCTATATCTATGTATATAAATGTTCATTTATAAATGCAAGTGTAAATGCAAATAGCATATGGTTTTGTAGTGTTATAGATACAACATATCCATAAATTAATGTAATTGAAATTCTAAAGTCTTCAACACATATAATATGAAATCGATAAAACTATTAAACTACATGAGAAATAAATGAAATTAGTAAATGCATATTTATGTGTATTTGTAAATGTACGTGTAAAATAAATAAGAATAATGAAAATTATGAAAGAATCCAAGGGGAGACCAGTGCCTTATTGGGTATATGGAGTCTAATGAATATTTGCAAATGTGGATTTCAATAATGGAAATAACTCAAACTGTCGGGCACATAAATTGTTTACAACTTGTGTAAACGTGCATGTGAATAATTGAAAAAATCTTCTTGAGATAGAATGGCAATTCTAGTTATGTGATTCTTCTTATTAATCCAACTAACACTTCCCAATTGTTGTGATTGATTAAAAGATTTTAATCCCTACTTGAGATAACTGAACAACTAGATCACACATATATAGCAACTGTACAATGATAAACTGAGTATAAAATTGTTATATCAATTTAAACAATAGAGAAGCATCAAAATGGAGACAATCAAATAACTGCATAAATTTAACAAACAACTGATACCAAAATCTTAATCCATAACTTAGATATCTTCATTTACTCCATCAAAATACATGCATCTGAGTCTCTGTATATGAAAGCATTTTGCTAGAAAGCTATCTACTGAATATCTCCTAACGCCTATATCTATTGCATTACTATGGAACAGATATAATTACATCAAAACTTGGAAGGGACACGTCCCTTCACAAATGTTTTATTTTACTTAACTAATTAAAACAAGAGATTAGGCTCTATTTAGCCATAGGTGAACATTTGATAAATGATCTAGATAATCATGTCATTCATGAGTATTGACATCTCCTAATGCGTTCTTGGTTGATATTTCCACCTTTATCATCCTTTTGTTGTTCTCGCATCTCTCGTCCAATGTCGAATCCTTCCCTATAGCATTTTCTAGAATTCCCTACAACATCAATTCACATTCTTTGATCCACTTGGCTTTCTCTTTCAACTTTTCTCCATCTTCAAATAGTGTAGGCAGTCCAATATTCATAACATCAACCAACCCCTTTGCATCTTCTTGCAGTTCCTCATAATAGTCCCTGTGTTTCTTTATAATTTGGTTACCCATACCAATGGCCACACTGTTAGGAACATCTCTTTCATTTAATTCTTAGAACTTTTCTTGAATCCTTCCATCAATTCTCTTGTGTTCCTGCCCTATAACATGGTTCTTTGAATATGCTCCCCATAGCTTATTCAACCAAATTGTTAAGTTGGCCTACCTTTTCTGATTATTGTAGCAAGTCTATCATATTTACCTTGTGAACATGCAGTTGAATCCTCCCAATGATCTTTTACATGTGAGCTTTCACCATGTGTTATTAATTTAGGAGGTCCCATTGTGACTCCTAGCATGTCCTTCAAACGATCATTTTCTCTCATGATCCTTTCATTATTCATTTTGTACATTTCCTTTTCTTTTATCAACATTTGTATTTGGGATTTATTCAATTTTGCCACATTAATCCCAATGTCTGCAGTCGCCACAAGATCTGCCTCTCCAACCTTCAGAGTCATGACATGTCCAAATGCTTTCTCAGTATCAATCACCACTGAATTTCTATGAGGTGGATACAAGGCCCATATCACGAGTGATCCTTCATCCGGGTTATATTTGGATCCAACATATATTTTTGTCACCCCCTCCAGACTAAGCTTATGTGTGGCACTATTATCCTTTAAGAAGCTATCAAATACCAATGCAGAATTCAAATCCAGCCTTGGAAAGATCATAACTCCAACATCCTCTAACATTTTCCTTCCTTTGTCGGGGGTCATACTAGCAATTTCTCTATCCACTATTAATTTCAAATTATTTAGTAGCTGCTCCTCATTGCTTGGTGTAATATTATCAATTGTCTCCCTTATCTCCTTGCCCTTTTTCTTATACAAGAAAGATCTAAATTCTAAAGAATTCACAAATTCATTGTCTACTACAAATGACCTATATGCCATCTGTCTGGTGTCTATATCTTGGCTCTCTTCAACACTTAGTTCTCTAGGAGGGTAGTTGTAATCTTGAGTTTTTAATCTGGAAATCCTACTAGGTAGGTCTCGTGGCATATCTTCTCTAGTTTACTCATCTCCAGAAAAAGGGAACCCTGTATCCGAAAACCCTTGGTTGTATTCCTCCACCACTCTCTCTGCTTCCTCTGCCTCCAAATTTCTAATCATGTTATCAAACTGATAAGGCACATGATCATATCATCCAAAGTTTATCCTTTGTGTGGAAAAAATGATATATCCCTCTGGATCAAAACCGTCTCTTGGTGGACCCTTATTCATATTATACTACATTAATTTGTCAAGGATCAAATCATATCCTTCCTTTGCAAGCACAGTAAAATCACCAAAGCACAGAGTACTAGACATAAATGCCTGTTTTCCGAAAGAACCAAAATTCATGAAACTAGAAAAGTCCATTTGTCTTACAATTTCCAAATATGCAATCCTATCCAGGACTATTTTAGGAAAAATGAATGGAGAATCCTCAAAACCAAGCACCCTTACCATAGTAGCATCTTCTAAGAAATACCAGTCTCCCCAATTGTGATCAATTGGTCCATTAAAGTCCTTAGGTCTGAGGAAGCATTTTATTTCATCAGACAATGAGTGAGCACAAGGATGATTGTAGAATTCATATACTGGCTTTACAAAATATTCTTCAAAATATAGGAAACTAGAATTAGCAAACCTACTGTCCCAAATGGCAATAGTCCACAATTGAATGGGTAACAATTTTCCCTCTTTATCAAACTGTGAAACCTTCAACTTTTCTGGCCAAATCCCTAAATCTTGTCTAAAGTACAATACTAGATGCAGTAAAAGAGAATAATGCCTAAGGTGTAGAACAGGGGATTTATTCTTGATTGCCACCAATGCTAAGTTGAGTTCCTTGGACACAAATGAAGCATAGTCGAATAACCTAGAATTATGACATTGAATTTCAGCTACAATTACCATGGGAATAATGGACATATACTCAGGAACTTCCATACCCAACACTTGTCCTACCGAGAAATAGGTATATCTCATATAGGGCAAATGAATAATTCAACATGGAATGGAGGCCCATCGCCATCGTCAAGTGGGACAGTTTTACCATCTTGTTTAATTCTATGTAATGGAAACCTCCAACCCTTGTAAGTGGTGTCCATTCTCCAAAACTCCTTTTCCAACTCTTCATTCACAATTTTCTCATTACACCACCCTTCCAACTTAAAAACCTCACATATTGAAGCCTCTGATATGTATATGACCGGTTTCCCAGATGGTCCGCATATGGCCTTATGTTTTGAGTCATAATGGGTGGCCAATAATTTTACCAGCTCTATATTGACAAACACATTAGGGCAAACCATTTTTCCTAAATTTAGATGCCATGAATTACAAACTGGGTCAAAATGATCTCTTCGTTGAAAGTTGAATCTAAACAATTCATAGCCTCTTATTGGGGTCCAAATATCTCCTATGTGCTTGCACTTGTCATCCAATTTATCCACTTCCGCCCTTAGTTGCGCGGAGCGCCTACCTCTGGACCCAGAGCCAGGAAATTGGTCAATTAAATCCTGATTTAGCTTTCGTTCAACACCCTCCGACTCAATTCCAGACTCAACTTTATGCTTCTTACTCTTAGGGTGACTACTCTCACTTTGTTCTCTACCTTTCAACTTCCGCGAGCTGGTGGATTCCATATTACTCGCTTAAAATTGTAGAAATGAAAAATTTAAAATGCAGAGGACTTACTGGTTTTGATTGAGGTCTTTCAATTGAAACAATTCTCTAGCCCTTTGTTTGTCTCCTCGTTTCCTTCGTTACCAATTCACAATAATGTTCATTTTGCAATGATTTCCTTTCAATTTATGAAATTACCCGTACTTCGTGGCGCCATTAATTTTTTAACTCCAGGCACGAATGTAACAGATTTTTGAATTCCTTACTATCACATCAAATGAACTAGTCGACAAGACACCTTCAAACTTTGGGCGATCTATACATTAGGCCCCAACCAACGTTCACTGAATACTTTGATGATCGGGGTAACACTCTACACATCTGACTGATGTTAACATTTTTCCCATATACATCGCCAAGAGTCACCCCAACAATCATTTTGGTTCATTTGTTTCTTCATTTTCCTAACTTTTAGTATCGCTAACACATTCAGTGGTTCCTCGGATGTTATAAGTCTCACTGATAACTTTTCTTTTGGTCTTGAATATGTCACCAAAACTCCTGCCAATATCCTCCTGTTGGTGTAACTTAGCGGGTCGGGTGAACATTCAGGATTTACACGGATGACACATGTCTCGCCAATATATTCCCAGTGCTCTTGTCAGTGAAAGAAATGATGGTCTCGCCGATGAAACTTCATCGGTGAGACTTAAACGTTCAGGCCAACATATATTTTTCATGCTGAGATGACTTGTCTTGTTGATAGATTCCCTTCATTGATGAGACCATAAGCCAATCTCCCCGATAGTCTTCTTTAGAAATCCTAGCTTTGAACACGAGCGTAGGTGATCTTCGAATTTACCCACTGTCACATCAAATGTTCTATCGAAAAGACAATTCAAAATTTGGGAAATCATTTTATTCAGGCTTGACTAACGTTCATTAAACATTCTTTTGGTTGGGGAGACATTATGCCGATATCACATAATCTATCCATTTGATTCATATAAATGTTGCCAAGAGTCACCCCGACGACTATCTTGATTTGTTTGTGTCTTCATCGGAAAGACATGGTGTATCACTAAGAAATTCAGTAATTTACCCAATGTTATAAGTCTCCCCGATGATTATTCCTTCGATCTCATGTTGCCAAGACTCCTTCTGATACAACTCCTTGTGCTTTGATCGGTGAGACAAGAGAGGTTTCTTGCTGATGGAACTTCATCGATGAGACCTATATGCTCGGTATGACCTTTTCATTTCACCTCGATGGAACTTGTATTGCCAACGAATCTCTTTATCAGTGAGATAGTGGATCGTGTCATCCTATGTGTATCTTCTTATGTAATCCGATCGGTGTGACATTTTTGTTCTTTCGCCGATATGCATAAAATGAGAATATAATGATTTATGAATCAGAGAGACTTGCACAAATTTTTTCCAATATGGGTCATTTGAATGCTATATTTTGGAGGTTTTTCATGATATCAAATGGTCAAGAATCATGTGATCATATGTGATTATGATGGATTATACTCAAGATAAGGATTTCTTTAGGGAATCAACAAGTGCAAAATCACTATAAAATTTGCAAAATAACTTGTGCTTGCCATTGAAGTATGTTTAATAACTCCAAAATGGGTTTCTAAAACCATCAAGGGTTTCTCTGGTATTTTGGGAAAGTTTTGAGTTATTGGGAAAAAACTAGGTTTGCGCTGTTACAAGGATTCAAGGAGTCAAAGTGTGAAATTTGACTTTTGTTCTTTGTGAGGCTTTGAGAGTTGTTTGGATTTTTTAAATTGGTCATTCTAAACTTGTTGGAAGCCTCTTACAGGTAGGTTGATAGGTTGGTTGAGTTGAACCTACTAGGTCTAAATCAGGTAGTTGTTATTGCTAAGGTAGATCACTCCTTTCTGGGAAGGCCATACACTTATGATTGGGTCAAGTTTTCTTTTCTTTAGAAAATTCCTATTTCCTTTTTGATAGGTTATGATTTGATTAGATGGGTTATGAATCACTTATTTCAAACAAATATCTTTATGAAAGAAGTATATTGGCATGAAATTTAATATGATTTGTATTCCAATGTAAAAACTACAAAGAATGGAAACAATTCTTTCAACACATAAACTATTATGTAGTAGTCAATTAAAATGAAAAAGCTTACTCTATATTAGTTAGGATACACAACTAAGAAAATGATCTAAAGTGACTTATTTATCCTAGAGGAAATAACTATATAGTATACAAAGAAAGCCAACAAATCCACAACTACCCCTATTTTGAAGGAGTTTAGTTTTCTCCCCTTCCTAAACTCGCTAATGTTGTCTAATTATTTTAAAGAGATGAAGGGTCATAACAAAACTTTATTCAACCTAGTAAATAGCTTGGTTGATGAAACTTGACAAAAGCAACAAAGCAATTGCTACATTTGGCATTTCATGTTGAATGAAGAGTGGTGACAATAATCTACTTATAGTTTAATAAAACACTATTTTTATAAGAAGGCTTGACATTAGAAAGATAAGTGTTACTTATAGTTTAATAAAACACTATTATAGTTTTACCAACATATACTATTGTATGCTTGCATGGCTTCTTAGTTAATATATGGGGAGATAGAGATAGATGGGGAGAGAGAGAGAGATAGAGATATATGGGAAGAGAAAGAGAGATGGAGATATATGGGAAGAGAAAGGAAGAGAGGTGGAGATAGAGAGTCGATGGATAGGGGGATAGGGAGGGAGAGATGGTGAGAGATAGAGAGGGGGAGGAGAGAAAGGGATATAGATAGGTAGAGGAGGAGAGATAGAGAAGAGGGGAGAGAGGAGAGATAGGTTGAAGAGGAAAGAGAGAAGAGAGGGAGATAGATAGAGAGAGAGAAAGAAGAAGGGGGAGAGGGAGAGAGATATGTAGAAGGGAGAGAGAGAAGAAGATAGGGGAGAGGGAGAGATAGATCAATATATATAGAGGGCGAGGGAGACATAGAAAGGGGTGATATAGAGAGATAGAGGGGATGGTGAAAGAGATAGAGAGATTGTGATAGAGGTAGAGAAAGATATGGATAGAAAGAGATAGAGAGAGGAGTGAGAGGGAGATAAAAAGAGAAATAGAGATAGAGATATAAAGTAGGAGAGATGGAGGGAGAGATGGAGTGAATGAGAGAGAAAGGGGGGAGAGGGAGAGATAGCTCAATAGATAGAGGGGGGAAGAGGGAGTGACATAGATAGTGGGAGATATAGAGATATAGAGAGACAGGGAGAGATATATCAATCACCCTCCCTATATCTCTATCTATTCATCCTTATCTCTTTATCTCTACCTCTCTATCTACTTGTCTCCCTTTCTATTTGTATGTTTGTCATTATCTCCCTCTCTCTCTATATTTTCTTCCCTATATTTATCTTTGTCTCCTTAAGTGTGCAATGGGTACATTGAAGAGGTCTTAAAGGAGAATTATCATATCTTTAATCAAATGGCATGCTATCTTGAGCATAACTCCCCAAGGACACATGCCATCCTTGGATTGTTGACATGAAACAACCAATCAAAATTTAGTTTCTCTCTCTCATATTAATATTATATTAATATATATTACTATTATATTAAATATATATTATATTAATTAGATTTTGTATTATATAAAAATATACTTATTATTAATTATTAATTATAATAATTTTATATGTATTTAATAATTTCGTTAAAGGATATAATAGATAATTATAATAAGTTGAATAATTATATTATTTATTATGTAAAATATAGCTAATATATACTTAACTATATTATAGAATATTGAAACCTAGCTAAATGGCGCCATAATTTTCAATTTAATTAACATACTCTAAAACCTAACGAAACCAGGTTGTAGCTCATCAAATTAGAGAAGTAAAAGGTCAATACTAGCACCGAGGAATAGTTTGGAGTAGTGAAAACAAGGTCAATGCTAGCGTCGAGGAAGAGTTTGGAGTTAAAACAAGGTCAATACCAGCACCGACGAAGAGTTTGGAAGAGTGAAAACAAGGTCAATATCAGTGTTGAGGAAGAGCTTGGAGGAGTGAAAACAAGGTCAATACCAGCACCGAGGACAAGGTTGAGGGAATTGAGGGAAAATCGATGACCAAGGGAAAAATGAGTACTGTAAGTTTGGCACCCCCATTCTCTTTAACCTACAATTTTCATGCCTAGTTTCCAAAGATCTTCTCGTACATTGGCACCCCCATTCTCATAAAATGGTATAAGATGAGACAAAAAAATAAAATAGCTTAGTCTTTCACATTTTTATCGACCAACCTCAGGTCTTGGCAAAACTCCCATAATCTACTCACATCTTGGTTGAGGTCTAAGATTTCATCACACATAGCCTTCATCGCATGAGTCTGAAGCAATTGTAGACTTAGCCCAAGTATATGCTAGGCTAAGCTAGATCTAATGAATGGAAATAGAGGCATACAATTCTTCTTTAATACCTCCACCACAAACATATGCAAGGAAAGGTCTCCTCCCTTCTTGGTAGTGATAACCTCCTCCACACACAACCCTTAAAAATGATGAATAGAGGAATATAATCTTTGAAGAACTCAAAGTTGATTCTCTCCTACCTGATTAGTCATTTTATCCTTACAAATATTTATAGTGATTACTAGAGGCACATAGACCAATTCTTCATAATAGAAGAATTTGATCATACTTTTCCAATGATGGCATTATGAGAAAACCTTAGGTTAAATGAATAATTCCTAGCTAAGTTCTTTAAATCATGTCCAACCGTATAAGAGAAGATCGCTGCTATGTGTACTTGGATACCATGGAGAAAGGCTCTTTGGGCTCTTTCATCAATCAAGGTATTGTTAAATTTTAACACCTAAAAGTGAGAATGAAGAATCTTTCCTATGATGGTGGCCATCCCATTATAGCTCTTAGAGTTGTTAGAGATATTTTTATTTCAAAGTAGAGATATTTTAAGTTATCAAATCCTACCATCAAACATAATCAAAATGTTGTTGTTTCAAATGACTATAGCACTAGCTTTCACTATTTGAAGATGTTGAAACCTTGTCATAGATAACTAGAACATTGATGCAACCACTCATCCTACCTTAAAAAATACCAAAAGTCTCCTAGCAATTAGACATAGGAAGATTTAAGATGACTTAAAAGAAATTTATTGCGAAAGCATAAACTTATGATGACTTAACTAGTCGTAGTACACACTCCCTCCCCCTTAACCACTTAGACATATGGAAATTAAATGTAAATTTTCTGCTATTTTTAGTCATGTAGGTGTCCAATAAACCACTTGGTGGTGTTTCCCTTCAAGTTTATTTACTTGAATGAAGAGCAAAAGTCCTTTGATTACAATTAGAGAATACATTTGAGGCCTTGGTTGTGTAACTGGTGGAGCATAGTCACATTTAACACTTGTTACAAAGTTTGGGAGTATAAACGTTAAGTAGATTTGATTTGTGATGGACACATTTGGACGGTAGTAACAATAACTTGCAATCTATCAAGACTTGATTACCTTATAACCTGTGAAATTCTAGCGATGAAATGATAGATTAATCATAATGTCACCTTGGGATCACAACACCATGAAAGAACTTCATCCAACATCCTTATGAGTGTAGGTACCACAAAATAGGTATTTGTCAGATCTGTCTTCCTCGAGCGAGGGAAATTCAAGAAGAGAAGAATAAAGCGAGACATGTAGTAGGTCTAAAAGAGGGAGATCTGCTAGAGGTCAAAAGATTAGAAGAAAATTCCATAAACGCATGGAATTTTTTCTTGCTGAAGGGGGGTCATGTTCTTATGATGATGAGAGCATAGGTGATGTCGAGGTGCCCTTGAGGTACAAAAATCTATGGAAACAATGGGTACCCAAGGAACTTCCTCCAATAAACATTGATTTTTGTGTCAATGAGAGGATATATCGCATAGCACCATCGTCATTACATGGTTTGGGCCTATTTTGCATGGATGGCATAAAGGTTTGTTACAACAAAGTTACTAAATTGATGGAGTATGTTGAAACCTGTTACAGTTACAAGTATTGGATGCAGCTGGTTTGATATACACAAAGTATGCGTAGGTATGCACTGTCAAAAAATTATATACAACTAAAAGATAAGGATCAAAATAAAGGAGTGGCTATGTACATTGACGAAAGGAAAAAAGCATCAGGGAATATTGCAGGGTTTATAAATAGTACAATACTTGGGTCAACAAATAAGCAACCCAATTGCATATTTGAGGCACGCGAGGGAAACCGTGTATTCGTATGTGCGATAAAATCAATAACTGCAAGGGAAGAGTTGCTAATCGATTACAATTTGAATCGCTTAGTTACAAACACAGTTACTATGGGGGTGGTACGTACTATGTACCATTTTACCCAACCTCCAGTTAATGACTCCAATATACCATTTTATTCTTTTCTTTTTTTTCATAAGTCTATTGGTTTCATTTCGGTAATGTTTTTATATATTTAATTTTTGTCACAGCGGTACATTGATCGTATGGGGAAGTCTTCGGCCCAGAGCACAAATCGCGATACATCTTCAGGCACTTCTACCCGACAGGTTTACCTCATTGTAATTGTACAAATTAGATACGAGCAAAATATTTTATTATTATTTTTTTTCATAAGTTTATTGGGTTAATTTTGATAATGTTTTTAATATTCTTGTTGTCATCTACTGATCGGGGAAAGGCACCAGCAGTAGACGAGAGCATCCATAGGGAGGTGTAGTCAATATTATGTGATGATGACATTGCTTATTCAACAAACCCTCTCGATATGATAAGGAAGACCCACAAAAAATGAAATGAAGAAATCCTTAAGTTGTTATTCATAGTGCCTCAAACAAATGAGATAAGAGAGAGGGTTAAAGTATTGACTGAGAGAGAAAAAAACTTGCAAGTAAGGTGTCATGAGGTCTTTAATTATAATATAAGTTTATTCATGGTTTTATATTTTATACTCTTTTTGTGTCATGAACTAAAATATGTGTTGTTTTTACAAGATTTTTTGCGTCCTAATGATGCTCCTAGCCATGATCAGGGTACTGCAAGTGCTGCCCGAGTAGTAGGGGTTGGTACAAGTGTCCATCTCGATCTTCCTGCACATACATCACATCATCTGACATCATCCATGCCTATATTGTCGTCTGAAATGTTAGCAACACATACCATGCAGGCATCCATTACTGCATCCTCTGGTAGTGAACACATGCCATAACATGCATCAGGACATGTACCTGAGGATGCAAAGGCCACTAGTACTGGTGATGTTTTAGCAGCATTTCCTGGATTTTCCCGTATTACTAGTACGAGAACACTGTCGATCACATTTGTGGTGACTGAGGATTTCATTCCCATAAAGATAGAGAAGGTCCCATGTACTTTCAAATGTTTTAATTATTATTATATCTAATCCAATTGAAATTTACTTATTGATCACTCTTTTTAGACTATTGATCCCATGATCATTTTGTAGGAAATGATGTTTTTTATAAAAATCTAAGTGATATTACATTGGAGCTCTTCGGGCCCACCATACATACATGGTGGAATGCCCAAAATCAAGATTTAAAAGATGAGCTCATTAACTGTTTAGTTGTGATGTTTGGTGATAAAACATTCAACCGAACCAAGGTCCTTAAGAAAGTTGGTACCTATATAAAGTATGTGAGGGACCGATATAGGTCACATTTAGAGAAGAACAAAAAGTATGAGCATCCCTCATGATTCCAGAGAGGGAGTGGAAGGACCTGGTGTCAGATGGAAAGAAGAAGGCTGAAAAGAAAAAAGGAAAGACACCACCGGGCCAAGGAAGGTATGTGATACTATCAACAATGTAATTATATACTAATTACTCTTTCTTTTTACATAATATAACGTATTTCAAACTTTGACACATTGAAGGTAACAAAGGAAAGACTAGAAAAACACAGGCAGCACAAACTTGGCTCTGATGGTTATATGAAATTAGCCGCACAAATTGTAAGTATCAATAAATGAAATATTGCATCCAAATAATAAATTGCAAACAATTTTGGTTTTATCACACCATAGAAACAAAATTCATGATCTTATGCAAAAATGCAGGGCTCTAAATTCAACAGAGTTCCCACAGAAGAGGACCTGAAGATTTCCTTCTAGCAAGGCTATGGAGTTGTGGCTGAACGCCTAAGAGTCTTGACTGGGAAAACACAATCTTCCACTGCATCCGACACGCAGGTAAATAAACTCAATAAAGTTTATTTAAAATTGAATACTTGTGCAATCTATTCAATATTAATTTCCACCATAAATTAATTACATGCCTATTTGTTTTAAACATACAAGCAATTATAATACTACACCTGACATTGGAATGCAACCCGGTGAGGGTGGAGCACAACCTATAGATGAAGGTCATGGTGTGCATCTCGGTACTGGATGTATTCATGTGCTATGCAAAACACAGTATGGATTAATACAATTAAACATCTTTAATTGCAATTGGTGTATTAATTAATGTAACCTTTCGTGTTTCAGCTTTAGAGCATTTAGAGTTTGATCAACATGTTGAGCATGATCAGGCTAGAGAAGATAAAGAACATGATGTGGCCCCATTAGGTAAAGAGGACCACTCTAATGTTCTTTTAAATATATTTAATTACAATTGTTGTATTAATTAATGTAACCTTTCGTGTTTCAACTTTAGAGCATGTAGAGCGTGATCAACTTATTGAGTATAATCAGGCTAGAGAAGATCAAGAACATGATGTGGCCCCATCAGGTAAAGAGGACCACTCTAATGTTCTTTTAAACATATTTAATTTCAATTGGTGTATTAATTAATGTAACCTTTCGTGTTTCAACTGTAGATCAAGATTTAGAGGGTGTTCAACATGTTGAGCATGAGTATATAAGAGAAGTTTAGGAACATGATGTGGACCCATCAGGTAAAGAGAACCACTCTAATTTTATTTTAATTAATGAAATACTTGTAACAATAATAGTAAAACATATCAATTTAACATTTCTTTGTTATTGCAGCAGACCCCCCCTTGTAGCAACGTCCACGTCGTGAGCACACAATTAGGTGTACATTAAGATCATGAGTAGAGGGAAGAAAAACTAAAGGGGGGACATATGATTTAGAAAATGATACTCCACTTCATATTTTTTTAGCTTTAAAAAAGAAACAAAAAAAAAGGTGATTGTAATGATATCATGACAACCATATTTTTGATAATATGTAAAAACCAAAAGAATGAATGTTATATGTTAATGAATGAATGTTATATTTTAATGAATGAATGTTATATGTTATTAATGGATGAATGAATGAATGTTATATGTTATTAATGGATGAATGAATGATTAATGTTATATGATCGGGTATGGGGAATTGAGAGTGATGTGAGGGGGCAGGGGAGGGGCCAAATGAGCTTCCACCGTCACATGGTTGGCCTTGTTAAGTAGAGAATATTAAACTATTCTTGACACAAAGAGAATATCAACAAGGTAATGCACTGTTCAATATAAGAAATGCATTGTTTGAAGCATCAAACCAATATGCAAAGATGAAAGAAAGTGCTAACTTTTCAGTATGGTGGCAAAAAAATGATTCTTTATACCCTGAATCCATGCTCTGCATCATAATTTGAAGTTGGTTCCATTCCAATGTTTTGAGTTTAGTTTGTTTGTATGGCTTTGTATGAATACCACATTGTGTTGTGTGTGGATTTGGTTTCAAAGCTTTGTTTCTTCTGTTTTTAGTGGTGACATAACTCTAAAATTTGACTTTTGTGCATAACAGGTTAGTGGAAAATTGACAGCTCTGAAGGGTTTAGAGGCTTGATTGAGATACATACACGGATATTTGGATCCTGTTGTTGATGGGAGGCTTCCACTTAATCATGAAGTTTTGTACCATTTGCAGGTATGCAAAAAATTCTCTACTTTCATTCTTGATCATAAATGTTCTAAATGATATTAATGCTTCAAACTTAAGAATCGTTTCATTGTTATAATGATCAAAATGTTATACTTTGCTATATGAATCACTTGCTGAAGGCACCATTTTGTATTCATCCAAAAATTGATTTGTTCTTTTTTTTTTATGTTTCTTGCATGTGTTATTTTTAGGCTCTAGAGATGTAGCTCGACTCTTTCCTTTACACTTTTCATCTATTTTGATGATTACAGAAGTTTGTCATAATTTTTTATGCAGATCTGTTTGTAACCTTATTTTCTACCAATCAATTTGCAAACCAGTCACATATTAAGGACCATTTCACTAACTTGTAGTCATCCATTACTTCATATGTTGTAGGTTGTGTCTGCATGCCAATAAATCCTGATGATTGCAAGAAATTTAATCCTACAAGTGTACCCACTCTTTCTCAAGTAAAAGTCTTACCTTATTTTATAGTACTTTAAATGGTTAATTGAAGGTGCTTCTTTAGATCTAAGATAGTTGAACCCTGGATTAAAATAGGGTATTAGATGGGAAGTATAATGATAAAACTGAGGTCCATTGAACACAAATTATGAACATAATTTAGTGAACTATGAATAGTGTTACAATTATAATTATTTATCCTTTACCTACCTCTCCATTAATGAAAAAGATAGCAGATATTGGAAGTTCATTACATGTCTCATGTATGTGTTAGTATTTTAATTTTGTTTAAGTTGTTCAACAACTTGATTAGGTCAAGAATATGTTCTACAAGCTCTGTTCTCTTGACACTGCTCAACATTTTCCCTACACATTTTCTCTTCAATCCAGACGTTACTTAACTCCTTCCCTTGTTAGCCCTTGGTTGTTCTCAAGTGTAATTATTTTTCTATGCATCTTGCAGTTTGTATGTATGATCAATCATCTCTTATGAAGCATGGATAACCTTTCAAGGAATTGTTGTTGTGATTAGACAATTTCCATTGTGAGAATAATCATTTAATTTGTATGGAAGTAAGTCTTTTTCATATTATTTGACTTGGTATTGTAAACTTGTCTTTGTAGGATTCTCTAGGGGGCAACAACAAAACTGTGATGATAGGTAGAGTTGTACAACACCATAAATCATTTGGCATTATCAATATATTTCTTATAGAATACTCTATGCAAGTAAAATGGAATGTGCAATGACAATTGGTCTCGAATTCAAATATGAATATAAGTACATTACACAAGAAGATGGTATCTATTCTATGATTTAAAGAACCCCAAAATAAGAAAATTAATAGGTTCCATTTGTTTACTTTCTCTTAGAAACTTGTTTAATCGACAAGACCCTCAGAATGTCTTGCTGATAACCAGCAATGTTCAAAACCCCTAAAGAGGTCATATCCGTGTGACATTGGATATGTCTCACTGACGAAAGTCATAGGCAAGACATGGACTATCAAAGTGAGTTTTCTATCATGTGCCGATGATTGATCTCTCATCGATGGGTTGGCTATGGTGGTCATCGCCAAGAGTCTCCGCGATGACATGGTGTAGGTCTATTTAAAACTCATGAAGAGGTAAGATCGGTGTGACATTGGATCTATCTTGCTGACAGAAGTCATCAGAAAGACATGGAATATCGAAGTGAGTTTTCTATCTTGTGCCGATGATTGATCTCTCACCGATGGGTTGGCTTCGGTGGTCATCGCTAAGAGTCTCCGCGATGACATGGTGTAGGTCTATTTAAAACTCTCGTAGAGGTCAGATTGGTGTGACATGGGATTTGTCTTACCGACGGAAGTCATCGGCAAGACATGGACTATCAGAGTGAGTTTTCTATCCTGTGCTGATGATTGATCTCTCACCGATGGGTTGGCTTCGGTTGTTGTCGCCAAGAGTCTCCGTGATCACATGGTGTAGGTCTATTTAAAACTCCTGCATAGGTTAGATCGGTGTGACATTGGATCTGTCTTGCCAACAGAAGTCATTAACAAGACATGGACTATCAGAGTGAGTTTTCTATCTTGTGCCGATGATTGATCTCTCACCGATGGGTTGGCTTTGATGGTCATCACCAAAAGTCTCCGCGATGGTACATTTCAATGAATATTTTTTAAAAACAAATTGCATTATTTCGTTGCAATTTCGACGAAGGAAACTAGCGAATCACTGAAAAGGTCTGACAAAGTTGCTATAGCTGCGACGAAGGCTTCATCGTAACTACTTGCCCATTTTGTCAAAATGGCAATGAACTTCTGGTGTTGTTTTGATGCTTTGGAAGAGGCATTGCAATTGTGTTTTGGTTATAATTCATCGATGGATACACAAAGTTGTCATCGATATTCCGACGAACAACATAGCCATTTTATGATGCCGACGACTGACGAATCTAGGCCGTTATTTCAATGTTTAATTCTTCGTCTGATTTTTGATGAAAAATTGGCGATGAAAATTATTTCATTAGTTCATCGGTTGTCTGACAAATGTTTGTCACAAGACCGACTAACGTTTGTCACAAGACCGACAAACATTTGTCAGAAAATGGAGTCAAATTCAGTAGTGTGTGCCTGAATGCATGTGCATTCCCCTTATTATTTCTTTTATACTTCTAGCAGAGTATAATATTGTGGACTAACATCCACCATGGTTTTTCCCCAACCGGGTTTCCACACAAAAAAATATTTGTGTTATTTGTTTCTCTGATGTGTTGATTGTTTATGGTTAATTGTTTATTTGTCAGATCTCAGATTAAGTTTTATTTTCTAATACAACTAATTCACCCCCCCTCTCAATTGTGTGTCCTTGTTTTTCCAACAATTGGTATCAGAGCTAGTTCCTCTGAAGAAAGTCTAATAGCTTGAGGAGATTCAGGATGGAAACAACTTTCAAGAAGGATAGTCCTAGATTTGATGGCTCTAACTATTCTCTATGGAAAATTAGGATGCAATGCCACTTAATGTGTCTTGGTGATGCTTTCTGGAAGATTACTAAAAATCAATATGTCATTCCTCAGAATGGTCCCTCCACTACTGATGAGATCAAGGATGTTGAAAGAAATATTAGGGCTATTGAAGCATTGGTGAGTGCCTTGACAGATTCAGAGATGGAAAATGTGGTAGGTCTGAATACAACTCATGAAATGTGGATGAAACTGGAAACTTTGTATGAAGGAGATGCACAGGTGAAGATGGCTAAGCTGCAAATCTTGAAAGGAAAGTATGAGAATCTAAAGATGGGTGAAGATGAAAATATCACTTCTTTTATGTAGAGAGTAAATGAGATAGAGATGGGTATTACATGTGTCGGTGGTTCTGTGGATGAAGATGAAATTGTGGCTAAAGTACTTAGATCCTTACCTCCCTCCTACAAAATGAAAGTTCATGCTATTGAAGAATTCAGATTAGTAAATAAGTTGACAAGAGATACGCTGATTGGGAAACTTGCTACTTTTGAGATTAGTGAGTTTGGTGAATCCACACCAAAGACTGAATCTGCATTTAAGGCTACTATTTCTGGAAGCAATAAACAAAGATATAGTTTGGGAGAAAGTTCCAAGAAAGTATCAAAGTATGATGAAGAACTGAAATAGCTTGAAGATAAAGAAAGAGAAGTAGAAGAAATGGAAGTGCTGATTGCAAAACAAGAAGGCAAAGGAAAAGGTAAGTATGAAGATGTATTACTTATCAAATGTTTTTCATGTAGTAAAATAGGTCATTTTGCATCAAGATGTCCTGAAAGAGTCCCTAGATCCAAACCTAAGAAGTCTATATTTCTGAAGAGATGCTACTTTGCTGAAGAAGCAGTGACTGATGAAGAATTTGATAAAGATAATGGAAGAGAAGATGATTGGGATTTCAATGCTACCATTGAAAATAATCTCGTGGCTACTGAATCTACTAAAGATGAAAAATATCTTGCAGTTCAAGTTGAAGAAAAAGATGACTGGGTCATTGACATTGGATGCTCACATCATATGACTGGTGATAAAAGAAAATTTGTGAGTCTGGAACAGTATGATGGTGGAGTTGTAAGATTCATAGATAAAAATGCTGGTGTGATTCGTGGAAGAGGATCCATTTTCCTTGGTGGTAAGGATAACATTGACGATGTCCTCTATGTTGAAGGTCTGAAGCATAATCTATTGAGTGTTGGACAAATGGTTCACAAGGGATATGATCTATAGTTCAAAGACAAAAGATGTAAGATACGTGGAAGTTCTGGAAACTTGATTGCAACAGGAAAACAAACACAAGGTAACATTTTTCATTTGAATACTGCTAGTGGAAGCTGTTTGATTGATCAGATAGATGAAAGTTGGTTGTGGCATAAGAGATTGTGTCATGTAAATTTTCACAACATTATCAAGATAAGTTCTGCTCAAGCAGTAAGAGATTTGCCTAGATTAGTAAAGCTTGCTAATGCAATCTGTAAGGAATATCAGATGGGTAAACAAACTAGAGTCTCTTTCTAGAGCAAAAAATTTGATTCAAATAATTTGTTGGAACTGCTACATACTAACCTCTGTGGTCCTTCAAGAGTCAAAATTATTCATGGAGAAAGGTTCTTCATGCTGGTTATTGATGATTAATCTAGAATGATTTGGGTTTCCTTTTTGAGAGAAAAATGTGAAGCTCTAGAGAAATTCATATGCTTCAAGGCTATGGAAGAAATTGAGAAAGGTTTGAAAATTAAGTGCTTGAGATCTGACAGAGGTGGTGAGTTCATTTCTAAAGAATTTAATTCTTATTGTGAAGAACATGGAATTAAAAGATAGCTATCTGCTCCCCTAACCCCCCAACAGAATGGAGTTGCAGAGAGGAAGAATAGAACAATTCTAGATGCTGCCAGAACCATGATGATGGAAGGAAATGTGCCTCAGATGTACTAGAGTGAAGCGGTAAGTACTGTTGTGTATACCTTGAAACAAGTGTCGCAAGTCATAAAGTGAGAACCTAAAGGTAAAATTCTAAAGTCTAGATCATAGGTAAATGAGTAAGTGGTGTTTGAATCAATGGCTTATCACACACTTAGTCTTAGTAAAAAAATATGATAAACATGCCTTAGGATGCATCCTTCCGACAATGGGCATCAACATCAGAAGCCACCTTAGCTATGTTACATTGGCAAGAGATATAGATAAAATTGACTATTTGTTTTTTATATTTTCTTATGATTTATCTCATTGACCCATTCCAATGACCTAATGATGTCTCAACAATTTGGAGAGAAAGTAGCGGGGCATCAATAATTATCTTTCATTTTTTGTGCTTGTGGGTATTCTTGTAAAATAATCTTGGAACATACTTGCTTATTTGTGTGTAGGGAGGTCGTTTGGAGTAGATTGTTGACTATTGTGTATGCTTTGGTCCGGTATAACTTCTAGACTACATTCCAACGAGGTTTCCATATGTCAAGGTGTGAACAAGAACTATCCTATGTATTTGCAGAGTCAAATTTCATTGCACTAGATACAATGCCATCCTGGTTTTCAATACCATGATGCATCGTGTCTATGCGTTATATCAAACATAAGGAATGATGAAAAGTACCAATATTGAATATGAGAAAAATCATCCATCTCATCCCCATAATCTAAAAAAGTCTCAATGCATTATGGACTTGTTGGACTTTGGAATCAATCTCAAAGTCAATGGTCAATTCATTCATCCTATTCTTATATCTTCTTTCCATGCTAAATTTGTATCATGATAGTTAGAAAAAATCATAAATGCATCCATCCTATTGTTGGACTCAAGGAACACTGAGAGGGGGGGGGTTAATCAGTGTTCCACAATATTTAAACTTCAATTCAGATCATAAACCATCTACAACATTTAAATGGAAGTAAATATGTAAGCACATGAAAGAAACAATCAAAACACCAAGATTTTTATGTGGAAACTTTGTTAGGGGAAAAACCACAGTGGAGATTAATCCACAATTTATACTTTGTTAAAATTATGAAGAAAAAGGGAATGCACGTGCATTCAGGCACACCGCCTAGAGCTCCCTGCTCAAAATAAGGAAGGCTCACTGCCTTACAAAATGTTTGGATTACAACAAAGGTTGAATTGAGAAATTAGCATTTGAAAATTCCTAGTATCAGTTCCGATGAAGCTCATGTATCAAATTCTGGACCTTTTGTCTGATTCTACAATTAGCTCTACTCTGCCTTAATTCACTTCACAAAAATACTCTTCTGCACAAGAAAAATTCACTGAACTAATCTTCTGATATTCACACATGCATCTTCTCTGCTCTACACACACACTCATACATCAAAATGAATTACTTGAACTCACATATATATCTGCTAGCAAGAATTCAATTGCTATATGTCAGCTTCAAATAAAATACAAAACATTCTCCATATGTCAGCTTAGATCATGAGAAATCTTCAATGCGCATCCACATAAGTTGGCCAAACTATATCAGGGACCCAAAACAAAATTATTTGAACACAAAAACACTTAAACAATTACTTCTTATACATCTGCGACACGCTACAATTGCTAGGTCGGCCACAATGAGCAATTAAACAAAAAATCATCCTGCCGGATCTCCTAACTCGTACACCGATTAATGCAACATCAAAAAACTTATCAATAGGATAACATATATGCTCAACAATCTCTCTCGGGGATCCACAACTCAAAAAGATGATCCGGTGAGGCATACAAATTGACATACTAACTGGATACCCTGTTCTTCATGCTTTATGTCGGTAATACTCTGTTCACAACTTTGTCTTCCGGTATGACCAAATTCTGATATGTGGACTAGAATAATGACTTTAGTTTCCATCAATGACAACACTAGAAGCCATATTCCAATGATCTCCCCCTTTGGCATTGATGACAACACTTAGTGAAAAATGACTAAGTGTCAGAACCAAAGATTATTTTGCCAAAGTGCAAAATTTCAAAACACACAACTCCCTTTTCAAAATACAACTCCCCCTTAGAATGACAAGGAATTTTTCACTGCACTCTCTCCCCCTTTGACATCAATGAAAAACATATTTGGATATCCCTTCTTTCTAATACAAAAAATTGATCAAAATTTTGAAGAATTATAGTTGTTGCATAAGTCAGAAAATTATCTTGTACTTATCTTTCATTTCCGGAAGGAATTTCTTCCAAGCTTCTACTGCAATCCCAATGATTAAGATCAAGTTGTTCTTTTTTGATGTTTGGTTGATGATCTGGATGAGAGATTCCAAAATTTTAATTGCTTCTTCTAAATTTTCTCATTTCCTTAGAACCTCAATTAGCTGCTCCAATCTGCATTCAATTAAATCCTTCACTTTCCAGAAAGTGTCCACAAGGGTGTTTCTGGAAAAGTGAACTTTTGCATGCTCAGACTGCAACTCATGAATCCTTTTCTTTACTGCACCATCTTGGTCTTGAAACACGTTGTAATTCTGACCAAGTTTGTTCAACTCACTTTCAATCTGCTCTATCTTATCTTTGTATTTCCCAACTACATGAGGCCAAAGAAGACAATAGTTGTAGATGTTATTTGTTGATTTTATGCATTTCCTCAACACATTCATTTTCCTTTTTATCTTGGTAAGAGATAGCTTGAACTTCTCCTTCAAATCTAGAATTATTTCTTCCTCTTTCTTATCCTGAGACTCAAAAGCCATAGCTTCCCTGATACATTTGTGTGTGTGTGAAATGTGCAAAGTTAGTATCAACAAAAACCTTAATGAAACGATTTATATTGAAATATTCAAAGCAAAGTAAACTATTCTAAGTTGCAATAAAGATAAATCTTCCAAGAATGTCTCATTGTCCTCTATTCTGAAATGATTCTTTTTAACCTTTTTGGCCCTCAGACTTTTATGTGCACAAAGGCTATCAAAATGACACTTAAGAAATGAGATTAGTATTCAACATGCAATCCAATCTAATGCCTACATGAAACTATATGCAAAAAATGATGATGAATGCTATGATGAGTGGAGGATGACAGTGAGGATAAATGAACAAGTGGAGGTGGATAATATGGTATTGAGCTAGAATGATCTATGCATGATTTTGCATATGCTCAAATGCAAACTTAAAGTGAACTAATCTAAAATGCAACTATGATGCAAGATGGATGTTAAAATGAAACTATGATGCAATATATTAATCTAAGATCTAAACATGATGTGAAACATGATATACAAAATATCTATAAGACTCCAAGAATGCTCCAAGCTCCAATGATAAACCTGCATGATAACTCTACTTCAAATGTGGATGCCAAATACAAGGACCAAGGGTTGTATTTATAGCCTTTTCCAAGCATATAGTGAGGTGGCAATAATAAATGGTCTAGATTCAAATAAGAAAAATGGATGGTGAAGATGAAGAGAATCAGGATGTCCCCTTGACCAAAGACAACATGCCATGTGTGTGGAAGAATCTCTTGACCAATGGGAAACATTCCATTTGGATGGAAGATTCAAGTGTGGGAAGAGAAGACCATGTGCTTCCAAAATTGGTGGAAGTGTGGGAAGAATAAGTCATGTGCTTCAAAATTGGTGGAAGTATGGGAGGAAATGAGCCATGTGCTTTTTGAAATGAATTGAAGATAATTCTAATTAAAAATTAGAGTTATTTATTTTCATGTGACCTTGATGAGGTGGAACACAAAAATTTGTAGAAATGTGCTCTAATTCCTAATTGGATTTAGTGAAGATTAATTAAATAAAATGAGTTTAGGGAACCTTATTTATTTAATTAATTTAGAGGAAGATAATTTAGATTTGGAGAATTAGAGAGGGGTGAACAATATAAATAAGTTAAGGATTTATTTATATGTAGTCAGAATATTAATCAAATAGCTAGTATTTAATTAATTAAAGGTGATGACCATTTTTAGGTGTATACAACATTCAATCATCTCTTTAGGTAACACATTCTGCAAACTTTCCAATTCAATGTTACTATGCTCAAAAAAATTGCCTAGAGTGCTCTCAATCAGGCCCTGCTCATATGAGGGTCTATCTAACCAAATGTTAGCAATCTTCTACATCGTATCTTTCTCCTGAACAAGCTACAATATCTTTTTTTTGGATAGAACACTTTCTTCTTCACTTCCTTTAGCCATTACTACATCCGGTTCAACTGATTCTGGTTCATCCCTTGGAGTGTACTCATCAAAATATTTATTTGGTATATCCACAATTACTTATTCTTTACCTTTTCCTTCAAATTTTGAAGACTTGTGTGCCGAAGGAGTGTCATTGGAAAACTCTAGTGTTCTTTTCTGCTTCCTCTCCATCTCACCGAAAGAGGATCCAACTTCAAGTGCTTTTACCGGAATGGAGATGCCAATTTCTCCAAACTTCCCTAGTAACTCTTTAAAGAAATTTTCATACTCTTGCTCATAATTTTCCAGAGCATTAGAATTTTAAAAAAAATTCTTACAAATCGGTTCATTCTCCTTCCATACCACATTATCGATTTGAGGCAAGCAATTCAGAAAATACATCATGATGCATATGACCAAAGTACCAAACTTGAAGGGGTAATTTGCGTCCTTTGTTAGTTGCACATTTTCCATCAATTGATCTTTTAGCAAATTGCATAGGTCAAAGTCTTGATCCTCCATTATCATTTTATGAGAAATGAAAACTGCACCTGCCGAGGTTGTACCTTCCCTGTTTCTAAAGAAAATTTTGTATGAAATTCCATGCAAAATGTACCTTGTTATTAGATCTTTGATCATCGAAATTACCATAGCCCTTTGATCTCCTGTTATTCTGGTTAGGGTTTCAACTTCCTTGTTCTGAATCGACTTCTTTTTCAGAATATCCCCAACATTGCATAATCTAGTTAAATTCCTAATCACTTCCTTCAAAATGAGATAGGGTTTATCCAAGGTTAGAATTTACTCATTTGATCTGTTCAAGATAAACCTAACAACTTCTGTGTTGACAAAATAAGGAAACTCATTCCAAATGTCCAAACTTCTATGTTTCGCACCTTCAAGCCACTTCAACTCATCGACCAACAACAAATTTATCACATCCCTTATCTTTTTATTGCTATATTCATCCAAATTCAAAATTCCTTTGATTTGCTTCATTTTTCTTTTTGTACCGAACAAGTGTTTCTACCGAGCACAAAATTAGAAATTCTAAAAGCAACTGAAATACCTGATGAATTTGTCGCCAAATTGACTTGACTCCTTTGAAATTCTATTTCAAAGGATCTCCTTCTGTTCTTCTTCAATGCAAGATGACAAATGAGGGTTCCAAATAACCTTTTATAACTCACGCACCTAACCTCTTTACCGCATTAAATTTTTTTCCCTAGGATTTTTGGTTACTCTATTTTCTCAAACAACAAGAGAAGAATCCATTTGTAGACCTTCTAGATCACAAATTTATGCACAAGTGATCATAGATACATTTGTAGACTAATAGCACAACTACTGATAATTTTTTGCATTCCGATGCTGACTACCGATAGGGGGACAAAGGATTTTAAAAAAAAACTCCCCCTAGGACAATGGCCTAAGATCAATTTCTAGAGGAATTACGAAAGCCTGCTTCCGGTGTGGGCTTATTTCCTTCATCAAATTCACTCTTCTTCACCCATGTTTTCATCTGATCTCTTATTTCTTCCACAACCACTTTTCCTTTTCCTTTATCATCTTTCTTTGAAATTCTTCCTTTGTATACTAGACCTCTTATATCCATGTTTCTGTTTCTACAAAATCTTGCAATTTGACCAAATCCGTTACAGTTGTAGCACACATGATTTCTTTGTCTAGACCATTCATTCCATTGATTTCCCTTTGATCTACATTGATTAGCAACATGCCCAAATCTTCCACATGTATAGCATTTAACATTCCTTACATTGACAGACATACTTCTACATTCAATTGAATTATGACCAAACTTATTGCAACTAAAACACTAACCAGGAAATGATGGACTGCTCAAATTTATTTTACTTCTACACTAAGAATCCATATGACCAAATTTATTGCAAGAAAATCAATAACCATTAAACTTTTGAGCATCGAGTTGTCTTACCAGATATCTTCTGCCTTTGTTCATCTGATTTTTTTTATCTGGAATCCTTATGTTCAAATCTGAAACTTTCTCCTTTCTCATAGCCAAGACCTCACTTATCATTTGCATCCTTCTGTCCTTTAGTCATCTCATCAAGCTTAGCAAAACTATTCGTAAAATTTTCCTTGTATTCATTTGTAGTAGTGAGTTCATCTCTGAGAATAAATATTTGTCTTTCAATCTCTTGTTCATTATTTCTGGATTGTTGCAGTTCAATCTCCAACTAAATGAATTTGTTATTTACTCTATTGCATTCTTTATATTTTTCTTTTAAGGACTGGGCCAGATTTTCCTCATTCTTCTTTCTTTCTTCAATCTCTTTAGTTAGCTTCATCGCCACATATTCCATCTCAAGCTTTAGAGTAGCATTTTTCCTAGCAAGTTTTTCACATTCTTCAACTATTTATTTTATGGTCTAATTCAAATGAACATCTTCTAGAACTTTATTTTCTTTGTACTTTAGCTGATCGCACAGTTCCTTCCTCTTTTCTCTTGACTCATTGATTTTATCCTTCAATGCTTGAATGAATTTTTTAGCATCCTGAATATTTGCTTTTAATTCCATGAATTCTGCTTTAGATTGATCAAGATCATCAAGTTCCACCATAAGTTGTTGTTGAAGACCACCAGAGTCCATTGTAATCCAAGATCCACCTCAAGTTGTTAAACTTTTGCAGAGGAACCTTGCTTTGATACCAACTGTTGGACTCAAGGAACACTGGGGGGGGGTTAATTAGTGTTCCACAATATTTAAACTTCAATTTAGATCATAAACCATCTACAACATTTAAATGGAAGTAAAGATGCAAGCACATGAAAGAAACAATCAGAACACCAAGATTTTTATGTGGAAACCTTGTTAGGGGAAACACCATGGTGGAGATTAATCCACAATTTATACTTTGTTAAAAGTATGAAGAAAAAGGGAATGCACATGCATTCAGGCACACTGCCTAGAGATCACTGCTCAAAATAAGGAAGGCTCACTGCCTTACAAATTTTTTGGATTACAAAAAAGGTTGAACTAAGAAATTAGCATCTTCAAATGCCTGGTATTAGTGCCGATGAAGTTCATGTATCAAATTTTGGACCTTCTGTCTGATTCTGCAATCAACTCTGCTTTGCCTTAATTCACTTCACAAAAATCCTCTTCTGCACAAGCAAAACTCACTCAACTGATCTTCTGATATTCACACATGAATCTTCTTTGCTCTACACACACACTCATACATCAAAATGAATTACTTGAACTCACATATATATCCGCTAGCAAGAATTCAATTGCTATATGTTGACTTCAAATAAAATACAAAATATTCTCCATATGTTGGCTCAGATCATGAGCAATCTTGAATGCACATCCACATAAGTCAGCCAAAATATAACAAGGACCCAAAACAAAATGATTCTAACATGAAAATACTTAAACAATTACTCCTTATACATCCACGACACACTACATTTGCTAGGTCGGCCACAATGAGCAAAGAAACAAAAAATCATCATGCCAGATCTCCTAACTCGTACATTGATTAATGCAACATCACAAAACTTATCAATAGGATAACATATATGCTCAAAAATCTATCATGGGGATCCACAACTCAAAAAGATGATCCAGTGAGGTATACATATCAACATACTAACCAGATACCCTGTTCTTCATGCTTTTTTCCAATAATACTCTGTTCACAACTTTGTCTACTGGTATGACCAAATTCTGATCTTCGGACCAAAATAATGACTTTAGTTGCCATCAATGACAACACTAGAAGCCATATGCTAACACCTACATCCACAAATCATTAGCATACATACATCTTGCATAAGCATATCATCTCATTTGCATATCATAAATAATGACATCATCATATGGGATACATGAAAAATAAAAGTATATCCATCTCATAGCATGTCATAAAAAAGATACTAAAAAAGAAATGAAAAAATTCATCCATTGCATCCATATCATGCATACATATCATGAACATCACATCATCGATCATCTCATATCACATAGCATAAATGAATAAATATATCCATAACATAAAAAATTGCATCACATTGCATCCATACATAATCATAACATGAAATAAATACATCACATCACATATCATAAATGCATCACATCATAAATCTGCATTAGGCCATATCATATATATATATCTCAAAGAATGAAATTCATGATACAATATTAGAATTAGTGTGTGTCACTATCATCAAATGTACATATACAGGAGGCTATAAAAGATGAACCTATGAATGTGTAACCATATAATAAATCAGGCTATACATCAAAAAAAGTGTCTATACAAAGGCTATCCTCTACTACCTCAATCCCCATGATGGGACTGATATGCCAGTGGCTCAACTCTCTTGGTTGTCTAACAGATGGAGGACCATATCAAGTCCTTGAAATGGCCCCACTCTATGAATAATCTGGCTATCGCATCTCCTGAGGAACACCTCAATGATACAGGATCCTATAGTATACAACCTTTGAAACTACATCCCTATACATCTGAGTAGCCACCACATGTCCTCGTGTTGCCACTATAACAACCTCTAGCTATTGTCATTTCCTAGTCTCCTAGGCTAGTTGTAGGTCCCATTGCTATTGCAACTAAAGCTCTTGATCCTAATTTTCTATCATAGCCTACAACTATTGTCGTAGCTGCTCCCTCTCTATGGTAAGGGCTAGAATCTTCCCATCCCTCAGATTTGGCCCTGGTGGCTATTGTGGCCGATCTAGTTGTTGGTGGGCCTGGTGCCCCTAGTATTGCTAACCTGCATCTTGTCGTACCTGCTCTCCCTACCCTAGAACCTATACCCTCTATTGGTCTGGTTGTTTTCAACCCTTACCTTTGCTGTAACCCCTACCTCTACCACGAGGGTATCCTCCCGCTGGGTCTGTCAACCATTTTGGTGGTCTCCACCACATATCATATGCTAGGGTGGTCCCTACATTTAGTAGTCCCTAATCATATGCCCATGGGTGGGAAACCAGCTGTCTAAACTCATTGATTGCAACCAATGGATCAATCTACTACCCCCACTCCAACTCTCTCTAAGATTGGGAAAAAAATTCTATATAATCCTCTAGGGGCACATCGTGGATCTCCCCAAACTATCGTGCTACATGGTCAAGTAGATAGTGCTCAATCATAGTATGCTCCCGCCCATGGATGTAGTGGGTCTAATTGGAAAAGAAGAGTTGTTGTTGATCATCATACCATGCTAGCACCTGTAGCCATGGTCTCCATTTAAATACAATCATAATGTCTATGATCCTTTGCCAGTAGGGAATCCCTATAGGCGTAGTGTGCCACAATGTCATGGGAACTTGATACCGGAAAACAATGGGTTCATCCTCATGTATATTTTCCAAAACCACAATGGGTCTCAACCCTGGTATGTGCTTACAAGCCTAGATGTGTAGAAGTGTGATGCCAACTCCAATGCCTCTCCCCTAGCAGTAAACTACCTGATGCATATCATGGTATAATGAGGCCAACATAACTGGCCCCCATGCATACAAAATCATCCTCTAAATCATCCCATACCATGCCAACCCCCAACCTGGACCAAAACCTTTGTCCTGTCGGTCTAGGGAAATCACACAGGAAATCAGTGCAACCACAACCAATTTGAAAATAGAAACCCATTCGTGATATAGGTCTAAGTCGATCTGCAAACTCACTAGAATGATGCCATCTAAACATAAAAGATCACAACATGCATCCCTCCTAGCATTTGTGTCATAAATGACATGCTTCCCATGAATGGGAAGTCGAAGCATCTGCCACACGCCCTCAAGTGTCACTGTGGCCTCGTTAGTAGGGAGATGGAATGAGGATGTCTCACTGTGCCATCAATCAATCAATGTCGTCATGGCAACCATGACCAATCTAAAAATAGAAACACATTCGCGATATAGGTCTAAGTCAATCTGCGAACTCACTAGAATGATGCCATCTGAATGCAAAAGATTGCAACATGCATCCCTCCTAGCATTTGTGTCATAAATGACATGCTTCCCATGAACAGGAAGTCGAAGCATCTGCCACACATCCTCAAGTGTCACTGTGGCCTTGTCAGTAGGGAGATGGAATGAGGATGTCTCACTATGCCATCACTCAATCAATGTCGTCATGATCATTAAGTGGGTACAAATCTATGACATGAAGTTAATGAACCCTAATCCAAAAGCTCCTAGGTGCTACATCGCTAAGTCATTGGAGTCATGTACTACTGACAAAAGCTTAGATCGATGCTCTTGAGACATTAGGGGCTGAATATCCTCCTACACACATCACACACACATCGTCAATTTTCCTAAAATCTAGAAACTGAGTAAAATTTGAGTGTCTAAATCTCGAACATCAATAGTGTTTCTATTTTAGGGTGCGTCGCTATATTGTTTTTGGGGACACATCGTTGTTTTGTGATGTGTGTTGCTATACTCAATAGCGTATCAGTATTTTGACGTGTCACTTTACAAAAATTGGTAGGTGTGTCGCTATTCAGATAGTGCGTTGTTATTTCTCAATGGCGTCGCTAAACCAAAAATCTCCCCACGCTGCTCTTCAAACCACACATCACCAAACCTTAAGTGCATCGCCAAACTAAAAAATCCTAATGCATCGCTAGACACTAAGTGCATAGCTAAAAAATAAATAGCAAAGCCAACAAGCTCCTAATGCGTTGTAATACAACAATGCCCTAAAAGACCTAAATTTGAAACCCTAATAAATGCACCAAAATATGCCAATTGAGAAAAGTTTCGAGTCACATACCTGGGGTCCTATGTCTGCTCGATGCTGAAACTCTTGAACTTGGTCAAAAGGGTGGTTTGGGAGCACACGTCGCGCCATCTTGCCAAGGTGTCAAAGCTCAAAATGCATAAAATCTCTATTGTGTGAATGCACAAATGAATTGAAAGTGACCCTTTACCACATATTTAAGCTTCAAAATTAGGGTTTTTTTCCCTTATTTGAGAGTGTAGCTAGGGTTTTTCACCTATTTCACTAATTTTTGAAACGTGGGGCATATTTTGAGACATTTTTTGCATTTTTGAGCATGTTTTCGCATCCCTGAGCCTTTTTTGACCCCTAAATCAATGTTTCATCTTTGTCAAGAGATCAATCAAAAATTTAAAATTTCCGCCCAATCTCTCGAGGGGGTAGGGTACCAACTTAATTCTTTCTGTTGGTGGGGCATCTAAAAAATTGGGAATTTTTAAATTTTTGATCTGAGCAACAATTTTAAACTTGAAAATCGTCAGTCTTTGAACCAACATAACATGTACCTCACTTAAAAGAGGGGAAAATGTAGATAGTTAAAAAAGTCTTAAATGATATTACACATATGAATTTGATCACGAACATCATTTCATCCTAAAATTCATCTTCTTTTCGCTTGCTTGATTAAATTAACCTAGTTATTTAGTCAAATGCCTCATTTTCATCTATTAATATAATTGATCTAATTAGGTTAATTTACCCCCTCACACTAACATTTCACCCTATTAAATTGAATAAATCAAATTATTTAATTTAACCCCTAAGTGCTCTTATTTAATTAAATAACCGTAAACTATTTAATTAAATATCATATTTGCATCCCCTTTTTCCTTAAATAAATTAATAATTTAATGAATATCATATTATTCTCCATCTTGCACATTAAAATTTAGCTTTAATTACTAAATTTCTAATTTCCCCTTCAATCCACTTGCATAGGGAATATTCCAAAGAAATATTCTCCTATTTGGCTCCAAAAAGGAATGATTTCTTTCAAACAAACTTTGTAACAAACTTTGAAAGTTCATACAAAGTGTGTTTGTTTGAATCATATTATCCCTTGATCTTTCCTTGATCCATGTGATCTTTGATTCTCTTCCATTGATGAGAATCTTTGATCCATACTTTCACCCTTCATTCAATATTGACCATTGATAGATCAAATCGATCTGAGCCCTTGATCTTTCATTTGCTTTCCTATAAATACATCACTATTTGGAGAGAAATGGATCCATCTTTTGATAGAAAATTTATGTTGTCAAAATTCATAATCACTTGCATCCATATTGAGCACTTTTAGCATTTTAGTTTAGTATTCATCTATATTTAGCTTAAGCATCCATTAATGGCTTCCTTATTAGCTTACTTTACATACATTTTAGCGTAAATTCATATCTATGGCTTGCATCTTTGAACTTTGTTTACATTTAGCATAGATTGAATCCATTTTATCAAGAATATTAGCATTTAGAACTCATCTTTATCATCTTTAAACTAGTTTCATATCATGTTTCATTCATATATCATCTGTTTCATCGGGTTTCTTCAATAAAGTTGATAGGAACAAGCTCATATTATCCAAGGGATTGGGAAAAGGTCACCACTCCACATTAATGCGACACCACTGGACCCCAATGGGATAAGATTTGAGGTCTTAGAATAGGTTTTATCATGCTTTTGTGATTGATTTCATGTTAGTTTAATGATTATTAGTTTCTTGCTGATTTTGAATATCGCATTGGGATCATGGCTTAGTGGATTAAACATGCCTCAAATCCATATAGATTTGGTGTATTTATCCTATACTATGATCATGATCACACTAACTAATTAAAATAAAATTGTTGAATATTGGTTCATGCTGATTTAGTTTTATTAAGCTTTATTAAACCTATGTTGTTGCTTATATTTATGGGTAATAGAGTCAAAAGAAGAAACACAATGAAAGGTTGATCTAAGCATAAAAATGCATCACATGAGAGTATCATAGATAAAATGTGCTTAATTATCCAAAACCAAACTACACAAGTATATATGTAAATATTGAAAGATCATTACAAGGATTATAAATATTGCATAGTGTTGTTACAAATCTGACAAAATTTACATTCATAATGTAGACACTAAAAAATGTCTCAAATCATATCATGCAATCGAATCAGGTATACTAACATCATTTCCTCTTAAACCCATCCTCTTTTCACTTAATCAAATTAGCCTTGCTCTTTAATTAATTGCATCGTTTGCATCTATTAACCTAATTCATTTAATCGAGTTAATTCCCCCCTTTCACGCTAACATTTCATCTTATTAAATTAAATAAATCAAACTATTTAATTGAATTCCATGTCTTCTTATTTAATTAAATAGCCCTAAGTTATTTAATTCAATGTCATTTCACCTTTCCCCATTCATTAAATCATTTTATTTAATGAGTATCATCTTTATTCTTCTAAAATCCCCTAATTGCATGATTAAACCCTTGTTTAATTATCAATTATCTAATTAATCTACTTCCCCCCCCCCCCACTTGCAAGGGAATATATCTTGTTTGCACATTCCTCAAAAAAGAGGAATATTCCCTCTCCTTTTTCACAATTAAACTTTATTTTAATTTGCAAAATATCCTTTTCCCTCACCCATGAGAATATTCCAAAGAATATTCTCTCTCCTCCAATCATTTGAAAAAAGGAATATTCTCACTTAGCTTCATATGCAAGTTAACTTGTGACTTCTTGTGCAAGTTAACTTTTAACCTCTTGTATAGGTCAAAAGTGTGCTTATTTGGAAGGAATGAGAACCCTTGATTAAATCTCATCTTGCATTCTCACTCGTTGATGAGAATCCATGATCCATACCTCCAATTTCCTCCATCCTTGACTGTTGATTATATTTTTCAATCTCAACCCTTCATTTCTCATTTGCTTTCCTATAAATAGAACACTATTTGGAGACAAATGGATCCATCTTTTTTAGAGAAAACTTATGTTGTTGAAATCACTCACACTCACACTCATTTTTAACTTAGATTTAACATAGTTTAGTTCATTTTAGTTGCATAAATAGCTTATCTTCCATTAATGGCTTCCATAATGCATCCATTTAGCTAATTAGATAATTAAGGTTTGAATCTTTTTAGTTCAAATATCATTTAGATTAGCTTAACAATTGCAAATTTGAATCATTTTAGCATAAATTATGTTAGATTAGCTTTTGCATCATACTCATTTTAACATAAATCATGTTTTCAATCACATATCACATCTGTTTCATCATTCCCCTTCCATAGAATCAATTGAAACAAGCTCACTGATCACAGGATTGGGAAAGGGTCACCATTCCACATCAACATGACACCACTCCCTAAATGGGATAAGTTTTGAATGGGTTAGAGTAGACATTTTAAATGCTTTCGTAACTTAGAATGCTTTCCTTTGATGAATTTTTAGCTTAACTTCAATTGAATGATCCAATTTAGATTGAGTATTAGTGGCTTCATTATGCTTTGATTCATCATGGATCAAGTGTAATCGGCCCATACTATTATCCTCGGTTGACATTGAGGCGCTAGGAGGGAAAACTGATCAAATTTAATCATTTTCTATCTTGAATTCCATTCGTTTTGACTTTTGTAGGATAGGGCGACACCCAACTCAATTTCAATGACGCACTTTGCAGGGTGTCACCATATTGCGATGTTATCTTAATCTGAAATAGTGACACCTATTAAATACATCGATGTTGATTAAAATATGGAAACACTAATACTTTTAGAGGTATCGAAATCTAAAAATGGCGACGCTTGACCAAATGGTGATGCTATCATGCTCACTGTTTTCTCTGTAGAGTGACGCTATCGTGTATAATGACACCCAACTCTAGTTAGAAATTTAACTATCAATTTTCAGCACGTGTTTTAATTTTTTGATTTGCACACTTCTAACATTGTTCTGGTTGTTAGACTAACATGGTTTTGTAGGTTGGACGACGTGAAAGTTAAAGTGAAGAAGCATTCTCATATTAATATTTTATGATTGTAACAAGCATTTGACACTTTAGGGAAATCATAACCCAATTTCTTATGCTTGTTACTTTATGCTCTAGGACCTCACTAAATTTCATTTGGGTTTAAAACGAACACTCAAACGGGACTAAAATTGAACCCTCATTTTATCATTGTCTTTTGGGTTTTAAAATTGAACAAGACAACTTAACATTTTGTTTGGTGCATAAAATGAATTCATCTTAGATTTAGTCGGTAAAATGAATCAATTTCTGCTTTGTTGTGACACACTTGTAGTGCGTATCCAATTCCCTTGCGCTTCGTGCAATCTTGGGTGAAGAGAAACACTCCAAGTGTACTTCACTATTTGTGTGCACTTATAGAATGAATCCAATCCCCTTGCGCTTCATGTGATCTTGGGTGAAGAGAAATACTTAAGTACACTTTTATGCTTTGTGTCACCCTTAAGAGAGGACTTACTATGAGACACACCTCACAACAAGAAACTCATAGGCAAGTTCTTGCAAGCATGTTTACTGGCGAGCTATATTAAAGGTTAGGAAATCATGAGAAAGTACCTTCTATCTTGGACTATATAACACACTACACATAGTACCATGCCTTAAGTGGAATGGGAATGGTAGGAAGAGCCTTTAGTGGCAAAGTGGGTGTGTATATGGCTAGGTGTTCTTGGTTTGTTACTAAGAACCAAATTGTTTAGTTACCAAAAATTCTTAATGCTTGTTGGTGTAAGAACAGTCATTTTGAAGCCACCCCACATTTTTACTATTCATTGTTGAAATAGAGAAATCCTTAGGATCTTAGGATCTTCAATATTTTGAGATTTGGTGGTCCCAAGAAGTATGTGCTATGGAGGGGAGCGAGTGTTTCCAAATCTCTAACTGTTCACAATGTCTTAGTGCTTGGAGAAATCCAAGTGGGGACTCAACAATTATGGCCATTTCAACCTAGGATGTAAATGATTGTGAGTTATTTTAATACATTGCTTGGTTCCAAAACGTTACAAACAAACATTCACTATCTTCCTCAAAATTTCAAACACTTTAGCTTAAATATGGATACCTTTTGAAATAGCCTTGATATTATTGCTTGTCCTAAGGGTTTATATCCTTAGAGATTTCTAAATATCTTGACTTATATCTCAATCCCTATTTTCCAAAGACAACATAGGCAATTATGGCTTCAACCTCATGATTCTCACAAAATGGACATTGTGAAAGTTATGATGTTTTTGACATAAACATTTAGTTTGAAAAACTTAATCAAGATAAGTGTTTGTGGTAAAAAAAATTCACTTAAGCAAGATAAATTGACAATTGAACCCCACATGACTATTTGGAGACAGATTGCTCCCATTGAATAACCTGATCTTGAAGGTGCTATCATTCAACCAAACTTTGAACTCATTAACAGAGAAAAAACTGATATCATTAGTAGTTTGAGAAGATTTACTTTTGAAACAAAAGAAACATCTACCCAGTGGAGAAACATAGCAAAAATATTAGAGGAAGAAGAGGAACAAGCTGATATTGAGGCTGGAAGGCCCATATTACACCACCCACATGGCAATAAATATCCTCCTTTCTTCCAAAAACATGACCTTTTTAAAAATAATCTCACACAAAGTCAGGATCCCCAAAGTAAGGTCTACAGGTCATCCTTTCAAACCTAGGCATCTTAGTCCAAAAGCTCTCAATAAATACCTTTTGGAACTTCACGAAACTAGAACTAGGTTGGTATACAATTTCTACAAATGTGCTTCAAGGAACAATCCAAACTTGTATTCCTTCTATTACAGTCAGAACCCTAGTCTTTTCCAAAATTTTGAATTTCTCTAAGTCATTGGGTCTTTAGGATTTGAAAACTTTAGAGGTATAGCATGTTTCTCACTATCTTGGTCTTATCAAACAAAGTTTCACTTTAGGTCAAGATTGGGTCAAACATTTCATCCACCCCTCCATCAAATTGCATCTTTCACTTCATCAAACTTTGCAAAAAATTTGAATACACCAACACTTTTTGGATTAAACATCTATCAAACCAACCCCTAACTTAACTAATTTGTATGTGAAATGTATCCTTTTCCATGCATTTAGGTAAGTTAGTTATCATCCTTGAACTGGTTCATCTTGAAGGTCACGAGTCTACCCTAAAGATTTCTAAGTTCATCAACATCCTTTATCCCAACATCAAAACTTCAAACTTAAGTAAAAGGTGTTGTCCCAAAATGTTTGCAAAGATCACTCTCCACATCACCCATCTTTTCATCCCCCATTATCACCATTGCTCCAAAAATACTTAGAGCGTCCCTTCTACCTAGATTTGAGTCAACTAGAGAGTTCAAACATTAAAAATCACAACACAACTCCCCCAAAGGTGACACAAAATTTATGGTAAAGACAAGATCACAACACAAGAGAATCATGGAGAAAACCAAAGTCACATTTACCTCAAGTGATCTGAATCTGTAAGAATTTGATCTAAGAAGTCAAGTTACCCCATCACAACAACCTTCATCACCATTAGGACCATATGAGATAGGATACAACACAAACAATCCATTTAAACTCACTAGGGAGGAAATCATGGAACGCCAAGCCTTTGAAAACATAGCTCCTATCTCCCCATCATTTGTTTCACAAAATTTGACACAAGGTTTCACAACTCCATCACTAGGGCTAACTCAAACATACATTCCCAGTCTTGCAACAATACTTACTAAGGACTTTGGCCATACTCTTCCATTTGAAAGCAACACACTTGTGGGTACCCTTGAAACCAAACCTCCATCTCACACAACCACTTGGACACCTATATTTGGTGCTCCTCCCATTCTAGAAGATCCCAAATAGCCACATAAACCCCTTGAACTTCATTACTCCTCAACAACCTCCACATATTAAGGAAATCTCTCTTCATCCATACCCATGAGTTCCACAAGTGTTCCCACCATCATACAAAGAAGTGTGGACCAAGTGTCTCAAAATGGCCCATAAGGGCATGTCAATACCATACCATAGATTCAACCCTTAGTGAAGATAGGGACATATTTACCCAATCCTCAAATTGGTTCATCCATACCATTGGTTTCACAAAACACATCCATCCCATCCATTATCAACCCATCTCCAACTAATCCCTTGGTAACAAATCCCACCAACATAGGTAATACCTTGTCTACACCCTTAACACAAGGAAATCCTCAAGACATGGGACAGGGAAACCTTTTTAATCAATGGACCTAAGGTCCTAGCATGTCATACCCATCACACAATCTAATGGCGCCATCCTCATCTTTTCCCACAACCCCCTTTACCATGCAAAATCAATGGGATCTCAAACGTACATTCCTCCACCTCAATAAACTATCTCACAAGGAATGTTGAACCAAGGGAACCCCCAACCTCTCATCACCAATCTACTACCCATTCAAAACATCAATACCCACAATCCTTCACAAATGTCCCAACAACCACCTGATCCTACATTACAAGTGCATTCCTTAGCCCTACAACAAGCACAACAAGCTTATCAACAAGCCATACAACAACAATAGAAAGTAGCCCTAGAACACAACAACAAGAAGCAACCTTAGTAGCACAACAATAGTAGCAACAATAGCAAGTAGCCTTAGTAGCACAACAAGAACCCTTAACACAATAACAAAAATAAGGAGCCTTATCACAATAACAACATCAAGCCCATCAAGCAGCCTCAATAGCACAACAACAAGAATAGGCCCAACAACAAGCCATTGTGGTGAAAAAATGATAGAAAGCTCAACAACAAGCCTTACTAGCTCAATAGTATGTCCAACAACAAAAACAACAACAAAATTCCTATTATAACCCTCAATCGAACATCGTCAATACAAACACATTACGAACATATACATCAACACCCCAATCACCTTCACAGAATCCTACACAACCATACACCCCATACAAGACATCCTCATATCAAAATCCCATGTACAACCCATCCATCATCCCACCATATGTTCCTCCACCAAACCCACAAGACAATATAGCATCACAATTCAAGGAATTGTCACAAGAAATGTAGAACCTTCGCATGGGCAAGACTAAGAAGCCCCATACACAGAACTTATGTCCTTATCCATTTGACCGAAACATAACAATGGTACCGTTCCCTCCTGGTTTTGAAATCCCCAAATTCGATAAATACAAAGGGAGAGGAAGTCCTATGGACCGTGTCAAAGAGTTTAATGTCATGTGTATGGAGGTGGCCTACAATGATTCATATTTAATGCACCTTTTCCCCAAAAGTTTAACAAGTCCTCCCATGGATTGGTTTTCTCATTTTCCTCTTAGTATCAAAATTTTTCAAGAAATTACTAGTAAATTCATCAATCACTTCTCCTTTAATCTTGACATGGACGTAAGTCTAGAGGAATTGTACACTCTTAGACAAAACAAAGGAGAGACTTTTGCTAATTTCTTGTAATGGTGGAGACAAAGAGCTAGTAAGAGCAAGTAGCCTCTTCCCGATGAAAAAAAAGTGGGAATCATCATAGAAAATCTAGATCTAGATCTATCCTTCCACTTGAAAATGTAGTGCATCTCATCTTATGATGAGCTTGTCCCTAGATCCCTTAACATTGAGAGAGCTCTAATCTCACAGGGGAATACTCAAGCTTACAAAGACAATCACCATCAACCATTTGAAACAACAAGCCTCGTGTTTGGGCTAAGAACAAGAACGTGATGAATGATGGTGTGGTAGATACTAAGGTAATCCTAAGTGCTCCTAGACCAAATAACACTGATGTTGCTACTATTCAACCAACAATGCAACAAACAACACCTCCTCAGAATAATCAAATCAATAACACTAAGATGCAAAAAAGGTGAACCCCTAATAAGAACAACTATCCTAAACACAAGTACACACAGTTATCTGAACCTATAAAAACCATCATGAAAATTTTGGTAGAGTTAAATTTGATAACACTTCCCAACTTTGAAAACTACCAAGAACAACAAGAGAAACCATCTTGGTACAACGAGAACAACCTTTGCGAATTTCACAAAATTAAAGGACACAAAACAACAAACTGCATGAGGCACAAAAACATTATCCAAGAGCTTGTAGAGAACAATATCATATCTATTGAGGTACCAGTTGAGCATCAAGATCTTAAGATATACAAGAACCCTATGTCGGATCATAACAAACCGAAAAAAATTGGGAAATCTAAGGATTACACAAACGTGCAACATACCTATTCTAATGTGGTTTCTTCCTGTGATAGTGTCATCACTATCATCACCATCAAAGGACATAGTATGGAGTGTGGAGTCACTATATGACATGGTAAAGTCACCATCTAAGGAGTCCCACCCCAATCTAGCACACAACCTACTCAGCCAATAGCAAGTACCAACAAATATAACCTCTTAGAGCAACTTAAGAAGACCCCCACACAAATTTTAATCTTAGAACTATTAAGGCTATCCCCCACACATATGGAAATCTAGGAGAAAGCTTTATCAGAGTCATCTGCTCCTGAGGATATTGATATCGATTAGTTTCAAGCTGTGGTAGGCCATATTGCTAATCATCTTCTCACCTTCTTAGAGCAAGACCTACCGTTGCAGCCATCTCATAACTATGCTTTACACCTTGAGGTTATCATTCATAAGAACAAGGTAAAAAGAGTCTTAGTAGATGGAGGTGATAGTCTGAACATTTTCACACTTTAGTTGATAAAAAATATAGGCTATTCAAAGGATACTATTGAAAAGACAAAGAGTACCACCATCAGGGCATATGACAACCCAGAACAAGTATCACAAGGAATCATCTCATTACCCATCTAAGTGGGCTCCCTCATCACAAAAACTACATGCCAAGTGTTAGACCTCGATCTTCCCTACAACATACTTCTTGGTTGACCCTAGATCCATGCCCTAAAAGTTGTAGCCTTGACTTATCTTCAATGTGTCAAGTTTCCTTTTGAAGGAAGAGAGATTACCATCCATGGAGATCTTGAGCATTTTTACTACTACAAAAATCTCAATGCCAAGCTCTATAAAATCCAACAAATACCAAAAATGATGAAGGACCTACACCTTTTACCTCATTTTTTGACCCATCATCCCTTGCATCTACCTCAGCAACGAAAGAAATCATTATGCTGATATCAAAGCAGTAGTCCAAGATGATGGTTGTGGGAAATTTAAGCTAATGAAGAACACCTTTGTCTTAGGAGAGCTACCTATTTCTCCTCAATCTCATGGGAAACCCACATCCAACAACAAAGAGCCTGAAAATATCAAGATGAAAGCTACTACCTTCACCAAATGGGGAAATTTGAATCAAGAAGATGTCAATGAGGATGATATCTCTAAAATACTTTATCAAGATGAACAACCTGTCCCTGCTCTTCCCATGGAAGATGATAATAAAGGCTTGTAGCTAATGAAGCGAATGGGATATAACAAGAATGAGAAGCTAGGATAGAATGATAATGGTTTACTAGAACCCATCATTCCTAAGAAATGACTAAAGAATCTTGGCCTAGGCCATACTACTAGTAAGGCTACCCTAATTGGTAGAGGTACTTCTGCTAAACAAGCTGAGGCTTCCTCTTGGTTACCTCCATCACGTGACATGACAATAAATGACTTCCCTCTTGATGTTGTTGACCTGTTTGAAAACAACTCCCTCTTCATGATAACATCCTTTGCTCCAAGAAATCAACCAACTGAAATATGCCTAGTCTACCCACAACTCATTGACATGGACCAAAAGGGACCACCAATTCTTCATTTATTCAAAAATGATGAAGCAATCTCAAAATTCATGGGACTTCATGACAACTTACCATGGGAAAATCACAAAGTAGGTTTTGATATAGAGCTAGATACAAAGGCATACTATGGGGAGACGATTGAGTCCTTCAGTCACAAAATTGATGAAATGCAACTAACATGTAGATCTTTAAGTGAAAACCACACTGTGGCACTTTTTGATCCTAAAATAGTAAAAACAAAGGACACATCCAAGGGTGAAAACCTCTCTGAAGTGCCCAAGGATGAGGGATTCAATCTACCCCTTAGTGCAATGCATCCGGAGAAGTCAGCAGTGTTAGCAGAAAACGCCACCCCAGTCAATGTGGGAATAGAAGAAGCACCCAAGAACACTTTCTATGTCTAATCCTTGTTGGACGAAGAACAAAAGAACCTGGTAGCATTCTTGAAAGAGTGTAGAGCTAACTGTGCATGGTCATACATAGATATTCCAGGGCTTGATCCTAAAGTAGTTATGCATCACCTTGCAGTCTATCCTGAAGCCAAACCAGTCAAATAAAAATTAAGGAAGATGCACCCTCAAATAACACTCTTGGTAAAACTAGAGTTACAAAAGCTTCTTGATGATGGATTCATTCGATTGATTGATTATTCTAAGTGGGTTTCAAACCTGGTGCCAGTCTCAAAACCCACTAGGGGCATTAGAATCTGCACAAATTTTAGAGACTTAAATAAGGCATGTCTGAAGGATGATTTCCCTCTTCCTAACATCAACCTTATTGTAGACTTAATAGCTGGACATAAAATTTTGTCACTCATGGATGGTTTTTTAGGCTATAATCAAATCATGATCACCAACGAGGATCAACACAAAACTGCATTCACCTGTCCATGGGGAGCCTATTGTTGGAATGTGATGTTGTTTGGGCTAAATAATGTAGGAGCAACCTATCAGAGAGCAATGACCCTCATCTTTCACGACATGATCCAAAAAACAATCGAAGATTATTTGGACGATATTTTGTAAAAATCAAAGAAAATAAATGAGCATATACAACTCTTGGGACCCATCTTTGTCAGGCTTGAAGAGTACAAGGTACGGTTAAATCCAAAAAATATTGTCTTCGAGATTACATCCCGAAAACTCCCTAGCTATATCGTCTCACAAAGAGGGATATAAATTGATCCAACAAAGGTAAAATCCATCCTCAACATGGAACCACCACAAACACTAAAATAGATGAGAGGATTACAAGGAATATTGCAATCCATCAGAAGGTTCATAGTGCAGCTATCAGATAAAATCCATCCTTTTTCTCATCTTCTCCATAAAGGGACAACTTACAAGTGGGATGAGAAGTGTGATAAAGCCTTCCAATAGATCAAATACTATCTACTAACCAATACTGAAGCTGCCAATATCAAACAAACCACTAATCCTGTATATCTCAGCAAGATCAACAACATTAGGTGCTCTTCTGGCACAACATGATGAAAATAGAACGAAAAGGGTTGTATACTACATCAGGACTTTGGTGAGCTATGAAATGAACTATTCACCCATTGAGAAATCATGCTTAGTAGTAGTTTTTTCTTCACAAAAGTTTAGGCACTACATGTTGTTAGATCAAATCAATCTCATTGCAAATATTGACCCATTAAAATACA
>VDFB02000003.1:374301597-374429982 GCA_007258455.2 Sequoia sempervirens | reverse complement strand
AAACAAGAGAATAATATTATTATTCAGAAAATGAAACTTCTTACATGCAAAGGATCTCAAATCCCCAAGTTTACAACACATGCAAGTTACAGAAGCTACAGAATCACCCTTCCGTAATATGCGAGCTTGTCCCCAAAAAAGTTACCCAAAAATTAGAAACCCGCCCATAAATAGAGCTCCTCTTTAGTTTGGAGCCAATACAACATTCAAATTTGAGTTTAGGCGGTTTGGCGCCAAAAAATTACAACTTGAAGTTCAAATTTCAAAAGAACATTTGCAATTGTATCTTCTAGAAAGTGCGCCAACTTCCCGGGGCCATAACTTTTTATCTGGGACTCCAATTCACGAACCGTTTGAACCGTTGGAAAGGTCTCAAAGTCAACAACGCACTCAAAATATGCTACACCAATTTCGGCAAGTTTCAGGGCTGATCCGGGAACTCTAAGTGCCTCAAATCTAACTAGGAAGATTTTCAGGTGCAAATCTGGGAAACTAAAACTACAATATCTTTCAACCCAAGAATAGAAAATAAAAACCGTAAATTGGGAATTTCATTATGATGAAAAGGGTATCCAAAAATGTAAAAACATCTAAAAACTGTGAAACTTGAAATTTAACTATTTTTGGGTGATGCAAGATTGCCCTTACACCACTGGATGCTCCTGCATCAAGATTCAAAGTCCATTACACTAGATACAACGTAGTCCTGGTTATTAATACCTTGATGCATCATGTCTATGTGTTATATCAAATAATAAGGAATGATAGAAAATCCCACTCGCAAGATATGAGCAAATCATCATCATGCATTTCTCATCACCATCTCTAATAAAGTCTCGGTGGATCATAGACTTGTTGGATCTTTTGAAGCAATCATCAAAATTGATGTTCAAATCATCATTATTGTTTCTTCTATCTTCTCTTTGTGCTAACCTGGTATCATGATAGTCAGAAAAACATCATCAAATGCATCTATCCTGCATCCACAAATTGTCAGCATGCATACATCACAGTATCATCATAGCATATCGTAAAACATACATCTTGCATAATCCTTATCATTTAAGTTGCGATGAATAATATAGATTTGTTATTCTAAGCATCTTAAATTGTTGCACACATATCATAAACATGCATCACATTATCATATCATAAGCATCAACATTTGTGTTATCCATACATACATCCATATGCATACATCATCACATCATAAAACTGCATAAAAAATACACAAAAAAATGCATCCATAACATTTGCACACATGATCATAACATAACATTTGCATATCATATCATCCATCCTATAAAATTGCATGAAAAGATACTGAAAAAGAAGTGTTACCAGATTTTCACTTATTGCTCAATTAGGTAGAGCATATTGTTTTTTAATTGAATTGAAAGAAAAAGGTGCATTCTAAATCTTTCCTACATTATATTCAACTGCATAAATGAAATAATCCAGAAAAGATTACATTTACAAATTATTGCATTCATACAAGTGCATGTAACAAAAGAAAGATTCAAATCCTTTCTTAACAGAGTAGTAATCTTTATTGAATGTATAAACGTGCATTATCTCACACAAGCTATGAGATTAACTTTACTTATTCAATGCAAATAAAGAAAATTATATACATGAATAAGTAAATGGAAATGTTCATATAAGGAAGGAAACAAGTCATTTCCTGAGAATGAATGGTTCTGATGTGTCATCTTTTCCTGCTACTATCCCAAACTACTTTTGTCTTTCCTTGCTCCATGTTGCTCCTAGTTCCTGCATTTGACATAGGCAATGATGTTAGAGCAATGCTCTAAGCAATGAAAAATTCCCAACCTTACATGAACAAACACCTATGCATGTATAAACTGATCTCAATGTGCATTAAACAAGCAATGCATACTTTAGGTGTCCTAGAAAACCATTGAAGTCATCAAACACATCCAAAATATGCATTTATTTCACTAATATGTATGCTTCATGTGCAGATACAGGTGAATTTATATTTCTGATTTATTCTATCAAATTGCAGCATGTGGGTTAAAATGTAGCTCCCACAAGGGCTGAGCCCAACATGTTGCATTATTATACTTTAATTTGAACATGGAAGTAGTTCTTTTCCTTATGATTTACTCAAGCAAGCATACATTAATCATGATAATGATCTTATAGTCACAGTCATAAGTGATATATACTAGCTCTGTAAAGGTAGGAAGGATATACACAATATTATTGTATTAAAATAGAATGCTCGAGAATGTGGATATCAGGTCTTGAAGGTTTGGATTCTGAGTAAGCTATCATGTTGATGAGCTTTATTTCTAAGTTATGCTTATCATTCATTATATTGTCACAGATTATTGATCTATGATATCATCATAAAACGAAAAAACACATGATGTGGGATTAATGCACAAGTGTTGACTAAAGTGCTTACAAAGGAAAATACAGTGCTATCAAATAATATTCCTTATTAATCTTCATTATGTGAAACAATGGAGTGTATTTCTTGGCTTAAAAGGCATGCATAATAGTGCATATTAAAAAAAGAAAATAAGGTGGTTGTTTTCAATAACAAGTATCTTCAACCTGTAGCATCATAGATGACAGTATTGATGGTATTCATCGTGCTATCACAAGCAATGATATGAGTTGTGTCATTATGAAGATCAAAATTTAAGCCTTGTTTTGCATGTGTATTTATGGGAGCCAAATCAAAAAGTATAGAGAAAAGTTAAACCCTCATCATTTTTTGCAGAAATGAAGCTCGAATATCATATCTTTTATAGAAAAGACAAAGACAAAGAGTTCAATATGAACTATATTTTCAGAAATACAGGATAGAGCTTGCGGCCTGTGAGCAAATGAAGGATTTCTAGTAAAAAATGGAGGTTGATTTGTGGGTATTTGTGTAGAATATCAAGCAAATACAACTGTATTTCATATTCCTCAAGGGTCGACCATTTAAGATAATAATGCTTCTTGTGTCTGTAGTAAAGAGTTTTACATGGCGGCTTGAATATTGCACATATTTCATTTCTACAAAAATGTTATTTTTCCTTAAGAAAATGCATGGTAAACACACAGTAATGAGGAAAAGATAAAGCACAACCGAACCTAGAATCATGAAATGAAGCATGGAAACAATAGAAAAGTAAACATTTGTGGAGCTTAAAATGGAAAAGCTAGCCCTCAAAGACCTGCAACAAAGTGTATGGCTACAGCTGCCTCTTTTACAGAGGAAATAACAAAGAAATTTTATACCCAGAAAACTTGAAGAAGTGAATTAAACTACAGGTCTATTATGAGAATCGAGCAAAGGAGCTAACTACAGAGCTTGATTTTGAGCATTTTAATCTACAAAATATGAGTAAAATACATAGAAATGCATGAGGAAAGCACAGGAAATAACTTAAAAACTTAGATGACTGTGGCCACTAAGGAAGTTTTCTTTTCATTTTCAGAAATTGCTAAGTTTCCTAGCTCAAGCTTTTGTTCATTGAAAGGAAAAGCAATAAGCTCCAGAATAATACTCACCTCAGGTTCTATGTCAATTTTTGGTGTGAAATTACCAGAAAATAAGCCAAGTCATTGTAAATCTGCCAGAACCTTCATCAAGCACCTGTACATACCTTGTGTCGATGGCTAACGGTTTTCACAAATGTGAAATGTGAAGTGAAAAGTGAGGTATTACTTTACCTCAAATTTTACTTTTAGGGTTTGTTTTCCCTAATCTCTATGCGGACCACAAAATGAAGTTTTATCACTTCATTTTAAAAATATACATACAACTAATATGTGGGCTAAGACTTAAGTCTTATGCTCTATAATTTTTGTCTTATGTATGTTATAACGTAGTGAAGCTTATAGAGGGGCTTTGACCTTTGAGAGGTAAAATTTTGATTCTTATAATTAACCTTATGTCATTTTTGCATAAATTACAAATGTAAAGAAATTTAATTTAAGTGTTGTTATAAAACACTTAATTAAATTTCTCTTCTAAATGCAAAATGTTAAAATCACACCAAAGTAACATATGGAGGATTATTGTTAAAGTCTTCATGACTTTGAGAGTATATAGGGTTGTTTGGAATCATATATCCAACATAAGAAGAACATATAGAGGGGTTTTAATTTCTTTTTGAGAAGTTGAGAGACACATGGAGGAGATTTAGGAGTTGTTTCTGATTCATTTATGAACATTGGAGAGCATCTTGGAGCACTTTTTGTTTTCCTTTATGATGGACTTGGTCAAGATTGACCCTTTCAAGAATTTTAGAGCTCTTTAGGATGAGATCTAGTTGCTAAAAAATAGGCTTTTTGAAGGCTTACGAAAATGGAGTTTCTAGAGCATTTTTTGGTGGAACCACTTGGGCTTTGCTACATATTACTTTTGTAACTCATTTTTTAGTTAGTTCTGATTATGCAAATTAGAGACAGTGTCTTTCACAGTCCTTTGGCATAGATTTTGCATCTTTTGTAACTCTTGGAGATATTGAATAAAATTTTACCTTGCACATTTCTGAAATTGTTTTATCACCATCTTGTGCTTATAGTTTAGTGTATGCTTTTTGATTGATCAAACTATCTCGTAAACATACTTAGTTTCATTATAGTTTGTCTCATGCCTTATTCTTTTTTTGTAATTAGCATGTTCATTCAAGTTGTTGGTTGTGTTAGTTAAATACAACCACTTGCTTATTGTGAAGTTTTTTCTTCCTTCTGCAAGTTAAGGTATTTGACCTTCCAGTGAAACATTTATGCATGAATATTGTTGTAATAGTTTGTGTGAACTAAATTTATGTTAGATTAGAATCAAGTGTAGAGATCTAAGTTTCATTGTCTCCTTTTAGGTTTGGTGTATCACTTCATTTTATGCTTTCAATATTATCATTTTTAGTATTCCTTCTCCCTTTTCCTTAAAGAATCAGTAGATTAAGTGATATAACCAGCTAGGAAGCCGACATATATGAAGGTTCATTGTCACTTTGGGTGACCCACAACCTGAGAATACTCCCATTTTTCTCTAGCTAACTGAGTTTCACAACTCAGTTCAGGTGCAAGCTTAAGAGATAACAAGAAGTGCATCCATCCAGCGCATATCATATCAAGATCATAGGAATCCATACATTCATAAGCATGAAATAAAATGAACGCATTGCATCACATTAAATCCAAATCTGTATCATATATATATCAAAAAATGAATATCATGGTATAATATTTTAATCGATGTATGCATATCAATCATGAATACAATATCCACTAGGCTATCGAAAATGAGCCCATGAATGTATAGTTGTATAACGAATCGGGCAATAAATCAAAAAGTGTCAGTACAATTGAGCTAGCCCTGATGGTTGCTCCCCTCTCCAACCCGTCTCTCTGGCTTATCTTCTACTCTAGGGTGTGCCCCACTCCTTTGAAAATAGTCAGGTTGTCTGAATGCCTGTGGGACATCCTTGCATGATAGTGCATCCTATAGTAGGTTTCCTTAGTAATAGCCTCTCTGTATAACCTAACAGACATTGTTCGCCCCTAAGTTGCAGCTATCATGGTCTCAAGCTATTGATGGCACCCAACCTCCTAAGTCAACTACATCTCAATAGTTTGTCTAAGCTACCGCTCTTGTCTCTCTCTATTGTGACAGCCTATACCTGTTGTATCACATGATCTGTCTCAATAGTAATGACCAAAACCTATTTATGGGCCTAATCTCTCTCACCCATAATAGTTTGTACCTACTACTGCAGCTATTGAATCTATAAATCTCGAGGATCTAGCCCTGGTGATGGTGGCTGTATTGGCTATTGTTGAACTGGCTACTACTACCCTGATTGCTGCTAAATGGGAGGCTTCTATGGAGGCTATTAATCCACTAGTGGTGCCCCTGGAATCTACCCATCCTAGCCATCCTTTCCCTGGCCTTTTCCCCTACCTAAACCCCTCCCTCATAGTCTTCCTTGTGGAGGTGCACTTGATGGATCTGTCAACTAGCGAGGGGGTGTGAACCATGAATCATAAGTAGGCATATTCTGAGTGTCTTCTTGACCCTGATCATATGCCTATGGCTGGGCAACCAACTTCCAAAAGCCCTCAACCACCTCAGGGGTTGGGATCGTAGGTCCCCACTGGTACCTCTCATGCTAATCTGGTAAAGATGGCTTTGTAGGCATCATTTGGCCTATCTTTCCTTTCCCCAAACTATCAAGCCACCCTATCTGGTAGCTACTGCTCTATAATGGCATGCTCTCAACCCTGCATATATCGGGTCTATCTAGCAAAGAAGATTTGTTGCACATCATCAAACCATGTTGGCATCTGAAGCTAGGGATGCCATCTGAAAACTGTCATGTCATTGAGTACCCTGCAGCAATATGGAATCCCATGCTTCCCAGTATGCTGAAGTGTAATGGCACCTCTATATCACCAAACAACAGGATCATCTGGCTCTACATTTTATATCTAAACGATCGGTCGAATCACAACGATGTGCTCCCAAGCCCAAATGTGTAGAAAGGTAACCCCTATGTTGATCGCTCTCCCATCATAGTATATGAAATTATGCATATCATGATAAAATGAGGCTAACATCATTGGACCCCATGAAAAAAGTGTCCTCCTATAAAGAATCCTATGCCATGCTAGGCACCCATTCTGGGTTGAATCCTCTGCTTCTTTGATTAGGAGCAACCAAGCCAAAGATAATAGCTGCAACTATCAATTTGAAGGTGGGCATCATAACCAACATTAGAGTCGTAAATCACATGATTGCCATGTATCGACAAACACAATATCCGCAATACACCCTCTAATGTCACTATCACCTCACCTATGGGAAGGTGGAATGAAGAAGTCTCACTGTGCCATCTCTCGCACAATGCAATCATCATAGCTATGTGTCTGGATGATGGGCATATAAGCAATGTACCGTAGGCGAATCTCCCCCAGGTGCTCCTATCACAACTCAAATAAATAATCAAGTCTCTCCAAAACTATGGGCTAGTGCTCGTGGGACATAAAAGGTAGAATAACCTCCTGCACCCACGAAATGCGCGACATCAAAACTCAAAATTTTTTTGACTCAGTTTAGAATTTTCATCTCCAAAATGACAATGGCATCGCTATTTACAATAGCGTCACTATAATTTACATTCTAAACTGTGATGCTCAAGGTATTTCAAATTGTAAATCGCAAATCGTGTTGCTAGAAACACGTGTGTCACAATTTAAACTTTGGAAACCCTAACCCTAATTTTCAAATTGAAAAGTGTGTCGCCATAAACATATGTGTCATGATTTAGAAATGAAAACCATAATTTTAAATTGTGAATTGCATCACCGATTCTAAAAATAGCGTTAGCGATGGGGCCAAAGTTTAAATTCTAAAGCACAATAAATGCATCAAAAAGTCAAATTTCAAATCAAGTTTTGAATCACATACCGATGGTCCTATGTCTGGAAGCCTCTAGTACTCTCAAACCTGGCTGGGAATGTGTCGTGGGAGCTCTCGTCACGCCATTTCATCAGAGGGTCAAAGCTCAATTTTCAAGAATTCCTTAAGGTGTGAATGCACAAATGAATTGAAAGTGACCCTTTTTGGCCTATTTATGCTAGAAAATTAGGGTTTTTTGCCTAATTTAACCTTGAAGCTAGGGTTTCATCATTTTTACCAAATTTTCCAAAATGAAGCTTATTTTGCATTATTTTTCACATTTTTGGCATATTTTTTTTTCATCCCGGAGCCTTTCTAAACTCTTGGGGTGGCTTTTTACTTTTATCAAGAAATCAACCCAAAATTCAAAATTTCTGCCCGATTTCTCAAGGGGCCAGGGAAACAAATTTATCCTTCTGTTGAGACATCTAAAAAAATAAAATAAAAATATATTTTTTATTTAAGCAGTAGTTTTTTATCCAAAGAGCATCATTCTTTGAACCGAAGCAGCAGGTACCTCACTTCAAAGAGGGGAAAAATGTAGACACTAAAAAATTTCTCGAATCATATCATGCACTCAAATCAGGTATACTAATATCATTTCCTCTTGAAACCCATCCTCTTTTCGCTTAATTAATTAAGTTGGCCTTGCTCTTTGATTAATTCCATCGTTTGCATCTATTAACCTAATTCATTTAATCAAGTTAAATCCCCCCTTTCACACTAAAATTTCATCTCATTAAATTAAATAAATCAAACTATTTAATTTAATTCCCTAAGTCTTCTCATTTAATTAAATAACCCTAAGTTATTTAATTAAATGTCATTTCACCTTTCCCCATTCATTAAATCATTTAATTTAATGAGTATTATCTTTATTCTTGTAAAATCCCCTAATTGCATTATTAAACCCTTGTTTAATTAGCAATTATCTAATTAATCTAATTTCCCCCCACTTGCAAGGGAATATTCCTCCTTTGCACATTCCTCAATATTCCCATGGAATCTCCTTTTGCACAATTAAAATTTGTTTTAATTTTTATCTAAGTGATTTTTGGATGCCAAAAACTCACACACAATTGAATCCATAAATCACTTGGATAAACATTATGGATTGTGGAAACTTGATATCACTAATTTGTTTTAATATGCAAAATATCCTTTTCCCTCACCCATGAGAATATTCCAAAGAATATTCCCTCTCCTCCAATCATTTGAAAAAGGGAATATTCTCACTTAGCTTCATATGCAAGTTAACTTGTGACTTCTTGTGCAAGTTAACTTTTGACCTCTTGTATAGGTCAAAAGTGTGCTTGTTTGGAAGGAATGAGAACCCTTGATTAAATCTCATCTTGCATTATCACCCATTGATGAGAATCCATGATCCATCCCTTCAATTGCCTCCATCCTTGACCATTGATTATCTTTTTTGATCTCAACCCTTCATTTCTCATTTGCTTTCCTATAAATAAAACACTATTTGGAGACAAATGGATCCATATTTTTCAAAGCAAACTTATGTTGTTGAAATCACTCACACTCACACTCATTTTTTACTCACATTTAGCATATTTTAGTTCATTTTAGTTGCATTATTAGCTTAGGTTCCATTAATGGCTTCCATAATGCATCCATTGAGCTAATTAGATAATTAAGGTTTAAATCTTTTTAGTTTAAATCTCATTTAGATTAGCTTAGCAATTACATATCTGAATCATTTTAGCATAAATCATGTTAGATTAGCCTTTGCATCATACTCATTTTATCATAAATCATGTTAGATTAGATTTTGCATCATACTCATTTTAGCATAAATCATGTTTTCAATCACATCTCACAATCGTTTCATTGATTCTCTTCCATACTATCAATTAAATCAAGCCATTCCACATCAACGCGACACCATTCCCAAAATGGGATAAGTTTTGAATGGGTTAGAGTAGACATTTTAAATGATTTTGTAACTTAGAATGCTTTGATTTGATGAATGTTTATCTTAACTTCAATTCGATTGATCCTATTTAGATTGAATATTAGTGGCTCTGTTATGCTTTGATTCATCATGGATCAAGCGTATCAGCCCATACTAGTATCCTCATTCAACACATAGCACCAAACGTGCTAAGGGGAAAACCAAAGTTTGTTTAGAAACCCTAAACTTGCACCTATGATCATGGATACATCACATCTGCATACACTCTACCATAGTGCCTTGATATTTTGTAAATTTCTTTATCCTCTTGCAACTAACTTTCAGTAATTGGAACCCTGGAAGTTGTCAACACTGCTCCTATACTAGGAAATCACCCACTAACTCATAAAGGAATTAGAAACAATAAAAAAATCTCTCATGAGAAAAACCCTAGCCCCACATTGGAGCACTCAAAAAATACATGGCCTACAAGGTACTCTTGCCCAAAATGATTAATCCAAATTGAAAGTAGCACCTACAATAACTTTTGGTAGGTTGAGCATTGATTTTGGGTGGGCAGGCAATCATTTTGCAATAATAGAAATAGCTGAAACTGAACATTGGTGTTTATTTTCAACACCTAGACATATTTTAAAATTGTTCTCCCTCAAGTCCTTGGAGATTTGTAGGTGTTGAGGATGCAATAATGGAAAAAAAATAGATGTTTTGGTACCCTTGAAGTTTTTTGCATGTTGAAATTTTTTTTTCAGATTTTGGAGTGCAACAAGACCTTTTGTGGGAGTTTACCACCAAACTGAATTTGCAAAATATCAATGTGAATTGCACTTGTAGTGAAGTCCAGCTAACCAACCAACTTCACAATGTTTCGATGTCAAGTTTAAATGAATGTTTTTTATGATGGCATTAGAAAAATGATATCGTAACATCATCATGACTTAAGTGTGACGTCATCTTTAAACTACGGGTGCTTCATATGGGATGAAATCACGAAAGTGTTAGTAGGGTGGGATGATGTTAGAAAAGAACATGGCAATGCCAACAAAGGATGGCATGTGAGAAAATGCAAATCATTTGGTATGTGGGGGAGTCCAAGTGAGCTGGATAAGAATGGGTTTTAAAAGGTTCAGTTTAGTTGGCTATAAAATCTCCATAAAAAGAGTGATGATGTAAAGGTGATTATATGATGAAATCATGAAGGAATGACACACATAAATTTTTAATCCTCTAATGTTAACAAAGGCAATATTATATGCTTAACCCTATTTAAAAAATTATTTTATAACTTTTCTAGCCTTCAATGTGTGGATTGAATCCTACACGACTTCCCTAAGTGTACACAAAACACATAACACCCTGGTAACACAATGCTCTATGCGGTTTCAAAAAAGTTCATATTTCCTTAACAAAGCAAGAGTTTATGCTTAACCCTATGTGCCCCATGTGACACCAATGTCGCAACCTATAAGGCCTAGCCTTCTTGTTACTAGTATTATCCATTTCTTCCTTTATGGATTCCATTGTGGCTAGTTGATTTAATTAAATGCATGTTTGGGTTAAAGTAATTTGATTTAATTGTTTGATGATAATGATCTTACTAGGAGTTAGATATGTTATTCTCATTCAATTTGTATATCATGAACACGTTTCTTAAATTGTGTTAATTATGTATTATTCAAATTTGGTTTGAAAAGATACAAATTTTCTAATTATACTATAATGAAAGGTTATTCTACATTTGACTCTTAAGTCATAGGTGAATGCTTTGAATTTTGTTAATTATATGGTTTTTACTTAAAAAGATTCATTTATTGGGTTGTATTGTTAGGAATAGTAATACCTATGTTGGATAGGTTAGAATGATGGACATGTGATGTGAAAATGGAATTTTATTCATGATTTGTATTATGATGAATAAATTGAAATTGAATTACTATTCAAATTATAAATGTTTATATATTGTGTTGATCACATTTCTAGTTTCTCGAAGGTTGTATGTGAAACATATTAATGGGTGCGTTAAATGTTCAAGTAAGTTCTACATGGCTAATGAAAATCTAGAGGTCACATGGTAACCTCAATTGTGCTTAACCAATGAAGCTTAACCCTAGTCCATATGGAGGGACTAAGGTCTCTTGTGATGTGAATTTGGTTTATTGTGTGTGAGTTTGATTTCTATGTGATGTAAAACTATTGTATTTTGATGTGTGGAATTAATTATATGGTAATTGTGTTAAGGGGATCATGTAGAAGAAGGAAATGTTAACCTAAGTGTTGATTTCTGAATTTATATTTCTAGGGGTTCTAGGGTGGTCTTAAATTCATATATATTATTTTTTTTGGCATTTATAAATTCCTAGGTCATAGGACTAGAGGTTGAGGTCATTTTGAAATAAATAAATAAAATTATATCTAAAATTTAGAAACTTTTTTAATGCATTTTTTTTAGATGAAATTTTGAATCTTCAAGTCAAGGATAAGGTTGTTACTATTTCATGACTCACTACTTAGTGGGGACACATGAAAGCTCCTTGATAGATAATATTCCCCACTACTATGTCTCACACAAATGAGAGAACAATTCAAATTTTTTAGGAGGGATGGTCTAAAAAATTACTCACACTTGTGTGCAAATGTCTAGGGTAGGGATGCTTTTAGAGATTGAATGTGAAAGTGACAAGTGTCACCTTCCCATTAAAGGGAGTTGAGATTAATATTTATATGTAATTTTCCTTTATGAATGAAAGAAGTATTTTTTGATTATTTTGGTGAGTTGCTTGAGTTGAGAGAGAGTTTGGGGAAGAATGAGAAAGAGCTTCGTTGACAAGAGGAATGGAGGAATTTGGCTTGAAAATTATTTTTGGAGGAAATTTAATTTTTATTTTCATCAAAAAATTTCACCAAAATTTCTTTGGAGCTTTGTAAGGTAGACCTTCATACTCCTTAATTTAGTTTTATTAAATGTGTGAATAGATGAATCTAATATGATTTTTGGAATGGAAATGCATTTATGAGTGTTTTTAATATTTGTGTTTAGAATAATGTGGGTTTTTGGTTGTGATGGGAGATAAATATTATCTCCTCATCTCTCCTTATATTGAATCTTGAAGTTGTGAACTCCCTTGGTTTAATGGGTGTTGTAATGTGTTGTCGCTATTTTTGGTCACCCTTATAAAAAGATTACATCCTACCCTTGAAGTGAATCAAACTATGTCCTTTGTCGCCTTTCATTTTGGTTTGTAAACTTACATTGGGTGCTGCTCAAGTTTTCAAACCTCTCCCTCACCCAATGGCTTTGAAGTCTAACTTAAAATCTACTTTGTGTCAGTCTTTTTGGAAGTTATGAGTAAATGTTGGGTCACTGAAGCATTTTCATATCTAATAAGTTTACCAAAAGTGGAAAAGAAGAAATGATAAAGGGTTTGGCAGAACTTTGGGTAGTTTTGAAACCTTTGTCGGTTCCCGACAAGGTTTCCAAAACTTAATTTTTTCTACGACAGATTCTTTAAAAAGTTGAGAATCTTTCCTAAAAGCTTATTTTTGGAGGAGTTCACTAAAAGAGAAATCTAAAAGTATTTTGAGGGTTGATTTGGAGTAGCGGGTGATGAACTCAATTTCAAAACTAGGGTAGACTTTGAAGACATTTTGAAAACTTCATTCTAAATGGCATTTGTGCATTTGAGCCAATATATGCTATTATTCCAAGAATTCATTTGCAAAAGAAAAAAATTCTATGAAAAGTGAACTTATTGTAGAAAAAGAATAACATTCAAAATGCATAGCTAATGAGATATATTGTAGACATGGATATGAAAGAGTGCATTGTAAAAAAATAAAAATGATGAAAATGTGGAGAAAAAGTTGAGAACTTTTGAGAACATTCGCATCACAAAATATAGATTCAAAATCCAAAAGGATATTATTCATACATATTTTTTGTATTACAGCACAAAAAAGGAGGGTTTTCAGCACAAGGGATCTTAGGCATAGAGGGTGAAAATGAGGATCCTAATGGCCTCTATCACTTCTTACAGACATTCAATCGTCGCAAGAAAAAAGAGATTTTTCATTAAACTCAACAAAGTGGGAAAAAGTATCCATCATATTGTGTTCTAGTATGGCATGGATTAGGGAAATTGCTTGCATATCTTGTTCGTTCCTCAATGTAGAAGTGATGTCGATTGTGTCACCCACCCTGCCCACACACAGATGCACAAAAAACCTCCCAAGGCATCCTCAACACATGGAAAGTACATTGGCCTCACCAAATGCTCAACAACATAAATTCCCCATTCAAATCTTCTAGAGGTGAAAATGATATTATAAATGAAATGCTCCAACATACCAAATTTGTGCACACGCATATGGGACAAGAAGTGTTTTCCAATTATCTTTCAGATGAACCCCTCCACATTGTTGCAGATGAGGAATACTTCCCTAAGTTGGCCTACAACCAACCTTCGTACAATGCTACATTCCATACCCTCAATGGTGAGGAAATCATTCCTAATCTCAGAGACGACATCACTTGAAGAACTTGACATATCTGAGATTGTAAGCTAGCATAATCCACTTAAAGGCAATTAATGTAAGAAAGGACACTCAAATTGCCTCAAACTTAATGAGCTTGGTGAAGTGATGTGATGGTAGTTTAGTAGAGTGGGTTTTAGCATCAAATAAATCTTTTGCATTAAAAATACTTGCATAAAAAAAAATTATGTGGCATATTATCAACCACCAGAAGTGGGAAGTTGTAGACTATTTACACATATATGTTGCCATAGGGCCTGCAAATAGAGAGTGTCATTTCATTCATTCATCTTGTCAATCAAAAATTGTGACGCAATCATAACTAGTCTTAAAATAGCCATTAATGACTTTGTGTCATGACCAAACAGAAATTGGTTAGTCTCTTGCAAGTTGCTTATTCAGCTAGATAATGGTTATTGTTCTTTCAAGAATCCATTTTCAAGAAAATATTACTAGTTATTCTTTTAAGACTTTAAATATGTTTCATTTAGACATTGCAAGGGTCGGAAATTTTGATCCCCCTTACATATGATGCATGAGAGAGAATTGATCTTAATTGAAGGATCAATTTTTTAGTTTTGATTAATTTTTGTAGATGTTTATTGTTTGTGAGCAGTAAATTTTGAATGAAATACTTAATGCTTATGAAAAATTTGTGAGCTTTGATGGGTGTTATGGATATTCTTTCACTATGAGGATGTGTTATTCTTTGGTATTTTGTGTTGGAAGTTTGGGAACCTATCTGCATTGATGCAGTCTGGCAACATGAGCACGAGGTGTACATACATAGGTAGATTTGGCTAGTTCAGTGTTGTCATTGATTTCAACATTGTGGGAAGCATATTTTGGTGTTATGTGTACAGTACTATCTATACTGGAAGTTGATCTATCAAAGGTTTGGTCAAGTGTTCTTTGTTGATGATGTTGTGGTCTAGTGTAGTGCTTTTTGGGTCCAAACTTCACCACAAGAAGAGATGTAAATATTCTCTCTTAATCATATTATTATGACTCATTCATATAGCTATATTCAAGATCTTTAGAAGTTTTATGATGTATACTGAAAGTTATCAATGACATATTTCAACTTTGTATACTACAATCATCTCTCTATTCAGTATACTAGTGTGGGAGACTAAATTTTCTTGAGAAGATTATTTTGATGCTACAAATCTAAATTTAGTCTCTCTGATGTTGATCCAAAGAGAAACTGAAGTAATATCAGATCTGGAAGGTGTTTACTTTGAGAAGTGTGTGTTGGATTGGAGTTTTTGTGATTAGGTCCTAATCTTGGCTGACCTAATGCATGATACGTGTTGAGAAGACTAATTATACCTTGCAGATGTTAGTTGAATTTATTTTAGGTCCACACCAACTTGAAATTGAGCATTACATGTTTTCCTTGGGAAAAAAGATGTTTTTTAAATCTTGCATGGTGCTGAAAAAGAGCTATTTTGGATTATTTTGTTTACATCTAATTAGGCTGACCTAATTGATGGATGAAATGTATTTGTATATATATGGGATATTTTGGAATAGAAAGTGTGTGTGTGTGGAAGCGAGAGAAATAAGTGGATCTACAAACTTAAATGATATATTAGATGTGAGTGGTGTTAAGTGGTAGAAGTTTAAAATTAGAGCAGAATTGTTGAGTGTCTGCTAAGCAGGGCAGTTCTTCATATTTAGAGCTTCATTGGAACTAAACTCATCACACAAGAGGTGTATTCCACTAGTTCATACTTTTGGCAGTGAGCCATACCATTTTGTATCTTGGAAGTGAGCCATATCATTTTGTATTCTGGTTGTGAGCCTTTTAAGGATAGTGAGTCCTGGCAGTGAGCCCATGTAATATATATTATATCTAGATATAATATATTGTATCTAATCCTCACCGTGGTTTTTCCCATTTTTGGTTTTCCATGTAAAAATCTAGTGTTGATGTTTTTTGTGGTGTCATGTTCCTTTCAATGTCTTCATTCTTGTTTGCAATTATATGTGCTTTAATAATTGGATGGTTTACAGCTAAATGGTGTAATAGAATACCAATTCACCCCCCCTCTTAGTATTCTAGACAATCAAAAATTGGTATCAGAGCTTGGTTCCTCTTAAGAAGTCTAATAGCTTGGGGAAGGTCCTAAAATTTGAATATATGGAAGATAAAAAAATTCTTATTCCTCCAGAAGAAATCCTTGCTAAACATACAAAAGAAAATGAAGATTTTAAGGATAGGTTGAATGAAGCAAATGAGTGCATTAAGAAGTTAAAAGGAAAATATAATAAATTCAATAATCAATTAAATAAAGAAGATGAGAACATCATCAAACTAAAAGAACAACTAGAAGAAAAAAGAAAAATTGAAGTGTTAGAAAGTTGAAATACAAAGGAAGATGGACGAATATGCAAAGCTTGAACAAGAAGTGGAAATTCTGAAATAAAAATTGGAAAAGGCTAGAAGACATGAGGATAAATTTGTGACAAGTTCTACAATGTTGGATGAACTGATTTCAATACAAAGACCCTCTAAGGACAAAAGTGGTTTTGGATTTGAAGAAGGACAAAGTTCGAAAGAAAAACAATCCCCTAACATGAAGACTCAAAGAAATGGTAGACAATTCAAAAACCAAAGAAGATATACTAGAAGGATTCCTATCAGACAACCTAATGATCAAAGTTATTTATCTTTTAATGGTGTATGCTATTCTTGTAGTAAGTTTGGACATAGGGAAAAATATTGTGAAAATAAAATGAAACAAAATGCTTTATCATTCTCTAGTCAATGTTTTGAATGCAAGAGGATTGAACAAAAAACTAAAGAATGTGAAAATCAGAAGTTGAACAAGATGATTTATCCATTCAATGGTTATTGTTATCACTATGATTCAACAATCCGAGACACTTTTCTAGAGACTACAGAAGCAGAAGTATGAAAAGTGACTATCCGAGAAAGAGATATTGATGTAGATCAAACTGGAAGACTTAAAACTAACTCAATCCAACAAACTTTGTAATTCTAGAACCCTAACATGGTGATTTTCTCTCAAATCCTCCTATTCTCCTTGTAGCACTTAAAACTAGGTTTTTCCCACATAATTCTCAATCCAAACCTCATAACCAGAAAATAGTTGCAGATTGGATACCCATTAAGGGATTTTTCAACATACCAAATTTGCAGGTGGGATTGTTTTGGAACCTAAAGGTCAAATTTCTACTACTACACTTTGTAAGAGGCCTAATTAGGCTTGTTTGAATGGACAACAACAAGATTGTCAAAAACCAAGCTTCAAATCTTCACACCACTAGCTCATAAATGTAAAATTGGGTTTTCCAAAACATTTTCCATCATTTCAAACAATTCCCCAAGAGTTTTCCACCAAACCCTAACTCCTTTACAACTTTTATGCCAAAAGCATGAGGTTAAAACAACTAGGGCATCACCAAACCTACACTTAACACCCTCCCTTGCTCATACAACATTTTGCACACTGAAAATACCATATCTACATCCATTCCATTGAGTTTGAGGCCAACTCACCAGTGGAATGGAGAGGAATTCATTTTTTTACAATCAATGCACACCCGAGTAAGGGTTTTAAACCACTTTCAAAAAATCTACTCTAACTTCCTCAAAACCTGATGAAACCAAAAGAAAATGATAGAATATTAAATATTCCATCAATCCCAATGCATAAATGATCACTCCCAAGCCATACCAAGCTGTATAAACCCCTATAGTAGCAAATCAAGCTTCAAAACGTAGATAAACAAAGTATTTTCTTATACAAATTCAAATTTTCAACGTCATAATATTTAACCCACATCCCCCAAATTTTTCAAATGCATTACAAAGCCTTTCCAACTATTCACAACTATCTTTTTAAATCCTAACTATTCAACTTCCCACAATGCAAAAATGCAAAAGTTGCTTGACAATTTTTGCAACATTTTGCAACATTGAGCAACCTTTTACATTTTGACCACTTGACCAAACCTAGACCCCAAAGACCCTATTCACACCCCTAAAAACATGAAAAAATGGTCTAAAGGACCTTATTACAACAAGAAAATATAAAGACCAAAAATTATGCATGAAGTCTCATGGGTGCCTTACACCATACTCCCCGGGCAAAATGAACTCATGTCCCATTGAGGACAGTGTTGCACCAATAGATTTATGCTTTTCCATGCCATTCTCTAACCTCCAAGTGATATCTTCATCTGGTAAACCCTTCCAATGAACCTGTTGGACTCAAGGAACACTGAGAGGGGGGGTGAATCAGTGTTCAACAAGTTTAAACTTAAATCCAAACCTTAAACCATTTACAACACATAAACAAAAATAAAGATGCAAGCACATGAACAAGATAATAAAAGCACCATAACACCAATATTTTTACATGGAAACCCTATTAGGGGAAAAACCACGGTGGAGGTTAATCCACAATTTATACTTTGTTAAAGGAATGAATAAAAGGGAATGCACATGCATTCAGGCACACTGCCTAGAGCTCACCACTCAAAATAAGGAAGGTTCACTGCCTTACAAAATGTTTGAGATTACAACAAAAAGTTGAGTTGAGAGGATATCATCTCCTAGATTAAGTTCCAATGAATTTCAATAGATGATCTTCGGCCCTTCTGACTGATTTTGTATTTCTGCTCTGCTCTGCCCTGTTTTCTACCCTTCTAAAACTGTGCATAGATCGCTCAATCACCCTTCTAATACTCACACACACACATCTATTATGCTCTTCACACACATTCGCACACTTTCACACTTTCTTCTCTCACACAAAATGAATTACCAATCTCATATATGCATCCACTAACAAAGATTTCATCACTTCAAGTCGGCTTTAACAAAACATGAAATATCCTTCAATGGTCGGCTCAAATCACAAATTAAATTTAATGCACACCCATCAAAGTCGGCTAAGACATAGCTAGGACCCAAAACAAAATAACCAACATAAGAAACAATTAAACAATTACTCGTATACATCTGCGACATGCGACATTCACTAGGTCATCCACAATGAGCAAATAAACAGAAAAACATCATGCCAAAGCATCCAACTGGATCTCCTAACTCATACACTGATCAATGCAACATCACAAAACTTAACAAAAAGATAGTATATATTTTTAACAAACTCTCTTGTAGATACACAACTCAAAATGATGATCCGGTGAAGCATACAGATCGATATGCTAACCGGATACCCTATTCTTCATACTTTCTGCTGGTAAAACTCTGATCTCTATGTTTCCTACCGGTATGGATAAATCTTTGTCTGTGGACCGGAAGGATGACTTAGGTTGCCATCAATGACAACACTAGAAGCCACATGCCATCAAACAAGCCATATGCCAACAATATCCCCCTTTGGCATTGATGGCAATCGTTAGTGAAAAATGACTAAGTGTCAGAATATTCAAATTTTCAAAACTCAAACTCCCCCTTAGAATGATAAAGCATTTTTCACTGCTCTCCTCTCCCTTTGACATCAATGACAAATATATTCTTCACTAAGCTCTCTCCCCCTTTGAAAAATTCAAAATTTGAAGTACAACTACTACTTAAGTTAGAAAATTAACTTGTACTTATCTTTCATACTTGGAAGAAATTTCTTCCATGCTTCTACAAAAATCCCAAGATTAAGATCATGCTATTATTCTCAAATGTCTTGTTAATAATTTGAATGAGGGATTCCAGGATTGTAATTTCTTCTTCTAGTTTTTCTCCTTTCCTCAAGACCTCAATCAATTGCTCTCACCTGCATTTATTCAAATCCTTGACTTTCCAAAAGGTTTCCACAAGAGTGTTTCTGGCAAAGTGAACTTTTGCATGCTCAAACTACAATTCCTAAATCTTTTTCTTGACTACTCCATCCTGGTCCTAAAACATATAGTAATCTTGACCAATTTTGATCAACTCAACTTCAATCTAATCCAGCTTTTCCCTATACCTCCCAACAACATGAGTCCAACAAAGACAATAGTTGTAGATGTTATTAGCTAAATTAATGCACCGCCTCAACTCATTCATTTTATTTTTTAGTTTGGTAAGGGACAACCTAAACTACTCCTTCAGATGTAGAATTACTTCCTCTTTCCTATCCAAGGACTCAGGTACCATAGCTTCCCTGATACATTCAATCATTTCTTCTGGAAATACATTTTGCAAACTCTCCAAACCAATGTTATTATGCACAAATTAAGGACTCGGTGTGTTCTCAATCAAATCCTGCTCATATGAGGGTCTCTCCAACCAAAAGTCAGCAATTTTCTTCACCCCATGTTTTTCTTGAACAAGCTGCAATATCTTAGCTTTGAATAAGGCATCATCTTCTTCACTTCCTTCTTCAATTATTACATCTGGTTCAACTAATTCCAATTCATCCCTAGGAGTGTACTCATCAGAGTCTTCATCTGCTATATCTACAATTAGTTTTTTTTTACCTTTTTCTTCAGTTCTTGGGGACTTATGTGTCAGAGGGGTGTACATAACAATTTCTTGTGCTCTCTTCTTCTTCCCCAACACTTCACCAGAAGATGATCCAACTTCAAGCATATTTACCAAAAGGGGAATGTTAGCTTCTCTAAACTTTCCCAACAATTCCTTAAAGAAATTTGCATATTCTTGCTCATAATTTCCCAAAGCATTAAAATGTTCAAAAATTTGCTTACAAACCAATTCACTTTCCTTCCATACCACATTATCATTCTGAGGCAAGCAGTTCAAAAAATACATCATGATACATATGATCAAAGTACCAAACCTGAAGGGGTAATTTGCTTCTTCATCAATTGCACATTTTCCATCAACTGATCCTTCAGCAATCAACACAGATCAAAGTCTTCATCTTCCATTATCATTTTGTGAGCGATATAAATTGTGCCTGCCGAAGTTGCACCTTCCCTGTTTCTGAAGAAAATTTTATATGAAATCCCATGTGCAATATACCTTGTTATTGGATCTTTGATCGTTGAAATTACTAGAGCCCTCTGATCTCCTATCACTCTGGTTAGGGTTTTGACTTCCTTGTTCTGAATCGACTTCTTTTTTGGAATATCCCCAACATTGCATAAACCAGTTAAATTTCTAATCACATCCTTCAAAATAAGATAGGGTTTATCCAAGGTTAGAATGTCCTCATTCAATCTGTTCAGGATAAACTTGACCACTTCCACGTTGACGAAATAAGGAAGCTCATTCCAAATGTCCAAACTTTTATGTTTCACACCTTCAAGCCGCTTCAATTCACTGGCTGACAACAAATTTCCCACAACCCTAATCTTTCCACTACTATACTCATCCAAATTCACCATTCCTTTCATTTGCTTCATTTTTCTTTCTATACAAAAGAAGTTTTCTACCAAGCACAAAATTATGAATTCAACAATCGACTAAAATACCTGATGAATTCATTGTCAAATTTTCTTTACTCATTTGAACTTTCACTGCAGAGGCTCTCCTTCTATTCTTCTTCAATGCAAGGTGACAAATGAGGGTTCCAAATACCCTTTTATAACTTCACGCACCTAACCTTTTTTCCACATTAAATATTTTTCCCTAGGAGTTTCAGGTACTCTGTTTTCTCATACAACAAAAGAAAAATTTGTCTGTGGACCTTCCACTTCTCATGTTTATGCATAAGCGATCATTGGTGCATTTGCAAACTTTTATCACAGCTACTAGCAATTTATTGCATTTCGGTGCCAGCTACCAACAGGGGAACAAAGGATTTTTCTTGAAAGACTCCCCCTAGGCCGATGGCTTGAGATCAATTTTTAGAGGAATTACTAGAGGCTACTTCCAGTACGGGCTTATTTCCTTCATCAGATTCACTCTTCTTTACCCATGTTTTCTTCATTTGATCTCTAATCTCTTCCATAGTCACTTTCCCTTTTCCTTTTACATCTTTTTGTGAGATTTTTTCCTTGTATACTAGACCTCTTTTATCCATGTTTCTGTTCCTATAGAATCTTGCAATGCGACCAAATCTGTTGCAATTGTAACACACCAGATTTCTTTGTCTAGACCATTCATTCCATTGATTTCCCTTTGATCTGCACTGATTAGCAATATGCCCAAATTTTCCACAAGTGTAACATTTAGCATTCCTTACACTGACATAAATACTTCTACATTCAATTGACTTATGACCAAACTTATTACAAATAAAACACTGACAGGGAAATGGACTTCTTGAATTTATTTTACTTCTACACTGAGAAGCCATATGACCAAATTTATTGCAAGCAAAGCAGTAACCATTAAACTTCTGAGAATTAGGTTGTCTTACTGGATACCTTCTACCTTTGTTCATTTGATTTCGTTGTCTAGAATCCTTATGTTCAGATCCAGTGCTTTCTCCTTTCTTATATCCAAGACCTCGCTTATCATTTTCATCCTTCTGTCCTTTAGTCAACTCATCGAGCTTAGCAGATCTAGTTCTAAACTTCTCCTTGTACTCATTTTCAGTAGTGAGTTAATCTCTAAGAATAACTATTTGTCTTTCAAGCTCTTGTTCATTATCTCTAGATTGTTGTAGTTAATCTCTAAGAATAACTATTTGTCTTTCAAGCTCTTGTTCATTATCTCTAGATTGTTGTAGTTCAATCTCCAACTGAATAAGTCCACTATTTACTTTGTTGCATTCTTCAAACTTTTCTTTTAAAGATTGTGCCAAATTCTCCTCATTCTTCTTCCTTTCTTCAATCTCCTTAGTTAGCTCCATTGCCACAGATTCCATCTCAAGCTTTAGAGTAGCATTGTCCCTAGCAAGTTTTTCACATTCTTTAGTTATCTATTTTAGGGTCTGATTCAGGTGAACATCTTCCAAGCTTTCATTTTCTTTCTACTTTAGCTGATCACAAAGTTCCTTCCTCTTTTATCTTGACTCATTGATTTTATCCTTCAATGATTGAATGAATTTCTCAGCATCCACAAGATTTTCTTTTAATTCCATGACTTCTGATTTAGACTGATCAAGATCATCAAGTGCCACCATAAGCTATTGTTGAAGACCACCAGAGTCCATTGAAATCCAAGATCCACCTCAAGCTGTTAAACTTTTGCAAAGGAACCTTGCTCTGATACCAATTGTTGGACTTAGGGAACACTAAGAGGGGGGGTGAATCAGTGTTCAACAAGTTTAAACTTAAATCCAAACCTTAAACCATTTACAACACATAAACACAAATAAAGATGTAAGCACATGAACAAGATAATCAAAGCACCATAACACCAATATTTTTACATGGAAACCCTATTAGGGAAAAACCACAGTGGAGGTTAATCCACAATTTATACTCTGTTAAAAGTATGAATAAAAGGGAATGCACATGCATTCAGGCACACTGCCTAGAGCTCACTACTCAAAATAAGGAAGACTCATTGCCTTACAAAATGTTTGAAATTACAACAAAAAGTTGAACTAAGAGGATAGCACTCCAAATGCCTAGATTTAGTTCCAATGAAGTTCAGTAGATGATCTTCAGCCTTTTTGACTGATTTTGTATTTCTGCTCTGCCCTATTTTTATGCCCTTCTGAAACTATGCATAGATTGCTCAATCACCCTTCTAATACTCGCACACACATCTGTTTTTATCTTCACACACATTCACACACTTTCACACTTTCTTCTCTTACACAAAATTAATTACCGATCTCATAAATATATTCGCTAACAAAGATTTCATCACTTCAAGTTGGCTTTAACAAAACATAAAATATCCTTCAATGATTGGCTCAAATCACAAATTTAATTTAATGCATACATAAAAGTCATCTAAGACATAGCTAGGACCCAAAATAAAATAACCAACATAAGAAACAATTAAACAATTACTCCTTATACATTCGCGGCATGCAACATTCACTAGGTCGGCCACAATGAGCAAATAAATAGAAAAACACCTTGTCAAAGCATCCAATCAGATCTCCTAACTCATACAATTATCAATGCAACATCGCAAAACTTAACAAAAATATAGTATAGATGCTTAACAAACTCTCTCAGAGATCCACAACTCAAAATGATGATTCGGTGAAGCATACAGATCGATATGCTAACCGGATACCCTATTCTTCATACTTTCTATCGGTAAAACTTTGATCTCTACATTTCCTGCTGGTATGGATAAATCTTGGTTTGCAGACGAGAAGGATGACTTAGGTTTCCATCAATGACAACACTAGAAGCCACATGCCATCAAGCAAGCCATATGCCAACATAACCAAATATTGAAAATAGGCATTGCCCTTTGTGTTTTTGAATTGTTTGTCACATAGGTTATGCTCCAACTTCAGAGACCTATTGGACAGATGATCCTTGAATCCTTCATCTGAAAATGTTGTTGAACCTACTTGAGTACTTGCAAATATACCTCCTCCATCCTTGAAATTAACTTCCTTCTTCTTCACCTTAGGTGTATGCTTGGATTTTCTCACTTTCCCTTGTAGTTTCTCCTTAACCTCTTCACCTTTTTTGCTCACCTCTTCCATCTGTTGTGGTGCCTCTATCTCTATTGCTTGATCAGGAATCCTAACTTCTGGTCTGAAATAAATGGAATGACCAATGTCCTATGTTTGAAAGCAATGAATGGATTACTCCTCCTAGCATCATAACAACATACTTCTTAAGCCAATCTTGAATCTCCAAAATCAATTCATCCTTTACCTTCAACACAAAATATCTTGACACTAACTCAATATCACTTCCCTCCAAAATCAATTCATTCTTCTTGTCTACTATCATAACATCTCCAAGTTTAGGAGTGGTTGCAAGGTTCTTGTCCTTCTCTTCTTCCACTTTTATGAACTCCTTCCTACCTACCATAGTCGCATTAGATCCCTTAGTTTTTCCTTTAGCTTCCTCCACCAATGGTGTCAAAGTATAGGCGACTCCATCTTTTTCTATCTCATAGGTATTCCTCCTTCCATCATACATTCAATGTCATCTATCAGTTGTTTTTGGTTTGTCCTTGATGTCAAACTGGTTTGCTGATATGAATGTGATATGAATGTGATGATATTATTGGTGGATGTTGAAATGATGCATTCTTAGCTTATTTTGATACACGATGATTACAATTGATTTAAATGGTCTTTACACATGGTCCATTGCATGCAATTACAAGTTTCAGATTTCCATGTTTCAGTTTTTGATACATGTTGGTTACTAATATTGCTATCATTTTTTTTAACAGGGTGCTACAAGACAGATTTATCCTTTTCATGATTTCAAATCATAGATTAATTATATGGTAGTTGATGTTTGACATGGTATAAATGATGATATTTTCTTATTGAATAGGTATATTAGAAACTATGCACAATGACTTACACATACTGGCAGATATATTTGAGGTATACATTTGTTTTTATATGGCTGCATTTTCATTTGGGTAGAAAAATCAAATGATATTTTCACATCTTATGTTTGCACAAAACATACAAGATTATTTGTTGTCTTCAAGACACATAGGGTGTCAAAATTTGATATATGATGTCATAAATCATGCAATGTTACAAGGTTTTGGACAGCTTGTTCTTGGAATCTTTCTTGGTCAAATACATGTGACATTATCCAAGTCACTTTGCAAGGTTGAATACTAAATACAACCTCATTGTGATCATGTGATATCGGCATTATAAATGTTTTTTTTTTTGCAATAAAGTTTACAAGGAGATTTTGTTGGACTTATATTAATAAGGTTTTGGGTTCATCCTAATAAGGTTTTAGTTTGTTTTGTTTGAACATATATGGCATCAGGTAGCTTTCATGGTATTTTGTATTTGAGCACAATGCATGTGTGTTTGATCACATTGCATCAGTATTTGATGTGGTAATAAGGAAATGGGTTAAATATTAACTTCCATTTGGAAAGGTGTTTACACCATGATTTTCTTTGGTCAGAATATCTTGTCAAAAGTGTTTGTTTGATTTATACTCCTAAAGAGTATCGAGTATACTAAGCATGCGATTTCAATGGAATAGACTTTTTAAAATTCTTGGCAATGATATTAAGCATCAATATTGTTGATTAATGTTTTGAGTCTAAATCAGGCTTTATGGGACTCAGTACTCATGTGACTTCACTTCACTTATTGTGACTTGGCATTGGCAGTAAATGATGTAGAATGATTTTGTTGGCAGTGAAGAATTGTCATCAGATTTAAAAACATAATAATGGTTTATTATTTGTTATATTTTGATTTGTTTCAGACTTCAAAACATCATTATGTTTGATAAATTCTTCGATAGACTTGGAAGAAAGAAATTTAGGGCAATATCATTGTGAAGGGTTTGGAACCCTAGCTGCCATGAGAATATTGTGTTCACAGTTGCAAATATGTTCTTCTTTGGCTGACACTAGAGGAGTTAACTGAGTTTGTTGCAAGCATGGATAGCAAGTTATGAGCTAGCAAGAGCTTGGTAGTTGTTAAGGAAGTGACAATGGCTCCTTTAGCTGGGTAGTTGTGGTTGACTTTATCGATCTTTGTCTGGGATTTGTTTGATTTCTTCATTGCATAATCAGGTATTATTTTTGTTGTTTGAGGAAAGTAAGAAAAGGAATTTAAAGCTTCTTGAAGCTTGAATCATAACTAAAAAATGTGTTTACTTCTGTTAAAAGATATGCATTTGATATTAAGAAAAATTACCGGGTAATGAAGTGATTTCATTATCATGGATTAAGAGTTTGTTTAAAAATGAGAAAAGGAGAAGAAGATCTACAGGTTGTATCTAAATTTTTTTTAAAGGGTTTTTTTACAAGAATTGTTTTAGGGTTGTTCTTTTTGAACCCTAACTCGAGATGGTTCTTACAATTACAAAAAAAATATTCAAAGATTTTTATGCATTTTATTTAAGAAGGATTTTTGTGGCATTTTCTGAGTTGATATACAAGAAAGGAAAAAGAAAATGTTGTTCAGTCCTGAAGTTGTATTGCATTGAAAATATCTATATTGTTACTCAAATTATTGCATTTGGGAAGATATTTCCATTCTCATACAACACTCTTCAATGTGCTCATTGAAAATCCTTATGGTCTACTATTGAGATTCTAGGACTATATTTGCACTTCTAGGGTTGTAATAGTATACTGTAATTGTTTATTCATTGTACTTTGTGGAGTGGGTGCTCCTAAAAAATGTAGAGGATTTGGTGCTCCTAAAAAATGTAGAGGAGTTGGTGCTCCTAAAAAATGTAGAGGAGTTGGTGCTCTTGTAACTTAGGAAGTTGGTGCTTCTAATTTGTGTGGATTTGGTGCTCCTGAACTTTGTAGAGTTGGTTCTCTAAGTGAATAAAGAGAAAGTTTTTCTAGTGGTTTTTATTCCCCAAGAGGGTTTCCCACTCAGGACATATAATGTGTTATGTGATGAGTCTTTATGTGATTGTTTTTCATGGTTATCTAACTTTCATAAGTTATTAGATGCATTAATGTTTGTTATCAGTTGTTATTTCTATAGTATTCTATTGTTACAAGTACTTTCACAGTCATATGTTTCAAACTGGTTTAAAATTTATGTTTAATCAAACATGCTTTGCATGTTGTGATGTAAAGCATTTAGTCCATCACATTACATGTCATTCATTGACTCACAGTTCAAGATTGTTATGTTTCAATATGTCATAATGTAATAAAGCTCTTTGTTGTTTCAATGCTTATCATATTTCATTCAGTTGCACAATTGTTGCAGTGTCACATAAAGTTGCATTGAAATTTGGTGGTCTTAAAGTGATTCAAAGATGTTGGTCTTCATGTACATGGTTTTATGAGTTGCACCTATTTTTTTATCATGCTCTGGTTGTTAAACAAGTTCAGTCACATCTTTTGTAAATACAAGATATCTCACACAAGTTGTCTAAATGAACTGAATTAATGTTGTCATATCTTTGCTTATCTCTTTTCATGAATGCTCTCAAAGTGATTACTCTACTCTGTTGTCAATAGAAAGGATATCTGAACCTAATTTTTTTTTTCAAAGTGTAAAAGGTTTAAAATTTTTGTTTTGTCTATCAGACATTGATTCACCCCTCCCCCTCTCAGTGTTTGTCCACTGTCCATACACCAACAAGTGGTATCAAAGCGTAGGGTCCTCATATAACCTTGGATTGATTCTATTTTTTTGGAGTTGGTCAAACATGTCACAGACTATGTGGTTTTGGACAATCAAAATTGAAATATATCTGATCTCAATTGCTATTGATGTATAGAGCTAGACCCTTGCATAAGTCCAATCAAGTTCTTGATAAGAGGATTACTATGGGTAGGTGCAAAATAAATATAAGTCAGAAGAAAAACACTAGTGTCAAGTCTAGTGAAGTATTGTCTCAAGAAAAGTCTTTTCCATTTGACTCTATAAGTGTTAATAAGGAAACTCTTGTAGAAGAAAATATGTCTACTATAGATCTTGATGGATTCATAATAAATATAAATGGATCAAATATACAAGAGTGTGTTAGTTACTCTGAGGGAGTAATTCATTTTGAGGAAGAACTTATTTCTGCTCTAGATGAGATTAAGAGGCTTAGAAAAGTAAATCAGAAATTAGAGAAGCAACTCCAAGAAGATAGGGAGGTTAAGGATAAAATTCTTACAGATCTTAAAAATGCAGAAAAACTGGTTATAGATTGTAAGCATCAACTTGAAGAAGAAAACAAAATGAAGGAGGAGAATAACTTGCTAATAAAAAGACAAGAAGAATCAGATAAATTAATCAATAGTCTAAAGTTAGAAGTTCAAGAGTATAAAAGGATAGCATATGTAGCAAATTCTGATTTGGAAGTTAAAAATATTGTGTCAAAAACTGGAAGGAGATAATTGCTCTAAATAAAGACATTGAAAGTGTCAAGCTTCAGAGAAATCAAAAGTTTGCACAAAGCACCATTAAGCTAAATGAGATGCTGAATAAGAAAAAGCATCACAAAGATATTTTTGGTTTAGGATATGAAAAAGGACAAAGTTCAGGAGTTCAAGATGAGTCTCAACATGAAATAGTATTTGCAACAAAAGATGGATAGAGTTTCAAGGTTAAACAGTCACAGAGAAAAAAGATACATTTGGGTCATCATGTTGTTGTTCAAATAGAAGATAAATGTGTTGATGAAAGGACAACAAGATTAACAAGACCTCCATTTATCAGGTATAACTACTCTCAATTTCATGGCTATTGCTATTGTTGTCATGCTTATGGTCATAGAGCAAGAAATTGTACAAGAAATTGTAGGAGGTATGGAAGATATGATAAGAGAAGTTTTGGAATGTCAAGATAGTATGATTTATTTACTCCTCAAATTGGTTATAATATCACATGCTTTAAGTGTCATAAACTTGGGCATATGGCACAACAATGTAGGAGTAAGTTGAAGGCATCATCTAAAAACAAAAAAGTAGATGCATTGAGCAAGAGAAAGAAAGGGACTATATAGGTTTGGAGAAGAAAACAAAACCTAGAAAATGAAAATACTAAACTAGTGCATAATTCACAAAAGGGATCAACTATTGCCTGAAAGGTCAGCATGAGGTAAGGGGGGGTTGGTTATTGTATTACTCTTCAACTCCTTAGAGAAATTTTGAAGGTGTGTAGAATAATGCTTGTATTACAATGAAAGTTCTCTATGATGTTCAAACGTTGCTAACTTTAATGATGGAGTAAGTTGATTTGCATTAATAGAAATTTTTGTTTTATAGAGATGTAAGAGAGGAGGACCACTACATGCAAGACCCCAGGTCACAGAGGGTCAAGATGTGAGAGGCTACCCTAACTTACCTCAGCTAAGTGCAATGTTTAGAGTATGAGGATGAGAATGATCCTACAACCACTCATCAATCCTGAGTTTTAAGGTGGGGCTAGGTGAGTCATTTTTTAGGTCCAACTCTGCGCCTCAGGGATCTCTCTACCCGAGGATGTAAACGCAGACTTTGGATGACAGCGCGACGCACTAGCATCTCAAAGGTGTGTTGTCGTCCGTATGGTTAGACAAAAGCCAAGACAAGGTTTAACTCATTAAAACAACTAATGACCTAGCTTAACAACTTCTAAGAGAAAAAAAATACTATGAAGTAAGAGAAATACAAACGAAGGTGATAAAATAGATATACTAGAGCCAAGGTGACGAAGACGATCTCGTAGAAGAGCCTATTCGCTAGCTAGCTCCACAAAGTGCATCCACCTACACACAACAAGAGAGAAAATGTTGGGGAGGTTGTTTACGGGCCTACCTCAGTCAAACCCCAGTTTAGGTGTTTCCACCACCACAGACAACCAAAAGAATGAGATAAAGAAGCAATGCGTAAGGAAAGAAAAAATCACTACAAAATAGTACTATGTTACTCACCAAATGATAGAGGAGAGGAGAGGGAAGCTTACCACCTCCACCAAGAGCACTCAAGGCTGCTTGGGGGAGAAATGAGAGGAACTCAAGCCTTTATTTCAAATGGTGTGGTCCCAAACGTGCTCTACCGAGTTGATGGAGTGTGATATTACTGTAATAGAATGCTTGGAATGCTTAGAAGTGAGTGAAAATGAGCTTGTGGAGTGATGTGAGAGTGTGAGTATGGAAGCTTAATCTATTCAAGAATTCTAAAGAGTTGGAATGCAAGTTGAAAGAGTGAATATGAAGGAATGAGGAAGAAAATGACCATGTTCGGGTCAGTCAGCCGAAGGAGGTGTGACTACTTCACTGTCAGTGAGAAGAGTAACCCCTTTGTTGGCTTAGCCGCAGGAATCTACTAGGGACGTAAGCACGCCATGTGGACATCTGTGTGCTGCATGGGCATCCCCGATAGAAATGCCTCCACTGACACACAAAATAGGCTCCATGTGGACCGCTAACAGTAGGCTTAAGTAAATTTAAGCCTCCAACTTTGGTTTTCTAAAGTGTATAAAGGAAAAAAGGGGAATTGTGCCTAGGGTGAAAATTCGCTCTTATACATTTTTCCCCTACTTTAGCGAGCATGAGTATTGATGAGTTCTTGGTAAAGTAGATCAAGAAGAGAGTAGGGTTAGAAAAGTATACCTGAACCGTTGAGGAAGCAGTACTTGGTCTGGCATACTCGAAGGTGCACGAGATGCGAAGGACTCCATAGCTGCTCAGAACTATGAAGTTGGAAAAAGTTCCGTACAGGCCCACGAACCTGCAAGGAGGCAACCCCCAAGATCTCTTGCATGTAGGAAGCCCCAAGGAAGCGGACTCTATAGAGTCAGGAAGTAGCGACACGTCTACTCGTAGATAAAACATGTCTGAAGCGATGACGTGTCTACCCGCAGATAGAGCATGTCTGAAGCAGTGAAATGTCTACTTGCAGATAGAACATGTCTAAAGCAGCAACACGTCTACCCACATATAGAACATGTCAAAAGTGGCGACACGTCTACCCGCAGATAGAGCATGTCTGAAGCAGTGACACGTCTACCCAAGGATAGAACATGTCTAAAGCAATGACACGTCTACCTGTTGATAGAGCGTGTCTAAAGTGGTGGCATGTCTACCCACAGATAGAGCATGTCTAAAGTGGCGACACATCTACCTATAGATAGAGTGTTTCTATAAGCAGTCAGTCATGCAGACCGTAAAAATTTCAAAGAGCTCCCTTGGGAACCCTTCAAAAGGAGAGGGGTCCACTCAAGGGACACGTTGTTTGAAAAGTAAGGTCTAGTCAAGCTTCCCCCAAGCTAGATGCAAAAGGGGGAATGGAATGAGCCTAGTCGAGCTACCCCTAGGCTAGATGTGAAAGAGTCCATTCATTACAAAGGCTTTTGAAGAAAGGGTCCCTAAGGAACCCGCCGTGAAGAAGAAAGGGGGTCCGCTCAAGGGACACATAATTCAAAAGTGACTGTTCACCTTAGAGTGATTTGTCATCAAGGAATACTTTTGAAAGATGTTCGCTTCATCAAGGAATTCGAATGGAAGGTCATGCCCCCACGTGAGGGAAATTCAAAGTAGTTCCCACTTTAGGGGAAGGTCTTCAAGTCATTTCTTTATGAACCCATGATGAAGGAAACACGTTCTGTTAGGGGGCCAAGTTGAGAATGCAATTCCAAGGAAAGAATTGTTGTGAAGACTTTCAAAAAAATATTTGTTGACAACAAATTCATTTTCTAAAAATTGAAGTGTTAAAGAAGAACATTTTCACACATAGGAGGGACAACTCAAGCAAAGAAGAGAGAAAGAAAAAGGGAAAGCAAAAAAGAAAATACAAACAAAAGACACAGGGGGATCTAGTTTAGCGGGGTCAAATCTGTCCAAGCTCATATAATAATAGGTAATCGCAATGCAAGGAGAAATATCATCAATCCCCAACTAGATCAGGAAGAATGCACAAAAAACAAAGTAAAAATAAAAAATTGGGTCAACATGGAAGGGAAGCCTAAATGCCCCCAATGCTTTGCATCATCCCCAATTTATCGAAAATCAAGCACAGACATGGAAGAATGATGGTACAATAGAAGAAGGTTCATGACACAAAAACCACGCTTGTATCCAAGCACCAACAGGGGTGACAAGGGTCATCCAGGCACACATAGCATGAGTATGGGGGAACACATCACAAAACACACACACACAAGATCAAGAAAAGGGGACCTCCTCCTAACATTGATCGGCCAAGAGGTCGTCCACTTCCCAATCTAGATCCTCATAAGGGGAAGGAGGATGAGCTTGCAAGGGTGGAATGTTAATAGGAGGAGCATTCAACCCTCCCACAATAAGGCCAAGGAAGAGGTCCCCTCAAGGTCCACTCCACCGAGCTCCTATGGAGTCAAAGTCAACGATTTTGTGAAGATCGCCGATAGGGCTAGGACTTCGTCCACAGAATTAAACATGCATCCTGCAGGAGCATCATGCTTATGCTCAGTGGACGGACATCAGCAAAGGCGACTTCAATGAAGGAGCGATAAACACTTGTACCCATTTAGGGTTAGGCACATTTGTACTCAAAACAGAAGCTGAGAGCGGATCAGGCTGAAGAGAAATAGTGGGAAGGGAGGAAGGAGACGTTGTAGGAGATCCTGAAACAAGAGCAGTTGATTATTCCTCCTTCTATTGTGAGGCGGATTGCTTGGCTAGGAGAGCCTTTCACAGACACTTGTGCTCACGTACAAGGTGGTTTCTACGGCTCTTGGAGTTAGAAGCCAGACCTTGCAAAGGGATAGGAGGTTCCTGCTCGACCATAGGAATGTCCACTATGGCCATTTCGAACAGAGGAATGGGTTCTTGTATAGGAGCAGGGGGAGCAGCCTGAGGAGCGACAAGAGGAGTTGACTTGAGAGCCTTGACAATAGGCCTCTTTTCGCTCACTTCCTTAGGAGCAGGAGCAGTAGGAGGCCACAGTGGTAGAGACAAGGAGGACTCTCCTCGAAGGATCTTCTTCCTCTCATACTGAATGGTTCTAGGCTCTATCAGTAGAACAGGAAGCTCGAATGCGATACGCTTAGGCTTTTCCAAGTGGACACCAAAGGGTTCTCCTACAAATGAGGAGCATAACCCAATGGTACCACAACTGAGCGAGAAGAAGCATCAGATTGGGTAGCGAAAGAAGGAGGATCACAAGACCGCTTCTCTTCTTTCCTCTTTTGAGCCTTACGGCTTCATTATCAACCTTCAAACAAGCCCTATGTGAAATAGCATAGGGCGAGGGAGGATACCTCACCTTCAGCCTCAGACGTCCTTTCCTATAGTTCTAATATGTCTTATGTAAAAGGTTTGTCCTAGGCGGAAGGGGACCCATGGACGTAGGCCACGGGTGATCCAAGGAGTAGCTACCACGTGCAACTGGCAGTCGATAGCAAGTGTTGTGGATCACGTGCATGAAACCTCTGTGGATAAATTTTAAACATTTATGCACAATGGAGGGTACTACATTCATCGCTACCAACCAAGGGATACCCAACTTTACACAGAAGAGTTTGGACCCATGGATGATATCAAATAAGAGGTTTACAGACTTAGGCCTAACTAAGACCGATAGGACAATGCTACCCAAGGGGGGTATGGAAAGCCAGTCATGTGTGCGAATGAAACTCATGGGAGCATCATATCCATCCTTATGTAAAAATATAATTAGCATAATCTCCTCTATTATTATATTCACTTGTTATGTTGGGTCAATGAGAACACCTGCTACAATGTTCCCATTGATCCATGCAGGAATGTAAAGTGGAGATGGTTCCTTGTTGAAGCCCATCGGTAGGTCCTGTGAACTAAAGGTTATGCCAACACTACTATCCACAGGTTGCACAAAGGGGATGGGTTGATTCAAAAAGGAGGCCATTATGCACACTAGAAAACACCTTCATAGAATCCCCAAAGGTTATTGGATAAGACAGTGACCCAATTAAGGTTTCATCATGCAATACCTTTGGAACCTTCCAACTACGCCACCTAGGGGTCACAGGTTGGGTTGCAAGGTGACAACCTTACAACACTCACACCTACAACACTCCTCGAGTACAAGGAAAGGGACTGTTAGTATTGCAAGAACGGAACAAAAATCGTTCATGCCAGGTTCACCAAAAGTGTAAGAGAGGGGGACCACCACATGCAAGACCCCAGGTAATGGAGGGTCAAGATGCGAGAGGCTTCCCTAACTTACCTCAGTTAAGTGCAATGTTTAGAGTCTGAGGATGAAAATGATCCTATGACCACTCGTCAATCCTAAGTTTTAAGGTGGGGCTAGGCAAGTTAGTTTTTAGGTCCAACTATGTGCCTTAGGGAGCTCTCTACCCGAGGACGTCAACATGGACTTTGGATGATAGCATGGCGCCCTGGCGTCTCAAAGGTACACTGTCGTCCATCAGGTCAAAAAATAGCTGAGACAAGGTTGAACTCATTAAAATGACTAATGGCCTATCTTAACAAATTCAAAGAGAACAAAACAATACTATGAAGTAAGAGAAATACAAACAGAGGTGATAAAATAGATATACCAGAGCCAAGGTGATGAAGATGATCTCATAGAAGAGCCTATTCGTGAGCTAGCTCCACAAAGTGCATCCACCTACACACAACAAGAGAGAAAATTTTTGGGGGGCTATATAGGGGCCTACCTCAGTCATACCCCCATTTAGGTGTTTCCACTGCCACATATAACCAAAAGAATGAGATAAAGAAGCAATGCGTAAGGAAAGCAAAAAGCACTACAAAATAGTACTATGCTACTCACCAAATGATATAGGAGAGGAGAGGGAAGCTTACCACCTCCACCAAGAGCACTCAAGGCTGCTTGGGGGAGAAATGAGAGGAACTCAAGCCTCTGCTGCAAATGGCGTGGTCCAAAACATGCTCTACCGAGTTGATGGAGTGTGATATTATTGTAATAGAATACTTGGAATGCTTGGAAGTGAGTGAAAATGAACTTGTGGAGTGATGTGAGAGTGTGAGTATGGAAAATTAATCTATTCAAGAGTTTTGAAGAGTTGGAGTGCAAGTTGAAAGAGTGAATATGAAGGAATGAGGAAGAAAACGACCATATTTGGGTCGGTCAGCCGAAGGAGGTGTTACTACTTCACTGCAAATGAGAAAAGTAACACCTCTGCTAGCTCATATGTAGGAATCTTCCAGGGATGTAAGCGTGTTGTGCAGATGTCTGTGTGTCGTGCGGGTGTCCCCGACAGAAACTCCTCCACCGACAGACAAAATAGGCTCCATGTGGACCACCAACAATGGGCTTAAGTAAATTTAAGCCTCTGACTTTGGTTTTCTAAAGTGTATAAAGGAAAAAATGGGAATTGCACCTAGGGTGAAAATTCACTCTTATACAAGAGAACAGGTGACAAACTTTATGCATATGCAAACCTTTGAGTGATGGTGCAATCTTTATGGGTGAATGTTTGTTTGAGCATAAAACTTATCTCTTTGTATTTTTTTCAGTAATCAAGGTGTGAGCTATATGTTTTATGGTTTCGATGACTTAAAGTGAGCCTTTATATCTAAAATAGTGTGGAGACTATAAAATATTTGTGCATCTATGTTCTTGAACATTTCACAAGTTGTTGTAACAGTGATGGGCTCTTACAAAAGAAAAAAAATTAGGACTATCATGTGATTTCTATGTCATTGTTTTACAATGTGAGCATTTGTTTCTCTTGACAGTTTGTATCTTGTTACATTGTATCTTGCACTAAGAATGATGGTCATTGGTCATAGTGAACAAACAAGGACTATGAGGTCTTGAAGGAAAGCATAACATAATAAGTAGTGGTGGTACAGGGTATTTGTTTGAGTGATATCAATAAAATAATTCTTGGCTCTTAACATAAGATGTCTAAGCACTGTGATTTCTTGATGTGCACACCATTCTATCTCTATTGTTCTTCATATAAAGAGTTTGTGATACAGGTTATCTATGCTTGGAGTCTTCGTGATAGAAGTGACAAGGGGTTGCAGATGTAATAATCAAATTGGTGACAGAACATTGTGTTCTTGTGACAGTGATAGTTGTTTGTTATAGGAACATGTTGTTTGGAGTTGTAATTTTTGGTTGACATACAGATTGTCATGTATTTGATATACTTCTTGCTAAATATCATGAATGGTACATTTTTATTAATGTCTGAATTTGTTATGCTTTCATATTGTCAGAAGTTGTTCTCTTCATATGCTATCAAGAAGTTGTTCTCATGGTTGAGATAGTACACAAAAACAGAATTATGCTTTAATGGTTTTCATGCAAATTTCCATGTCATAATTTAATCTCAGGGTGTCAAGGATGGTGATTTCGAGGATGAATGCATGATAATTGAAGGTTGTTGTAGTAAAGGAACATAGATCTTATGATTATAACTTTCCTAAGATGCATATCAGTCAGAGGAATCAATTTATGTTAAAGAAGTGGTATAGTGATGAAGTCATGAGCAGGTGCAATTTTAATGTTTCTGCAGATATCGAAGCATTAGTGGAGAAACTTGATTTGATTAGTAAAAATGATAATAAAGAATGCATAAAACTCTAATGTGCTTGATGAATTTCAGTGGTATAATTTCTAGTGGTTCTTTATAGTTCACAAACTAAGTTTTTTGATAGCTCAAAATTACTTGTTTTTGCATTGATTCTAAAGGATACTTGTCAGGATTGTTGATGATTTATGACAGTCATATGATCTAGAGGTGGTGCTAGTATCAAATGATCAAATGTGCAAGTGACAACTTCATGATGTTATTGATTCAATGGTTTTTTTACAGTGTGCATGGCCAAAGGATCTGGATGTGAGATTGGTGTTCTTGGATAGAGGTGTGACAAAGCTCTATTGGTTCTTGGTGCAAAATAGTAGCCGAGGGAGATTTTTTCTATATCTTTCACTCGCAACTCTTTTGCATATTTGATTTGTTGCTATATTTATCTACTTGCAGCGGTTTATTGTGTTGGATAATTGGTTGGCTTCTCAGTTTTTTTCATGTCATCTCACATTCTCCTCTTTCATCCTTTGTCTTTGAGGAAAAAAGGGGGAGAGATGATATGTGTTTTTCCATCAAGGACAAAGGGGAAGTTTGTTGGCTCTCATTTGTTTTTGGTTTGTCCTTGATGTCAAAAGTGGTTTCCTGATATGAATGTGATGATATGCTTGGTGGATTTTGACAGGATGCATTCTCAGCTTGTTTTGATACACAATGATTATAGTTGATTTACATGGTCTTTACACATGGTTCATGGCATGCAATTACAAATTTCATATTTCCATGTTTCAGCTTTTGATACATGTTGGTTACTGATATTGCTATCATTTTTTTTAACAGGGTGCTACAAGTTAGATTTATCCTTTTCATGATTTCAAATCATAGATCAGGTATGTGGTAGTTGATGTTTGACATGGTATACATGATGAAATTTTCTTATTGAATAGGTATCTTAGAAACTATACACAATGACTTACACATATTGGTAGATATATTTGAGGTATACATTTTTTTTATATGGCTGCATTTTCATCTGGGTAGACAAATCAAATGATATTTGCACATCTTATGTTCTCACAAAACATACAAGATTATTTTTTGTCTTCAAGACACATAGGGTGTCAACATTTGATACATGATGTCATAAAGCATGCAATGTTACAAGGTTTTGGACAGCTTGTTCTTGGAATCTCGCTTGGTCATATACATGCGACATTATCCAAGTCACTTTGCAAGGTTGAATACTAAATACAACCACATTAGGATCAGGTGATATTGGAATTATAATTTTTTTTGTTTTGCAATAAAGTTTACAAGGAGATTTGGTTGGACTTATATTAATAAGGTTTTGGGTTCAACCTAATAAGGTTTTAGTTTGTTTTGTTTGTACATATATGGCATCAGGAAGCTTTCATGGTATTTTGTATTTGAGCACAATGCATGTGTGTTTGATCAAATTGCATCAGTATTTGATGTGGTAATAAGGAAATTGGTTAAATGTTGACTTCCATTTGGAAAGGTGTTTACACCATGCTTTTCCTTGGTCGTCATCTCTTGTCAAAAGCATTTGTTTGATTTATGCTCATAAAGAGTATCGAGTATACTAAGCATGTGATTTCAATGGAATAGACTGTTTAAAAGTCTTGGCAATGATATTAAGCATCAATATTGTTGATTAATGTTTTGAGTCTAAATCAGTCTTTATGGGACTCAACACTCATGTGACTTCACTTCACTTATTGTGACTTGGCATTGGCAGTGAATGATGTGGAATGATTTTGTCGACAGTGAAGAATTGTCATCGAATTTAAAAACATAATAATGGTTTATTATTTGTTATGTTTTGATTTGTTTCAGACTTCAAAACATCATTATGTTTGATAAATTCTTCGACAAACTTGGAAGAAATAAATTTAGGGCAATATCATTGTGAAGGGTTTGGAACCCTAGCTGCCATGAGAATATTGTGTTCACCGTTGCAAATATATTTTTCTTTGGTTGACACTAGAGGAGTTAACTGAGTTCGTTGCAAGCATGGATAGCAATTTGTGAGCTAGCAAGAGCTTGGTAGTTGTTAAGGAAGTGACAATGTCTCCTTCAAGTGGGCAGTTGTGGTTGACTTTATCGATCTTTGTCTAGGATTTGTTTGATTTCTTCATTGCATAATCAGGTATTATTTTTGTTGTTTGAAGAAAGAAAGAAAAGGTAGTTAAAGGTTCTTGAAGCTCAAATCATAACTAAAAAGTGTGTTTACTTCTATTAAAGATCTGCATTTGAGATTAAGAAAAACTTACTGGGTAATGAAGTGATTTTGTTATCATGGATTAAGAGTTTGTTTAAAAATGAGAAAAGGAAAAGAAGATCTATGGGTTGTATCTAAATTTTTTTTAAAGGGTTTGTTTACAAGAATTGCTTTAGGGTTGTTCTTTTTAAAACCTAACTCAAGATGGTTCTTACAGTTATAAAAACTATATGCAAACATGCTTATGCATTTTATTTATGAAGGATTTTTGTGGCATTTTCTAAGTTGATCTGCAAGAAAGGAAAAAGAAAATGATGTTTAGTCAAGAAGTTGTATTGCATTGAAAATGTCTATATTGTTACTTAGATGATTGTATTTGGGAAGATGTTGTCATTCTCATACAACACTCTTCAATGTGTTCATTGAAAATCCTTATGGTCTACTATTGAGATTCTAGAACTGCATTTGCACTTCTAGGGTTTTAATAGTATATTGTAATCATTTATTCATTATACTTTGTAGAGTGGGTTCTCCTGAAAAATATAGAGTTGGTGCTCCTGAAAAATGGAGTTGGTGCTCTTGTAACTTAGGAAGGTGGTGCTTCTGATTTGTGTGGAGTTGGTGCTCCTGAACTTTGTAGAGTTGGTGCTCTAAGTGAATAAAGAGAGTTTTTCAAGTGGTTTTTATTCCCCAAGAGGGTTTTCCACTCAAGACATATAATGTGTTATGTGATGAGTCTTTGTGTGATTTCTTTTCATATTTATCTGACTTTCATAAGTAATCAAATACATTAATGTTTGTTATTAGTTGTTATTTCTGCAGTATTCTGTTGTTATAGTCATATGTTGCAAACTGGTTTAAAAGTTTTGTTTAACCAAACATGCTTTGCATGTTGTGATGTAAAGAATTTAGTCCATCACATTACATGTCATTCATTGACTCATAGTTCAAGATTGTTATGTTTCAATATGTCATAATGTAATAAAGCTCTTTGTTGTTTCAATTCTTATCATATGTCATTCAATTGCATAGTTGTTGTAGTGTCACATAAAGTTGCATTGAAATTTGGTGGTCTTAAAGTTATTCAAAGATGTTGGTCTTCATGTACATGGTTTTATGACTTGCACCTATTTTGTTATCATGCTCTAGTTGTTAAACAATGTCATTCACATCTTTTGTAAATACAAGATTTCTCACACAAGTTGTCTAAATGAACTGAATTAATGTTTTCATATCTTTGCTTACCTCTTTTCATGAATTCGCTCAAAGTGATTACTCTACTTTGTTTTCAATAGAAAGGATATTTGAACCTAATTTTTTTTGTCAAAGTGTAAAAGGTTTAAAATTTTAGTTATGTCTATCAAACACTGATTCACCCGCCCCTCTCAATGTATGTCCATACTCCAACATAGCATGCCTATCAAAATTCCAAGGCCTCCCTAGTAGCAAATGGCATACATCCATAGGTAATATGTCACATAAAACTATCCTTATACCATCCTATATTGAAATCCACCCAACTTTATTCATTCACCAAAACATATTGAACCTCATTCAACCAAGAGACTTTGTAAGGAGCAGCATGTGGTATCTTAGGAAACTTAAGTTTTTCAACCATCTCAGTTGAAACCATGTTATCTGTACTTCCTGAATCAATAACAACCTTACAAACCTTACCCAAGCACTTACAAGTTGTCTTGAAGAGAGTCTTCCTTTGTGGTGGCTCCTTTTCCACTAATGCTTTGATGAGTGTTCTCCTTACCATGAGTGATTCTCCAACTTCTAGAGCAACATGTTGTGATGTTGAATTCACACTATCATTGCCCTCTTCTTGCACCAATGAGCTCTCCTTTCTCCTCCATGTGAAGTAGAGGTCTAACCTTCATTACATTTCCATGCTTGATGTCCAAACTTGTTGCATTGATAGCACCTTCTTATGAACCCACTAGAACCTCTTCCTTGACCTCCAAATCTGCCTCTAAAGCTTGATCTTCCTCCTCTAAATCCACTTCTCTGATCAACAACTTGTTCTTGGAATTTGCTTGCATCTTCTTGGTTCTCATATGACTTCCTTGCATTAGAGAATGAATCTCTTCCTCTAGAATTGTTGCTTCTACCCCTACCTTGCTTCTCTTGCCTTCTCTTCAATTTTTCTTCAGCCTTGATGGCCAATTGGTAACATTCTTCCACCGTTCTTGGAGTGGTGAGGCTTAATTCATCTTGGAGGTTGAATCTCAACCCATTCATGTATCTTGCTACTGTTTCTTCATCATATTTTGTATGACCTTCCCTTATACTCAATTTGTAAAATTCCTTTGTATATTTTTACACATCCATCTCCTTTTGCTTGAGATTTTGAAGCCTCCTAAACAATTGTATAGTGTAATTAGTAGTTAGGAACTTACCTTTGAGTTTAGCCACCATCCTATCCCAAGAGGTGATCTTAGACTTTCCTTTATTTCTCCTTTCACTTTGTACATAATCCCACCAAAGCAAGGCATGTCCCTTCAATTTTTTCTTGGCCAACTTCACCCTTTTATCCTTTGGTGCCTTTTATCCTTTGGCACATCTTCATAGTCAAAATAGTTATCCAATGCTCCTATCCAATATAGGAGCTCTTCACTATCCATATTTCCTCCATACATAGGTAAATCAATTTTGATCATATGCTCATCTCCCTTAACTTCTTTCAAGAGCTTTGCCATCCTCAAGTCATCAGGATCTATCTCTTCCTTGGACCCTTGAGAACTTTCCTCTTCCCCTTCTTCTTCATGGTCACTCACATCACCTGTGATCATACCTCTCTTCTAACTTGTTTCTAGGGTAGAAAGCCTCTCCTTCAACTCTCTCATCTCTCTAGCATGCTTTTCCTTCAATGCATTCACTTCTCTAACAATCATATTCCCTTTTGGAGGCATTTTATTGTCTTTTTCACTTCAACATTTCTCTCTTATTTCACACTTTCCCTTTTTATAGACTTACCTATGCTCTGATACCAATTTGATGTAGAGCAGGGTGGAAGACTTAAAACTAACTCAATCCAACAAACTTTGCAATTCTAGAACCGTAACTTGGTGATTTTCTCTCAAATCCTCTTATTCTCCTTGTAGCACATAAAACTAGGTTTTTCCCACATAATTCTCAACCACACCTCATACCTAGAAAATAGTTACATATTTGGATACCAATTAAGGAATTTTTCAACAACCAAATTTTCAAGTGGGGTTGTTTTGGAACCTAAAGGTCAAATTTTTGCTGCTACGCTTTGTAAGAGGCCTAATTAGGCTTGTTTGAATGGGAAACAACAATATTCTCAAAACCCAGGCTTCAAATCTTCACACCACTAGTTCATACATGTCACATTGGGTCTTCCCAAACATTTTCCATCATTTCAAATGATTCCCCAAGAGTTTTCCACCAAACCCTAACTCCTATACAACTTTTATGCCAAAAACACGAGGTTAAACCAACTAGGGCATCACCAAACCTGCACTTAACACCCTCCCCTACTCCTACAACATTGTGCACACTGAAAATACACTATCTACATACATTCCACCAATTTTGAGGCCAACTCATCAATGGAATGGAGAGGAATTCATTTTTTACAATCAATGCACACCTGAGTAAGGGTTTTAAACCACTTTCAAAAAATCTACTCTAACTTCCTCAAAACTTGATGAAATCAAATGAAAACCAAATAAAATGACACAATATTGAATACTCCATCAATCCCAATGCATAAATTATCACTCCTAGGCCATACCAAGCCGTACAAACCCTTGTAGAAGCAAATTAAGCTTTAAAATGCAAAAAAGAGAGACTATTTTCTTATTCAAATTCAAATTTTCAACTTTAGAATCTTTAACCCACATTCCCCAAAGTTTTCAAAGGCATTAAAAATTCTTTCCAACCATTCACAACTGTCTTTTTAAATCCTAACTATTCAACTTCCCACAAAATGCAAAAATGCAAAAGTTGCTTGACAATTTTTGCAACTTTTTGCAACATTGAGCAACCTTTTACATTTCGACCACTTGACCAAACCTAGACCCCAAAGACCCTATTGACACCCCTAAAAACATGAAAAAATGATCCAAAGGACCTTATTACATCAAGAAAACATAAAAACCAAAATTTATGCATGAAGTCTCATGGGTGCCCTGCACCAGATATGAAGCAATCATTAAGATTAATTCGACAAAGGTTAAGAAGGAGATGGAAAGGATTTGGAGAAAGGAAGGAGAATCTGAATTATCAATTTTATCTGTGCTGACCTCCAGTTTAGACAATCTCATTAGAAACTAAGCCCATGCAATGGCTTAGGGGGAGCAATAATAGAAAATTCTAAAAACCCCCCCAAACACCAGATGGCAGGTAGTCATGACACGAAGATATGTCTTAGAAAAAGGATTTTTAAAGTTAAATAAGAGAATTGCGGAAGGAAGTATTGCGATGTGAAAGTTGGCTTGAAGTTTGACAACTTTTTCTATAGCATTTATTGCTGACACATTTATTGATACGGGTCAAATCATGGAGAGCTTAAAACATGTTTGAGAAGACAAATTCATTTTATGCAAAGGAAATACAAAATGAAGAAGATGAAGTGGACTCGAGGTGTGCTCTGAAAGCCAAACATCAAAACCCTATTCTTCGTTAAAGAAAATTACAGAGGTATTTTTCTTAAACAATTATTTTCCAAAATTTTCAATTGGAATGCAATGGATGGTTCGAAGGTTGTGAATGTTTCAGAAAAATTAAAAATCAAATTAAAGTACTCTTTGAAATAAAAATTGGAAGATTCAACAAGTGCATTTTATGGCATTCCCCTTAGAGTGTTACCTACTGAAGACATTTATGCATACATTTACAGAAAAATTGAGGAAATTTCACCTGTCCGATTAAGTATTTTTTGGAAAAATGAATTGGAAGGAAACTATGATGCATATAAAACCCTAGTTGAAAAGAAATTGGATGTATGGCAGAAATTTCCACTGTTTGAATTCAACAAGAAGTACATTCGAATTGCATTAAGCATGATTCATGATGAGTATATCTAGATTGATGGTGCACACTTGATAACCAGAGAAGCCATAAGGGATGTGACTGCTTTATGGTCCTCCGGACAAATTTCGAGATGGAAGTCTATTGATGGTCAAGAGTTAATGGAGATGATAGGAGAAAATTTTGAAGGAAAATAATTTGTCTTCAGTACAATTGAAAATCCAATCATTCGATATGTTGCAATGCTTATTGGACATAAAATTTGCTTACCCAATAATGACTACACTGTCTCTACTACTGCTACATACATTGCATTTGATATGATTGAGAATGGTATGAACTATGATCTTTGCGAGCTACTTCGACATCATCTAATGAAGAACTTGAAAGAAATAAAAATTAATAAGAATACATTCTAGTACGGTACTTTAATAGTTTGCTTACTCTTTTACTTTATGAAAGAGATACTAGTTATTGGAAAGGTTGAATGGACAAAAATAAAGCCGATAGCCCACCAGATAAGGAATCTCATGATGAACTTGGTAATTTGGATGCTCAAGAAACCGCTCTTGCAACATTCTTTGGAATGTTTCAGATGAGGATGAATAAGAGGACAAGAATTCTAGAAAGTGTGGTGGAAATATACTCTGGAGACATCAATTTCCTTGTCTCTACTGATTTTTTTACATGGAAGTAGTTGACTCTAGACTTGTGTGGATTTCTGGGTTGGATTATGAAGTAATTGAAGAAGAAGTTGATCATTATGAAAAAGTGTTTCTAGAAAGCCCAAAGGACCCCAATAGAATAGATGTAGAAGAAATGTCTATGGTTGAATCCTTCGGTAGTACAAAAAGAATAGGAAAGAAGAAAAAAAGTGTTGTTATTAAGCAAGAAATCATTGAACAAGAAGGAAGTCAATTTGAAATAACCCATGACCATAAAAGTGTGAACATACATGACCTAGATGATGCATTAAAAGACCTACAAGAAATGATTCCTGATGCTAGATTTAACTCATCTATGTCCACTTTGGAAAATCTCAGGAGCATAATTGATTCATTGAAAGTATAGATCTTCGAATCGAAAGAGCAAACATGAAATGGGTCAGAACCAAGAACTACAAAATAAAACCTAGAAGGAATCAAGAAGAAATGTGAAGGTGCACACCATAGATTTTTGAAGGAATTAATAGATTTTCAAGATTGTGAAGAAGAAGCTCAGGAGTTAGTATCTTTCCATCTAAATTGGTCTAATTGGACATTAAATGCAAGAGATGAAATAAGACAAAATGAAATTCAGCTGAGCACTCAAGCAAATGTTTATACCTTGGCAAATGACAAGGACAGTTAGAGATGGCCCTACATTATGCAACTGTAAGATAAATTATTTAGCCTACAGAATCAGAGAACAGAGGTGATCAAGCAATATGTGGCATTTAGAGATTTGGTAAAAATTAGGCACACTCCTATATCCAGTGCCCTTACTAGTGTTGACAGTCTATCAAAAATAAATCTTAGCCCCAACACTATGAAAGAAGGTATAGAGTCTTTAACAAAGCTTGAATTACTATACAAGACTCTTGCAAATGCAAAAGGTTTTTGGGAAGAAGGTAAAGCTACATGGTAGGATATCCTGAAGAATCTCAAAGGATCTTCTTCAGGTTAATATTTTCATATCTTTGATCAATTTTTGATGCATACATATATCCAAGGAAAATTTTACCAGACCCCTACATGACCTTTGCTATTGATGTCAAGGGGGGATAGATAGATAATAAGAAGAAAAATATTTTTTGAAAAACCATTTTGGAAGTTTTAGAAGTCAAGGACAATTTTGTAAGGGGGGTATTCATTTTGTTTTGTATTGGTATGAATTTTTTTTTGATATGCATGTTACCATCAATGCCAAAGGGGGAGATTGTTGGAAGTTTGGGAACCTATTTGCATTGATGCAACTTGGAAACATGAGCATGAGGTGTATATACATAGGTAGATTTGGCTGGCCCAGTGTTGTCATTGATGTCAACATTGTGGGAAGCATCTTTTGGTGGTATGTGTATAGTACTATCTATACCAGAAGTTGATCTATCATAGGTTTGGTTAAGTTTTCTTCATTGATGATGTTGTGGTCTAGTGTAGTGGTTTTTGGGTCTGGACTTCACCACAAGAAGAGATGTAACTCTGCTCTCTTATCATATTATTATGACTCATTCATACTGCTATATTCAATATCTTGAGAAGTTTTGTGATGCATACTAAAAGTTATCAATGACAGAGTTCAACTCTGTATACTACAATCATCTCTTTGTTCAGTACACCAATGTGGGAGACTCCACATTTTCTTGAGAAGATTATTTTGATGATTTGGATCTAAAGTTAGTCTCTCTAATGTTGATGCAAAGAGAAACTGCAGTAATATCAGAGCTGGAAGGTGTTTACTTTGAGAAGTGTGTGTTGGATTGGAGTTTTTGTGATTAGGTCTTATTCTTGGTTGACCTAATGCATGATACATGTTGAGAGGATTAATTATACATTGAGGATGTTAGTTGAATTTATTTCAGGTCCATGTTGACTTGAAATTGAGAATTACACATTTTTCTTGGGAAAAAATATGTTTTTAAATCTTGTATGGTGCTGAAAAAGAGCTATTTTGAATTTTTTTGTTTACATCTAAATATGCCAACCTAATTAATGTATGAAATGTATTTGTATATATATATGGGATATTTTGGAATAGAAAGTGTGTGTGTGTGGAAGCAAGAGAAATAAGTGGATGTGTGAACTTAAATGACATATAAGATGCGAGTGGTGTTCAATGGTAGAAGTTCAAAATCATAGTAGAATTGTTGAGTGACTCCTAAGTTGGGAAGTACTTCATATTTAGAGCTTCATTGGAACTGAACTCAACACACAAAAGGTGTATTGCATTAGTTCATACTTTTGATAGTGAGCTATATTATTTTGTATCCTGGCAATGAGCCATATCATTTTGTATTTTGGCTATGAGCCTTTTAAGGACAATGAGTCCTAGTAGTGAGCCCCTGTAATATACTATATCCAGATATAATATTATTGTGAGTTAATCCTCACTGTGGTTTTTCCCATTTTGGTTTTTCCACGTAAAATTCTAGTGTTGATGTGTTTTGTGGTGTTATGTTCCTTTCAATGTCTTCATTCTTGTTTGTAGTTATATGTGATTTAAAAATTGGATGGTTTACAACTGAATGGTTTAATAGAATACTAATTCACCCCACCCCCTCTTAGTATTTTGGACAATCAAATTTTGTTCATGTATCTGTAGTGAATGTTGAAATTGTTGTGAGTCAAGTCAGCTTACTATATATTGATAGTCTGATATGTGAGTCATGATATTGATAGTTTTTCAATTTCCTTTTTAGCTTAGTTAGTTATTTTAAATCAATTTCAATCGCATCTATTTCATGGCTATGGATAGGTGTTAGTTTTCCAAAACTACTTTCTGGTTAATTTAACATACCTCATATTTCATAAAATTCAAAAATTCAAAATTATATCAAAAGATGGAGTTGTACCTCAACTTAAATTCAAAGGAAGATCACCAATGTAATGGTGATCTCTCCAACTATTGGTGATTGATTAGTTCTTTTGGGAAGAATGGAGTCAATCAAAGTTAATCATTTAAAGGATAAATCTTTCAACCAACAAATTTTTGGCGACTTTGCTAGGGAAGTGTGTAGAAATTAAAAAGGTTGCCTTATCATGATTGAAGATGGTGTTACCACATGAGAATTATTTTCCTATCTTGCAACCAAATTTAGATTGGGTTATGGGTGAACAAGAAGATATCATTTCACAATTGAATACTCTTGTGTGGAGATATAGAAGAAGTGTTATTGATTATATGAGAGAAAATTTTGTTCTTGATGAAGAGGAAGAAAGAGCATGACAACCGATGCAAAAAGTAGTGGAAAGAGCTCCAAGGTTAGAAATTGTTTGGTACCCACACCCTCTACCTCACCCCAATAATGGTCAAAATCATCCTCCAGTTCAAAACCTACAAGCAAGGAATTGATTCAAAGTAGAAGTTTTTGAAGTAGAAATGGAATTATCTCTCCCTGAATAGAGGTTAGTGACTCTAATTTACAAATTTCTCTTTGTTTACACAATGCTCCTTAAATGGATTATGCTTCATCATTGTCATGGATGACCCATTTTGGACCACTAGCATTACCCAAATTTTTACCTCTTTTTGTTGGATCCAGTGACCATTTTCAAAAATTTGTTGGGGAAGAAATGCAAGAACTTGAGGATCACATACAGCCTTTTACAATTTCTTATGCAATCTCTGGAGTTATGGGGGAAAATGTGGTAGTTCGACTTTTTGTAGAGTCTCTAGTTGGTAAAGCAATAAATTGGTTTTGATGGTTAGATGACGGATGTCACTAATTGGAATATTTTGAGGAGTAAGTTTATTGAAAGATTCAAAAGTCATTGATACAGTTGCCTTGTTAAGGTCCCTTTGTAGAATTCAGAAGTGAGAAAGTGAAAGCATGAGAGATTTCGTTGATAGGTGTGATCAGGTGAAAACATGGCCCCAGAAACGAGCAGCAACACAAAACATGTAAGGAACCACCTAAATTCCTAACACCTCAAGATTGGGAAAATGATTAGCTTAACAAAACAAAATGGAGCATTTTACCTCATTGATCTATTCTTTTGGTTGGCCCTTCGATAGTTGACATGATATATGCTCCTCTTGATGGAAAAAGATGCAAGTGTGGGATGCAAGATGGATAACAAATGGATGGAGATGGATACAAGTGTAAATATTTGGCTAAGTATGGCTCAAATGAAAAATTTGCAAGAGTTTGATTAGCACAATGATCTCCTCCTAAAATGAGAGAAAAAAATGGGTATTTATAGAGAATTTTGAATTCTCTAGAGAAATGGACGGTTGAGTTTAAACCAAAGGGGCCAAGATGTAGGGTCATGGTGAATTGAGAACTCACAAGCCCTCACATCTTGACATGTGGCATGTGAAGTGGTTTGAAAAAAAATGATGTGGATATGATATGGAGGTACTACATAGTACCTTGGGATTTGGACAAGACCTCCTCATAAAGGAGGTCCTTGTCCACATGTGGGTGAGAGGACATGTGAGGAATTAAAAATTCCTCAAATATCCACATGGGAATGAGAGAAAGAGTTTAAAATTCTTTGAAATACATTGGGGGATTAAATATGAATTAAAAATTCACATGGGGAAAGGGGTGCCTTCTCCAAAAAGAGAAAGCATTTAATAGGGTTGACTTAGGACACATTCCATAAATGACATGGAGATTAGGTTGACCTAATTAAGTGATTAAGGTTGTGCAAGTACCTAATTAGACAAATTAATGACATATTAGAGGCAAGTGGGAGATTATAGAGGATGTGACCCTAATGATGATTAGGGGTGTGCACATCCTAACCATAAATTAATTATGATTAGAAGAGGGTTATATTTCACATGTCACTTGATGTGACAAGTCAAAGATCACACGGGGAAGAGAAAAAAGATTTTAATATTCCTTGGAAGGATAAAAGGAATTAAAAATTCCTTAGGAGATTGATTAGGCTAGTTAATGAAGTGTTAGAGGAGGGTTAGGTGGCTAAGAGAGATTAGGGGCCAACTTGCAAAATTTGGAGGATGTGACACATCCTAATCAAGGATTAGGCATGTGCACTTTCCTAATGATGGAATTAGAAGATGGATTAGGATTAGATGGAAATGATGGTGGATGTGACATGTGAGGAATTAAATAAATGTTATATTTATTTAATTCATTTGATGAAAGGAGTATTAAAGACATAAGGTATTTAATTATTAATTGAATACCTTAGGGATTTAGAGGAACTTTAGAGGTATTAATTAAATAATAGTGATATTACTTAATTAATGCGGATAAGGGGATGTTTAGATGAAAAGGGATAAATTTGGATAAATTAAGTGTCCAAATTTAGGTGTCTAGAATAGGTTCACTAGAATTTTGAGACAAATTCCACATCCCAATGTGCCCACTCAATCCAATTTGGTCATTGTCTTTACGTCCACTCTACACCTTGAGGTACAATTTCTTTTGAGACGAAGAAGAGTGGTTGAATTTGAAGTCGCAAAGATTGAATCCATAAGGATCGAGGATGATTTACTCTTGTCCAAACATTTTGATCATTCAAGAGCTGAAACACCACCTAGTAGAAGTCTCATCTTTGGAGTAAGTCGCGGAATTTCAATTTAAGACAATTCCCCTACTTATGTTGTTGATACTCCAACTTGAATGGGTAGTGTCAAGAAGAAGCTTCAGGTATACCTAGAGTTGATGACATAAGTGAAATGTATGTCGAGCATTATGGACATGAAAATGAATATTCAAATTCTTCAAAAGATGAGGACGATCCTTTTCCCCATAACGTACCTTTTTCTTCTATATGGATAGACAAAGGTGTCAAACCACCACCAAAATTTGTAACTCAAGTAAAGTCAGCCTCCTTTGAGTTCAAGGCTCTCATTTTCAAGGTAGATGAGTCAGTTGATCGACTCGCAAGGGTAGGAAAAGATGGTGAGAAGTCAAAAAGGTGTAAAAAAATTGAATGTGGAGATGTATCAAGTAACTTTAATGTTGTATATGTCCCTAATAATCATGGTGGAAAATTTGAAGTTATAAATCCTTTGTTCAAGTCTCATGAACTTAAAGATGCAAGTTTTCTTACCCCTGTCCTTGACATTTCTGATGAGAATAAATATAGTGGGAGGAATGGTGGAGATTTTGATTCTGATTTTGACTTGGAAGAAAGGAAAAGAAAAGATCAAGGGACACATGTTGATGTTATTTCTATGTTAGATGATTCTTCTTATTCTTCGAATTAGAAGTTAAGAGTTCCTGATGAGTAATACCCACAATCAAAGGCCTCATTTATTTGCAAGGTAGAAGGGGAAATTAGTAATTCAAAAGATGTACATCTGCAAGAAGGTAAAGCATTAATCCTTGCAAATCTCACTTGGAGTAGCAATGCACATGCATTGAATGAAAGTGATAGTGTGATCTATGCTTCTTGCCAACATGTTAATTCAAATTCAAATTCAAATTCATACTGGCTACAATCACTCTTTGTCTCAATCAATAAAATGATCATCCTAGAAGCCAACTTACTCTGAGTGGTGAATGAAGATATAACCAAATGCCTTTCCACACAAGAATTGATTGATATATATGAGGGGGGTGGTGCAGGAGCACCATTGGTGCAAAATTGTCAATTCAAGGTTATGAGGTCTAGGCTTTAGATTTTTTTTTGAGTTTTGTTTAAAATAAGGTCTATAACACCATATGAGGATGTAATAAGTCATTTTTGATGAATTTTGGGTGTCTAGGTGGTCAAGTTTGCAAAATGTACAAAACAATGCAAAGTTGCCAAGTTAAAGTGTCAAAAGTTGTAAATTTGCCTTGTTAAAGGAATTTGAAGAGTCAAGTAAGTTTAAAGGGTGGTTAGGAAGTTATATCAATTTGGTTTTGGAGGGAAATAGTTTAAAATTTGGTAAGGAACTCGAAATGAGGTTTTTGAAGCATTTGTAAAGTTTAAAATATCAGATATACCCTGCTTTTACTCCAATTTCCTGAAGATTTCCATGTACAACAAGTTAGCAGCAGAAAGTACAGTCCATACATAAAGTATTTGGTTCAAATTTATTGTGGAATCTATAGTCTAGTATTTCTACTTTTATTTTAATATAATTTCAAGAATTTTCATAAGGTTTTATGAAATTTATTTCTAATCTTCTCAAACCGGCCTGATTTTGTAAATTCAAGGGTTTTGAGACAATAGAATGGATTTTTGACCCATTCCTCTTTCTGTAACCACCATGCCTTGAGGAATGGGTCTGCATCATCTCAAATAAGGTGTGAGAATGATGAATTAGTGCTAGAGAGATCCGGAAAAGATGTTGGGTGTGAAGCCCTAGTTGAGATATTGTGTTTTCCTATGAAAAGTGAGGTTTCGGTGAGTGAAATTGAGTTTTTGAGTTAGGAAGAATTATTTTATGTGGGATTGAGCATGATTAGGATAAATAGGACCTGATGGAGGTGTTGGTAAGTTTTTTTGAGCATAGGAGGTGTGAGATCCAATAAGCCCTAGGGTTTCTAGGCCTAGAAAGAGGGTTTTGTTTGGCTATAGGATGTTTGAATTTCTGAGATCTAATTGAGGAATGTATGGTTTTGAAACATTTGAATTTCTACCCCAAATTTTTAGAGAGTTTGAAAAAGTATAGAGAGTAGTCCCTCTATAGAAGAAGGCTAATTTGAGCCCTAAAGAGTGAAGAATCCCTGATTTGAGTGATTTGGTTCAAAGAAGTCAAATGTGATCTGAGAGTATGTTGTTGAATGTCTAAATGGGTCCTAGAAGTCAGCCAAGTTGTGGCCTGAAAGGGTGTGAGAGTGGAGTTATACCCAATTGAATAGTTTTTCAATGCTATAAGGGAAAGAGTGAGTTTTGATGAATTGAAGAGATTTGGATGAGTTTGTGATTTGACAATTGTTATTGTTGTTTGGAATCATGTCAAGTGAGTTTGTAGGACCTCCCCCTACTACATCAAAGTGGTATCAGAGTGAGGGAGTAGTTCCTTGAAGAGGCAAGATTGTGAAGATTTCTCCAAAGGGAAAGAATATAGCAAAGGAGATGAATGATTTGAAGAACCAGTACATTAAAGAGATCAAAGAACTAAAAGAGAGATTGATAGCCTTAGAAATAAATAAGAGAAGAGAAGTAGTTGAGAGAAGTGAATCAGAGGAAGAAGATGATGAAGAGTTTGAAGATGTTGAAGAAGAACTTGATCCAGAAGATCAGAGAATGGCCAAGTTGATAAAGGCAATAAAAGGTGACAAATACAAGGTAAAAATTGATGTGCAAAATTTTGGTGGAAATTTGAATGAAGAGGAATTGTTAGATTGGATAGCTTCTTTGGATAACTATTTTGAATGTGAAGAGATTCCTGAAGAACAGAGAGTAAATATTTCCAAGACAAAGCTTAAAGATCATGCACTTGTATGGTGGGATTATCTACAGTCATAAAGAAGGAAACAAGGCAAGTCCAAGATTGTGGATTGGGACAAGATGGTGGATAAGTTAAAAAGTAAGTTTCTTCCTTCAAATTATTCAATTCAAATGTTTAAGAAGTTGCAAAATTTGAGACAAAAGGAAATGAATGTAAAGGCATACACTAAATAATTTTATAGATTGAGTATGAGGTCTAATCATAATGAAAATCAAGATGAGAAAATAGCTTCTAGGTACTTGGGTGGATTAAGAATGAATATACAAGATGAGTTGGCTTTGACTAATCCTATAAATGTAGAGGAATGTTATAAAATGGCATTAAAGGAAGAAGAGAAGGTAAAGAGAAGACAAGATAAAATAGTAAGAGGAAGAGGCAACACCATGAGAGGAAGAGAAAATTTCTCTACTCCAAGGCAATCAACTGAAAATCAACAAGAAGAACCAAGCAAGAGAGATGAACAAGTTGCAGATTTTAGAGGTGGATATAGAGGCACAAGGGTAAATTTTGGAGTGTTCACTTTCAGTTGTTTATTGTTTGTCCTTGATGAAAAAACTTGGCTTTCAGTTGGTTCACATGGTGATTTTATATGATCTTGGTGGCACATGATGTTTACAGGTGATTTACATGGTTGGTACTGATGTTTAACATATGTTCATTATAGTAGGACATGTGTTTGGTTTAGGGAATATGATGTTTTGGCTCTTGATGCATGTTGTTGCTAACAATGTTTATTTTTTGAGGTGCTACAAGTTAGGTTTTACATGATGACATGTGTTCTTAATGTTGGCAATGATTGATGTCAAAATCACTTGATGTTGGCAATGATACTTTGTGGAATCCTTTTGTGGACATGAGTTTCAGGAGATTCATGACTATTCATTTTCAGATTTCAAATTGATGCTACTTCACTTTCAGGATATCCATGATGGTTCAATTGTTTGATCTACTCTACATGATATTCTTTCAGTGCTTAGATTATGTTGGACTAACAGATTTGATAAGGCATTGTACATGGTATTCAGGTTGATCATGGCATAGGTTATTTGATCATATTCTGATTGAGCATTTGCAGGTTCATTTTGCTAAAACAATCAGTGCTTCAAGTGACAAAACATTCATTTTTTCAAATGCATAAGGACTCCACATTTTTTGGTCTTTATTATCACATTTTATTGTGTTTGAATGTGTTGATTATGCACATTTGTATATTACTTGGCATATATGTTTGGTACTATAATTGTGTCATTAGATATTAAAAAAAATAGACACTATTATGTGAGCATAATTGGCATCAAAAGGTGATTAAAGTGGTTTGCATGGTTTATGTATTCTAAACCCTATCGGGTTTCTTTGTGCATATGGTATTATTGTATTGGTTTTAAATGATAAGTCACAATATACATGTGACTAAACTTCACCAATAGCAGATATTATATCAGTGTGATTATTTTTGTCGACAGGGATATTATGTGGCTTCAACAGTCCTTGAGAACTAATGATGTGTGTCAGCATTCAATGGTCTCAAAAGCATTTTAATGATTGATTAAATCATGTGATATGATGTTGTTTCCCACCAGACTTCAAAATGATTTTAATCATTGTGTATTCTATCAGATTTCAAATGATTTTTTTTTTGGTTGAAGTCTTCGAAAGACTTGGGGGAAATATAGGGCAGAGTTATTATTGTTTCATTGTGCAAACTTGTGAAATCCTAGCCACCACCATGGAATTATAATTGCAGATTTATGGTAAAATATTAATTGAGGAAGTTGAAAACAGGCAGAGTTCGTTGATGGAATTATTCAGCTGGGCAGATATGATGGTCTTCAATAGAAATTCATGGTATTTGTTTCTATTTCTCCCACTATTTACAAGTAAAGGAAAAACTATCACATACTTTTGGTTTTGCATTGAGATTTTTCTTGCTAAAATAGTTGTTAAGGGTATTAAAAGGATCTTATTATTTGTTTTTTTGAAAAAAAAAGAAAGGAAGTTGTTTTATGCACAAGATGATAACATTTTGTTTCTCAGTTATTCAACTGTTGGCCATAACTATTACAAACCCTTATGGATTATGTTGTTAATAATTTTGTTAAAATGCTTAATCTTTTGATGATCATGATTGAAAACCCATTAAGGTTTTTGGAATCTTATCTAGAGATTGTTCTTATAGTTACAAACCTGTCTGTAGAGATGCTTATGCATTTATTTAAGAAGGTTTTGTTGTATTTTTGGGGTTAATGAGAAGAAGAGAAAAAATCTTGTGAAACATCATATTTTTATCTTTACAGTGACAAGAAACTCGGTTTACATTGAAAATCGTTAAATCTCATATACTTTGTAAAAGATGTCAATTTTATACAACATTCTTCTTCAGTGTGCTTATTGAAATATTTACATACATAGTCTTCTATTGAAATTCTAGAGTTGCAGAATATGCACTTCTAGGGTTCTAATAAGATGCTATAATTGTCATGCATTAAAAGGAGTTGATTCTCCTTGGAATGGGTGTTCCTAAATTTGTAAGGGGTTGGTGCTCCTAGAGTGGGTGCTCTAAATTCTGCATGTAAGGAATTGTAAACAAAGGTTTTATTTAAGCCAGTAAGGCATCATTTTGTAGTGGTTTTTCTACCCCAAGAGGGTTTTCCACTCATCAAATCCATGGTCTTATAGTGGCATTGCTTTGTTATGATAATATTGTTGGATTGTGATGTTTGCCTTTATCAGTTCATAGTTGAATGATTTCCTTTTCATTTCTGTAAATGTTTATACTAAAGATGTCCCATTAATGTTATGAACCTTCATTCAAGTGAAAGCACAAATAGTTCATTTAAGTCTATCCATACCAATGTCTTATTCATATGCTTAGTTGATATACAAGTCAAGTTTTCTTCATAAATTGTCATTTATTTTCTTGATTTAAAAGTGAACACAAATCCTTGCTCTTTAAAAAAAATATTACGGCTTTCATAAATCACCGATTCACCCCCCCCCCCCTCTCAGTGATTTCAATCTTCCAACAATTGGTATTAGAGCGTAGGGTCCTTTCATAGATCTAATCCACCTAGGATTGATTCTAGTTTTTGGAAGTCAATCAAACATGTCACAAGCTCAAGAAGGTAATTTTGTGACTAGAGCTCCACTGTTTGACGATACAAATTATGTGTTTTGGAAAGTCAGAATGGAAACATATCTGATTTCAATTGATCTTGATGTTTGGAGCATAGTTCTAGATGGTTATGTTGTTCCATCCACAATACCCACATATTTTGTTGAAAAGAAAAAGTATGAAACTAATGCTAGAGCCAAACATGCTCTTTTGTGTGGCTTAACCAAAGATGTAATTGTTAAAGTCATGCATTGCAAATCTGCTAAGGAGATTTGGGAAAAACTTGAAAACATTTATCAAGGAAATGATAAAGACAAACAGTCAAAGATTCTTACTCTCAAAACTCAGTTTGAGGAAATCAAAATGAATGATGATGAAAAGTTGGTTGAATATTTTTTGAGAATAAGTGAAGTTGTTAATGTAATGAGAGGTTTAGGAGAAGACATAGAAGAGTTAGATGTGGTCAAAAAGGTCATTACAACCTTACATCCTAAATATGAAACTAAGGTTTCAGCTCTTGAAGAAAAGAAACACTTTGACAAGCTTACCTTAGATGATCTACAAGGAACTCTTACTGCCTTTGAAATGAGAACTAGCAAAAAAAACTTACCAAGAAAAGAAATTGCTTTTAAAATTGAAAAAAGGGAAATTGTAGTTGAAAATGAGTCAAAAGACTTTGATACACAGGAATCTCACTTTGTTAGAAAATTGAAAAAGGGATCATGCAAATACAAAGGAAAACTTCCCTTTAAATGTTTCAACTGTGGAAAAATTGGACATTTTGCAACTAAATGTCCCTATGGTGATCAAAACAGTGATGATGAAAAGTCTGAAAAACTGTCTAAGAAGAAGGTCTATAAACCTAAAAAGAAGTTCAATTTCAAAAAGAAAAAGAGTTTGTTCAGTAAAGATGAAACAAACACTGAAGCAGAAGATTCTTTAGACGAAGAAGATGAGACTCTGTTTATGGCTGAAGTCAAACTACAAGAAGATTCAAACAACAAAATTGAGTTAGAAGATGGTGAAATAGATCTTGAAGGTGAGTTAAAATGTGCTTTAAAGGAAATTAAAAAACTTAAAAATCAAGTCCTTAAGAGAAAAAGCCGAATCAAGCAATAGTCTCTTTGAAGATTGAGCTTGAAGAATCTAAGAGGATTGAGAACTATCTTAAAACAACTGTGAGTTCCAAAGACAAAGAGATACAAAAATTGGAACAAGAAGTTGTTAGTCTTAGAAAGAAAATTGAAGAGTATGAAAGTAAATTAAAACTCAATGATATTCTTAGCAAGAAGAAACTAAATAGAGATAAAACTGGTATTGGGTTTGAAAAAGGTGAATGTTCAATTAATACTTCAAAGTAGAAATCTATCTCTACAAACAAGAGTTTCAAGCCAAATCACTTTAAATCTGGTAAGAATCATGTACATACTTTTGAAAATAAAAGAACACTATTTAGATGCAATCCTTTCTTTCATGGTTATTGCTTCTTCTGAAAAAAATTTGGCCATAAAGTGAGTACTTGTAGACTCATGACTTCTAGAATACCAAGGTTTGGGCATAAGCATTACTTGGGTTTTTTAATCAGGTCATATGCTTTAAATACAATACTTTGGTACATACAGTCAAACAATGCAAAGTTGATTTGCATAATAAATAGTAGAAAACAAAAATGGTATGGAAACCTAAATTTGTTAAAAGCATAGAGCAATCAATGCTTGTTCAAACTGCTTTTCATTCTAAAAAGAAGGACATTTGGGTCCTAGATAGTGGTTGTCCTAACCACATGACAGGGGACAAGGAAAAATTCATCAAACTTGAAGATTATATTGGTGGATATGTGAAATTTGGTGATAACACTATTATATAGATTAAAGGTAAATGTCCACTTCTGCTAAATGAGGACACTCCTATCTATGATGTGTATTATGTGGAAGGCCTAAAGCACAATTTACTTAGTGTTAGCCAAATCTGTGATAGTGGTTATCATGTTATGTTTACTAAACAGGGATGTGAGGTCAAGAACAAGTCTAGAAAGACTGTTGCAGCAGGGAGAAGGACTAAAGGTAATGTTTATAATCTCCTAGACACCTTTGGTAATGACAACAATGAAGGTATGTGTCTAATGGGTCAAGTTAAAGAAAGTTGGTTATGGCATAAAAGATTAGGACATATAAAATTTGACAATCTGGTTAGAATCAGTAAAAACCAGAATGTTAGAGGTCTACTAGTCCTTAACAAACCAGAAAACTCTATGTGTTAAGAATGTTTAATTGGTAAACAAACTAGAGTTAGTTTTAAGACAAAAGAACATTCTTCAACTAAGCCTTTACAACTAGTGCATATAGATTTGTGTGGCCCAACTAGAACAAGGTCAATTAATGGTGAAAAGTATTTCATGTTGTTTGTGGATGATTATACAAGAATGGTTTGGGTTACTTTTCTTAAACATAAATCAGAGGCATTTGAAATATTTAAGATCTTTCGTAAAATGGTTGAAAAATAATTTGATTTAAAACTTAAATTCTTAAGATCTAATAAAGGAGGAGAGTTCACCTCTCAGGAATTTGTTGATTATTGTGAACAACATGGTATTAAAATACAATATGTAGCCACTAAAAAACCTCAACAAAATGGGGTAGTTGAACGTGTAAACATAACTGTGAAGGAAATGGAAAGAACCATGTTAGAGGAGGCTAAGTTCCCTGACATGTATTGGAAAGAAGTTGTTCATATAGTTGTATACATTTTAAGCAGGGTGCAACTTAGAGTGAAATAAAAATTCACTCCTTATGAATTGTGGCATGGAAAGTCTACATCTATAAAATATTTTAAAAAATTTGGCAGCAAATACTTTATTAAGAAAGATGATGAACATCTAGGCAACTTTCAATCAAAGTGTGATAAGGGTATCTTTTTGGGATACTCAACTCAAAGTAAAGCCTATAAATGTTATAATAAAAGGCTTAACAAGATTGTTCAGGCAGTCAATGTGAAAGTTGATCAAAGACCAAGTTTAGAAAATGATCTTGTGCAGGATGATGAGGAAGAAACAAAAATAGAACTTGAAACAATACCTAAAAGTGTTGAGGCATCAAGTCCTAAACATGATGAAACAAAAAGTTCTGAAAATATTGTGCCCAAAACTCCTTCAAAATATTTTTCTAAAAATCATCCTCAAATTTAGATTATTGGGGATAGAAATGTTGGAGTTTAAACACGAAGAAAGGCTGCTAAACTTGAAGAACAAGCTCAAATGGCGGAGCATACAACCTTCTGTTTAGTCACTAAATTTGAACCTAAGAACTGTGATGAAGCTCTTTTGGATGAATGTTGGCTTAAGGCTATGCAAGAAGAGATAAGTCAAATTGAGAAAAACAAAACTTGGTAGTTAGTCCCAATACCTAATGACAAGAATGTCATAGGTGGCAAGTGGGTTTGCAGGAGTAAGCTTGATGAAAATGGAAAAGTTATTCACAACAAAGCAAGGTTTGTTTGCAAAGGCTATGCTCAAAAGGAAGGTATTGATTTTGGTGAAACGTATGCACCTGTTGCTAGACTAGAATCCATTAGAATATTCTTGGCTTATTCTATTTTTAAGGATTTCACTGTTTATCAAATGGATGTCAAAACTACATTTTTAAATGGTTATTTAGATGAAGAGGTTTACATGGAACAACCTGAAGGGTTTGTTTGTAAAGACAGGCCTAATCATGTTTACAGGTTGAAGAAGGCCTTATATGGCCTAAAACAAGCACCTAGGGCATGGTACTCTAGGTTGGATAATCATTTGATAGATCAAATGGCTTCACTAGAGGTGGTGTTGACAACAATCTCTATATCAAGATTGAAGGTACTAATATTCTGGTTGTTGAATTTTATGTAGATGATATCATTTTTGGCTGCAATAATGATGCTTTAACTAAAAAATTATCTCATATTATGGAATCTGAATTTGAAATGTCAATGTTGGGAGATTGACTTTCTTTCTTGGTGTTCAAGTTTCTCAACTTGAACATGGTATATTTCTCTCTCAAACCAAGTATGCTAGAGAGATGCTTAAAAGGTTTCAAATGGATGGATGTAAACCTATTAGTACTCCAATGGTTATTGGTTGCAAACTTACCAAAGTTGATGATTCTCCTGATAGTAATCAATCTAAATATAGATCAATGATTGGAAGTTTATTGTATTTAACTACCTCTAGACCTGATATAATGCAGGAAGTTTGCATGGTTGCAAGATTTCAGGCTTCACCTAAGGAATCCCATGTTACTGCTATTAAAATGATTTTTTTGGGTATATTCAAGGTACTCTTGATTATGGTCTTTGGTATCCCAGAAGCAATGATTTTTCTCTGATTGCATATACAAATTTTGACTGGGCTGGTTGTTTGGATGATAGGAAAAGCACCATTGGTGTTGCATTCTTTCTTGGTGATTGATTAGTGACTTGGCACAACAAGAAACAAGAATCAGTTGCTCTTTCCACTGTTGAGGCAGAATACATAGCTACCACTTCTTGTTGTACTCAATTGCTCTGGATGACTCAAGCATTGTCTTATATGGGTATCACAGTTTCTAAGCCTGTTTCTATTTTATGTGATAATACAAGTACAATCAATATCTCTAGGAATCATGTTATGCACTCTCGTACTAAACACATTGCTATCAAGTTTCACTTTCTTCAAGAAAAAGTGTTGGCTAATGACGTATGTCTACAGTTTGTTGCTTCACAATAACATGTGGTATATTCACTAAGCCTCTATCCAAAGAATTCTTTGAAAGACTGAGACTTAGATTGGGATTTATCTCTCAATCCCTACTTCATTGATTCTCCTCTATCTGATTTAGGGGGAGCTTGGTTCTATGGTTTCTCATTTACAACTCTCTATATATTTGTTGCTCTATTGCTCTATTTGTAGTTGGTTATTGTGTTGGAAAATTGGTTGGTTTCAATTGTTTGTTTCATGGCATCTCACATTCTCCTCTTTCATTCTTTATCATTGAGGCAAAAAGGGGGAGAGATGATGTGTTTTTCCATCAAGAACAAAGGGGGAGTTTGTTGGCTTTCAGTTGTTTATTGTTTTTCCTTGATGACAAAACTTTCCTTTTAGTTGGTTCACATGGTGATTTTATATGATCTTGGTGGCACATGATGTTTACAGGTGATTTACATGGTTGGTACTAATGTTTGACATATGTTCATTATAGCAGGACATGTGTTTGGTTCATGGCATATGATGTTTGGGCTCTTGATGCATGTTGTTGTTGACAATGTTTATTTTTTAGGGTGCTACAAGTCAAGTTTTACATGATGACATGTGTTCTTGATGTTGGTAGTGATTGATGTCAAAATCACTTGATGTTGGCAATGATACTTTGTGGAATCCTTTTGTGGACATGAGTTTCAGGAGATTCATGACTATTCATTTTCAGATTTCAGATTGATGCTACTTCACTTTCAAGATATCCATGATGGTTTAGTTGTTTGATCTACTGTACATGATATTGTTTCAATGTTTTGATTATGTTGGACTGACAGTTTTGATAAGGAATTGTATAGGGTATTCAGGTTGATCATGGCACAGGTTATTTGATCATATTTTGATTGAGCATTTGCAGGTTTAGTTTGCCAAAACAATTAGTGCTTCAAGTGACAAAACATTCATTTTTTTTCAGATGCATAAGGACTCCACATTTTTGGTCTTGATTATCACATTTTATTGTGTTTGAATGTGTTGATTATGCACATTTGTATTTCTTGGCATATATATTTGGTACTATAATTGTGTCATTAGATATTAAAAAAAATAGACACTATTATGTGAGCATAATTGGCATCAAAAGATGATTAAAGTGGTTTGCATGGTTTATGTATTATGAACCCTATCAGGTTTCTTTGTGCATATGGTATTGTGGCATTGGTTTTAGATGATAAGTCACAATATACATGTGACTAAACTTCACCAACAACAGTTATTATATCAATGTGATTATTTTTGTTGGTAGGGATATTATGTGGCTTCAAAATTCCTTGAGAACTAATGATATGTGTCGGCATTCAATCGTCTCAAAAGCATTTTAATAATTGATTAAATCATGTGATATGATGTTGTTTCCCACCGAGCTTCAAAATGATTTTAATCATTCTGTATTCTATCAGATTTCAAATGATTTTTTTTTTTTGGTTGAAGTCTTTGAAAGACTTGGGGGAAATATAGGGCAGAGTTATTATTGTATCATTGTGTAAACTTGTGAAATCCTAGCCACCGCCATGGAATTATGATTGCAGATTTCTGGTAAAATCTTAACTGAGGAAGTTGAAAATAGGCAGAGCTCGTTGATGGAAGTATTTAGCTGGGCAGTTATGATGGTCTTCAACAGAAATTCATGGTATATGTTTCTCTTTCTCCCACCGTGAACAGGTAAAGGAAAAACTATCACATAATTTTGGTTTTGCATTGAGATTTTTCTTGCTAATGTTGGAAGTGGATTCACTCTGAGAGGGGGGGTGAATCAGAGTGATATAAATTTTAACTCTTAAAACACAAATTAAACTTTTTAACCTTTAATGCAATATGACAGATTCTATTTGAATCTTAACTCAATGCAACTTTGTTTGTGCAAGTGAAACTTGAACCTTGACTTCACATATAACACTTATTAAAAGCACTATATGATATGTTCAACAGAACTTTATGAACAATCTTGATGTTCTTTTCAAAATAGAACTTAAAGACTTCACAAAATATAACTTTGAAAATATTCACATATGGAGTACAAAATGCAGATTTCAATTTGCTCTATGAAAGACTTTTTGTATCAGATTTACACACATTAAATTTGCATGACCAACATGAACATTTTAAAGTATCAGAGCATTGACTTACATCAATATGAAACAGAATGAGAGAGACAAATGATAACACATAACACAAAGATTTCCTGAGTGGAAAAACCCTCATGGGGTATAAAAAACCACTTGCTAAAAATTCCTTTTCATTAATCAAAAAGCACCAACTTTGTAACAAGTTTATGAAGCACCAACTTCATAGGAGCACAAACTTTGTAACAATATAGGAGCACCAACTCCACCTAAATTCTGAAGCACCAACTTCAGTAGGAGCACCAACTCTTTTACAAAGTTTCTCAAACACATGCAAACTGTCAGGACCTTATAACTACATTATTTTGCAATTACAAAATCTCAACAGAGTACATATAAAAGATATACAATAATTCACATTATAATTTGTACTGAATGAAACAGTACCAATATAATCTCACTGAAATATGCAATCTTTGTAATAAGGATTAGAGATATATACACTTTAAACTTTCTTTTTGAATTTTTCAAAAATACAAAGATATCACTGTAATAACCCCTTATTCTCTTTTCAACAATACTCTATTTGGACTTATAAACTCTCATCACTATTTTCTCTTTTTCAACAAATATTCTTTTCAAAACCTCTCAATACAATAATGGCTTATTGACATTCTTTTTATACAACAAAAAAAAACTGACACCTTGTACCAAAATGTAAGACCTCAAGTCAAGAACCAAACCCTCGAGTTAGGGTTTTGAAAAAATAACTGAAAGATACAGTTTAAACAAACTATCAATTATTTCCATAGTCATTTCCTTAATATTTGTTTCAAAAAAAAATTCAAAGAACAAGATTCGAAATCTTTTCAAACAACCAAAACATTACATTTTTCACCTTTTTCACTTCAAAGAAACAAGAAAAATGTTCAGATATTACCTCTGTTATGACATTTCAAACTGCAAACAAAATCCCATAAAATCCTCTATTACCTCTACTTCCAACTCGTGGAGAGTCCACCAACCAACTCACCATTCTTCATAATCTAACATATCTAAAATCCAAGCCAAAATACCAACTAGAACACTCTCAAGCTGTAACTGTAATATTTTCATGGCAGCACAGCTAGGGTTTAGGCTTGCAATGTGAAATGAAAAACATAACAATGACTTTTCCCTATTTTCCTTTATCATCGAGTACTCAACAAAAAACAATAATCATTTGGGATCCACAAACCAAACTGTAATCATTTTGAGTTCCATCAAACACCAACATCATAATGCTATAATAAAGTGCCAAATCACTACCCACATGTATTTCCAAGGAAATCATCATTCTAACATTCGACTATCCAAGTCACACATTGACTATATCACTGCCAAACTTCATGTAAAACTCGATACCATTGAAAATGTATATCAACTGTCAATGCCAAACATTAAGTGGAGCCTGATACCATGCAAAATGGTCGACTAAAAAACATTAAGTAAAATATGCACTTGATAACAATAGAGCCAGATAAACTAACTATAATCAGTCCATAATGCTAAATGTTAGTATTTTAAATAGTATGTGTATAAAGGCTCGAACACAATGTAAGTTGTGTATCACAAACATTAAAGTCTCCACCTTGTGAAAAATGCAAGAACCCGATATAATATTGAACCCATGTAAAATGTGAAGGCCCAAGTGTATGTCGAAATACACTTTGTATGAAGTGATATGGTAAGTCCAAGCAATACCATTGCTTATTGCCTTTTGTAAACATATGCATATATATATATATATATATATATATATATATATATATATATATATATATATATATATATATATATATATGTATTATTGAGTCAAAAATGAACTCCATGTTTTGAAAATATTATGCAACTATATACAATAGCCAACTCATGAATACAAATCTGACTATGTATCAATACCAAGTATAGCATGAAATATAACTTGAAAGGGCCCTACAAGAAAGCAATATACCTCATGTGAACTGAATCCAAATGCCATAGAACCAAAACCATATTATCTTCAATCTGAGTAGTGATGTAACAGAGCAATCACCTGTATATGTATAAATAGAATCAAGTAAGAACTGAAAATCATCATGCAAAAATGAGTCCCATCTGATTCGGTATCAAAATGATATAATGATCAAACATATAAAATGATATCACCTAAAATCCAATACCAAAACCCAACACTTGTATAAGCAAGATAACCTTTTTCTACACATGAAGCTCAACCTAATTAGTACCATGAGATATAACAAATCTAAATGTAAACCAAAGCCATAATATTGTCCATAGCCAAGGTACAAAATTCCAAAATAGGAATAGACCAAGAGTAAGCCAAGACTGAATCAAGTATCACAATGTCAATGCCAAAATGCCATGAGTCATAATACCAAAGTGACAGAACTGAACCAATGAATATGCCAAGACCAAAGTGCCATATTATCAGTTTTGACATCAAGGACAAATATGCACAAGGAGAAATCCAACAGCTAAAATAGTTGTTAAGGGTATTAAAAGGATCTTATTATTTGTTTTTTTGAAAAACAAAGAAAGGAATTCATTTAATGCACGAGATGATAACATTTTGTTTCTCAGTTATTTGACAGTTGGCCATAACTGTTACAAACCCTTATGGGTTATGTTGTTAAGACTTTTTTTTTAAATGCTTAATCTTTTGATGATCATGATTGAAAACCCGTTAGGGTTTCTAGAATCTTATCTAGAGATTGTTCTTATAGTTGCGAACCTATCTACGAAGATGCTTATGCATTTATTTAAGAAGGTTTTGTTGTATTTTTGGGGTTACTGAGAAGAAGAGAAAAAATCTTGTGAAACATCAAATTTTATCTTTACAGTGATAAGAAACTAGGTTTACATTGAAAATCATTGAATCTCAGATACTTTGTAAAAGAAGATGTTAATTTTATACAAAATTCTTCTTCAGTGTGCTTATTGAAATATTTATATACATAGTCTTCTATTGAAATTCTAGAGTTGCAAAATCTACACTTCTAGGGTTTTGATAGGATGCTATAAGTGTCATGCATTAAAAGGAGTTGGTGCTCCTTGGAATGGGTGATCCTAAATTTGTGAGGGGTTGGTGCTCCTAGAGTGGGTGCTCTAAATTCTGCCTATAAGGCATTGTAAACAAAGGTTTTATTTAAGCCAGTAAGGCATCATTTTGGAGTGGTTTTTCTACCCCAAGAGGGTTTTCTACTCGTCAAATTCATGGTCTTATAGTGTCATTGCTTTGTTATGATAATATTGTTGGATTGTGATTTTTTTCCTTATCAATTCATAGTTGAATGATTGCCTTTTCATTTCTGCAAATGTTATACTGAAGTTGTCCTGTTAATGTTATGAACCTTCATTCAAGTGAAATCACAAATAGTTCATTTAAGTATATCCATACCAATGTCGTATTCATATGCTTAGTTGATACACAAGTCAAGTCTACTTCACAAACTGTCATTTATTTTCTTGATTTAAAAGTGAACACAAATCCTTGCTCTTTAAAAAAAATATTGTGGCTTTCATAAATCATTGATTCACCCCCCTCCCTCTTAATGATTTTATTCTTCCAACATGGAGGTGGAAGAAACTCTAACACTTTTGTAGGTAGATGTTATCATTTTCAAGAATATGGACATCCTACTTGGAAGTGCCCTAAGAAGGCTAGTTCATCAACAAGTGGAGGAGAAAGAAAACCAAATAGAAGAGCCCAAATAGTTCAAGAAGATGAAGTTAAAAGTAGTTCAAGTTCAAACAAATTGATTGCAAGGGATAAGGTTGGAGAGATTTTGATGATTAAGAAACAAATCTTGAAGACCACAAAGGAGGAAGAGTTGCTTCAAAGAAAATATTTGTTTAGGACAGCCTGTAGATGTAGAGACAAGGTATGCAAAGTCATTGTTGATTTAGGTTGTATAGACAATATTGTGTCTATGATATGGTAGAAAAATTGCATTTGCAAAGAATACCTAGGAAAAGGCCATATAGGGTGTCATGGGTTAGTGAAAATTAGTCTTTGATGGTGAGTGAACAAGCAAGAGTTAAATTTCAGATAGGTCCATATAAAGATGAAATTCTTTGTGATATACTACCCATGAGTTGTTGTCATCTATTATTAGGAAGGCCCTGGCAGTTTGACGGGTTAGCCTTGCATAATGGTAGACAAAACACATACACCATAGAAAAAGATGGGAGAGAGTTTGTTTTAACTCCATTGGTAGAGGGTCTAGAAGAATATGATGAGATCATTATGTTTGGGAGAAAAGAATGTGTGAATGTAGATAAGGAAAGAACATGAATCTAGAAGTCAATGCAATGCTTGATACAGATAGGACATAAGATAGAAGAGGTGAGTCTAATTTGCAGACAATAGAAAGAAAGAATAAAGGTGATTTTGTTTGGCAAAAGAAAGTTGATGGTACAAAGTTTCAGACTGGTAAAGTATAGAGTAAGGTGGTAGAGCCTTTGGAAAGGCATGGAAAAAGTGAAGGCATCATGGTGGGGATAGTCAAGTTCCCTATAACAGTGAGCAAAGAAAAAGAACAGTCAAGAGATAATGAAAGTGATGGGATAGTGAGTAAAAGGACAGTGGTAAATGGTATTGGTGAAATAACAAAAAACAATACAGTGGTTTGTAATAAGAAAGATACTATGAATGGTGATATGAGGATAGTGGTTGATGGTATTAAGGAGACAATGGATGAAAGGACAAAAGTTAATACTGTTGATGTGATAGAGAGTAACAAGGCTGCTAGTACAGGGGTTTGTAAGGATAGAAGGACCGTGAATCTTGATGGGACAGTAAGTCACAAGATTGAAAGGATAGAGGAAAACAAGATAAAGGTGAGTGATGATGTTTGGGTAGTGAATAGAGTAGGTACAGGTCTGACATAGGTAATAAAGCCTAATGGAACAGTTGATAAATATGAAAGTGCAGATTTGACAGAGATAATTGATGATACAAAAGTTTCTAAGTTGGACAGTGATAAAAATGCAGATAAGAAGACTAGTGGACAGTGGATGAAGCATGAGGAACAGAGGAGAATAATGGCAGATGATGAAGGGAAGAGTACAGATATACATGGAGCTGTGACATCAAGACTTGAAGGTGGAAAAGTGGACAGGCACCCCATAGTTCAGAAAGAACAGTTGGAGCAAAGAACAAGTGAAGACAAGGTTGCCAAAGACAGTGAAGGGCCAAAGGAAATTCACAAAGGAAATAAAATATTACAAAGGAATGAAGGATATAAAGGAGGACATGTGACATTCATCTTTCCAAGGGACTTGGAAAAGCTCAAAGATGGTGTGTATGGTGCAGGAGCACCATTGGTGCAAATTTGTCAATTCAAGGTTATGAGGTCTAGGCTTTAGAAGTTTTTTTATTTTTGTTTAAAATAAGGTCTATAAGACCATATAAGGATGTAATAAGTCATTTTTTATGAAGTTTAGGTTTCTAGGTGGTCAAGTTTTCAAAATGTGCAAAACAATGCAAAGTTGCCAAGTTAAAGTGTCAAAAGTTGTAAATTTGCCTTGTTAAAGGAATTTGAAGAGTCAAGTTAGTTTAAAGGGTGGTTAGGAAGTTATAGCCATTTGGTTTTGGAGGGAAATAGTTTAAAAATGGGTAGGGAACTCGAAATGAGGTTGTTGAAGCATTTTGTAAAGTTTGAAATATCAAATATACCTTGTTTTTACTCCAATTTCCTAAAAATTTCATTGTGCAGTGAGTTACCAGCAGAAAGTGCAGTCCGTACATCAAGTATTTGGTTCAACTTTGTTGTGGAATCTGTAGTCTAGTGTTTCTACTTTCATTTGAATCTAATTTGAAGAATTTTCATAAGGTTTTGTGAAATTTATTTCTAATCTTCTCAAACTGGCTTGAGTTTGTAAATTCAAGGGTTTTGAGACAATAGAATGGCTTTTTGACCCATTCCTCTTTTTCTAACCATTGTGACTTGAGGAATGGTTTTTCATCATCTTAAATAAGGTGTTATAATGATGAATTAGTGTTGGGGAGGTATGGAAAAGATGTTGGGTGTGAAGCCCTAGTTGAAATATTGTGTTTTCCTATGAAAAGTGAGGTTTTGGTGAGTGAAATTGAGTTTTTGAGTTGGGAAGCATTATTTTGTGTGGGATTGAGCATGAGCAAGATAAATAGGACCTATTGGAGGTGTTGGTAAGTTTGTTTGAGCATAGGAGGTGTGAGATCCAATAAGCCCTAGGGTTTTTAGGCCTAGAAAGAGGGTTTTGAGATTTGGCTATAAGATGTTTGAATTTCTAAGATCTAATTGAGGAATATATGGTTTTGAAACATTTTAATTATTTCCTCAAAGTTTCAGATAGTTTTACAAATTCTAGAGAGTAGTCCCTTTGTAAAAGAGGGCTAATTTGAGCCCTAGAGAGCGAAGAATCCCTAATTTGAGTGATTTGGTTCAAAGGAGTCAAATGTGATCTGAGAGTATGGTGTTGAATTTTTAAATGGGTCCTAGAAGTGATCCAAGTTGTGGCCTGAAAGGGTGTGAGAGTGGATTTATACCTGATTAAGTAGTTTGTCAATGCTATAAGGGAAAGAGTGAGTTTTGGTGAATTGAAGAGATTTGGATGAGTTTGTGATTTGACAATTGTTATTGTTGTTTGGAATTGCGTCAAGTGAGTCTGTAGGACCTCCCCCTACTGCATCAAGGGGGAATTTTTCCAATGGTGAAGGTGTAATACAAAGGATCACTCATCATGTAAGTCCTTACTGTTTCCATTTGTTACCTCTTTATATGCAATTAAGGCACAAACTTGTCCTCCTTGGTCGTAGTAGGTCATACTTCCCCTGGCATGTTAATGGCTTTGTATGACTAGTTTTGGGTCTCATTGTTTGGTAGGAATCCCCTACCCAGTACATTTTCCTTTTGTTTGCATTTTATGTTTTGGTTTGGTGTGTTTTCCTTTTCTTTTGGGTTTTGCATCATTTTTGGTGTGTTGTGATCCTTCCATTTTATGGTCCTAACTCTATTGCCCAATAGATAAGACACTGATCTACAAAACTATGAGTTTGGGTTCATGTCTACGTCCTTCATAGTCCTTGTCCCCAATCAGAGCTAGTCATTGCCACTATTTTCGGTCACCCTTATAAAAAATTGTGTCCTACCTTTGAAGTGAACCAAACTATGTCCTTTGTCGCCTTTAATTTTGGTTTGTAAACCTACATCAAGCACCACTCAAGTTTTCAAACCTCTCCCTCACCCGACGACCTTGAAGTCCAACTTAAAATATGCTTTTGTCGATCTTTTTGGAAGTTGTAAGTGTCGAGTCATCGAAGGGTTTTCATATCCACTAAGTTGTAAGTGTTGGGTAGTTTTGAAACCTTTGTCAGTTCCTGACAGGGTTTCCAAATCTTAATTTTTCCCATGGAGAATTCTTTAGAATCTTGAGCATCTTTCCTAAAGCTTATTTTTGGAGTTCACTAAAAGAGAAACCTAAAGCATTTTGAGGGTTGATTTGGAGTAGTGGGTGATGAACTCAATTTCAAAACTAGGGCGAACTCCAAAGACATTTTGAAAACTTCGTTCTGAATCCGACATTTGTGCATTTGAGCTAGTATATGCTATTATTCTTGGAATTCATTCGCACAAGAAAACAATGCCATCATAAGCGAACATATTGTAAAAAAAAAGAATAACATTCAAAATGTATAGCTAATGAGATATATTGCAGACATGGAAATGAAAAAGTGCATTGTAAAAAAATGAAGAAAACATGGAGATAAAGCTGAGAACTTTTAGAACATTTGCATCACAAAATACAAATTTGAAACCCAAAAAGATATATTCATATATATTTTATGTATTACATCACAAAAAAGGAGGTTTCCAACACAAGGGGTCTCAGGCATAGAAGATGAAAATGAGGATCCTAATACTCTCTATCACTTCCTGTAGACATCCAATCTATGCAGGCGAAAAGAGGTTTTTGTTAAACCCGAACGAAGAGGAAAAAACTCTTCATCATATTGCATTCCAGTCCGGCACAGAGTAGAGCAATTTCTTTCCTATCATGTTTGTTCCTCAACGTAGTAGCGATGTAGATTGCATCATCCACCAGGCCCATGCATGGATGCAAAGACAAACCTCCTAGGGTGTCCTCAACACATGTTAGGTACACTGGTCTCACTAGACGCTTAACAACATAGATTCCCCATTCAAATATTCCAAAGGTGGAGATGATATTGTAAATGAAACACCCCAACAGACCAAAGTTTTGCACATGCACCTAGGACAAGAAGTGTTCACCAATTATCTTTCGGATGACCCCCTCCTCCACATCATTACAAATAGGGAAGCCTCCTCCACATCATTGCGAATGGGGAAGGCTTCCCTAAGTTGGTATGCAACCAACCTCCACACAATGCTACATTCCACACCCTCAATGGTGAGGAAATCACTCCTAATCTCATAGATGACATCACTTAAAGAACTTGACATATCTGAGACTGTAATGATCATTATACAAAATGAGAAGCATTGTGGCTAATTTATAGAATGGGAAGAGTAAGCTAGTGGAATCCACTTAAAGGCAATTAATACAAGAAATGACACTCAAATTTCCTTAAACTTAATGAGCTTGGTGAAGTGATGTGATGGTAGTTCAGTAGAGCGGGTTTTGGCATCAAACAAGTCTTTTGTATTTAAAATATTTGCATGAAAACAATCTTAGGTGGCATATTAAATCAACTACCGAAAGTGGGAATTTGCAGATTGTTTGCACATATATGTTGCCATGGGGCTTGCAAATAGAGAGCATTGTTTCATTCCTTCATCTTGTCAATCAGAAATTGTGATGCACTCATAACCACTCGTAAAATAGTCATTAATACGATGTGTCATGACCAGAAAGAAATCGTTTGGTCTCCCACGGGTAGCTTATTTGACCAGATAATGGTTATCGTTCCTTCAAGAATCCGTTTTCAAGAAAATATTGACAGTTATTCTTGTAAATCTTTAAATATGTTTCATTTAGACATTGCAAGGGTCCGAAATTTTGATCCCCCTTGCACTATGAAGCATGAGAGAGAATCGATCTCAATTTTGATTATTTGTTGTAGATGTTTGTTGTTTATGCACAATAAATTTTGAATGAAATACTTAATTCTTATGAAAAAGTCTGTGAGCTTTGATAGGTGTTATGGATAATCCTTCCTTGTGAGGATGTGTTATTCTTTGGTGTTTTGTTCATGTATCTGCAATGAATGTTGAAATTGTTGTGAATCGAGTCAGCTTACTATTGATAGGTTGATATGTGAATCATTATATTGATAGTTTGTCAATTTACTTTTCAACTTAGTTTTTTTAAATCAATTTCAATCACATCTATTTCATGGCTATGGATAGGTTTTAGTCTGCCTTTTTTTCTTTCTGGTTAAAAGCATACCCCATATTTCATCAAATTCAAAAAATCAAAATTATATCAAAAGAGGGAGTTGTACCTCAACTAAAATTTAGAGGAAGATCACCAATGCAATGGTGATCTCTCCAACTGTTGGTGATCGGTTAGTTATTCTTTTGGGAATAATGGAATCAATTTAAGTTAATTGTTTAAAAGACAAATATGTCAACCAACATAATGTAATAGCTTATGTGAGATAAAAATATGGTGTGATTTGTTGGTGTTTCCAACTAATAATCTATGTTTCACTAAAGATTAACTAGGTCTTATGCTTGTGAACCCTAGGTCAGTGGCCAATGAGCATGAGATAGGTTTTATATTATTTCTCCTTTGAAAGGCTCTACAAAACCAAGGTGGGTTCCCCTTTGCATAACATCATTTGAATTATAGTCATGCTTACAATGATGCCAAAATAGATTATAGTCAACACACTAATATTTTTTTAGAGGATGAGCTTGATTGGCTAAATCATCTTCAAAACCCTCTATTAGCTTAGTATGTTTTGATAGTGGGGAATGAGCATAAAAAAAAAATGTAAAAGATTATTCAAATTTAGATTGATTTTTTCTAGGTCAGAGTTTTGTGAGTTAGCATGACCAATTCCTTATCCATTATAGAGTCAAGAAATGAAGCAAAACCTTTGAATAATAGACCAAAAACTAGCTCAATGGTTTAACAATCTTACTTCATTACAATAAAAAACCAGTAAATTGACAATATTGTTAATCTTATTCAAGATCCTTATTGTGATCACAAAATCCTTAAGTATCTAATTGAAAGTAATTTTAATTCATCACTTGAACAGAAGGTGACAATTAAACATCCATCACAGCAAATATGCAATGAGAATCTCAAAAGATCTTTGATTTATTAAGATTCAAAAGATATTGTATTATAGTATGGAGACATTAACAACATGACTTGTATTCATATGAGAAAAATTGAGTTGTTTGTGCTATTACGAAGAGAAGTTATAACATCCTCTTTTTGAACTTCAAGAAGCCTAACTTATGCAAGACTTGATTCTATATAGATATTCTACACACCTAAGGACTCAGAATTCTGACAATGAGGCTTTGAATTCCCTTTTATAAACATAAGGGAAGCAACAAGCAAAAAGCCTCATTCACCGCTTAATTCACAAAAGACAAATTAAAGTGGTGACATGTTTATAAAAGACAAAATGCATTTATACAACGAGGAAAAACTATTCAAAAATTTGTTGATGATCTTTTAAAGCATTTATAATGGAGTATAAGTTTGATTTTCTCAAATTTTCTCTTTGTAGGCAACATGAAATCTCTAACATTCCTCTTCTAACATTCCTAGGAAATAGTTATGTGTAGTTGGTGATGACAAATTGAAACACAAATCAAATCTATGCACCATCCTTCTCTTTATCTTTATCATGCTCTGCTAACATGTCACCTCTAGGTGGGAGAAATTAGTTAACATTAACCATGTGTGCCTTAGAGTCATCACTTATCAAAACTTGTACCATGTCAGGAAAACCCATCATGTTGTACTTCATATAGGAATGTAAATCCATACTTAGGTTTAGTTGCTTTGCATCTATATCTCCATTTTTATTTATTTTATTATACATAGGAGTGAGAATGTAGCAAAATTTAACCTCCTCTCCTTGCAAGGCTTGATCTCTCCCTCATTCAAAATAGGAGGCATTTGGAAATCCTCAAAAACTTCAAAATTATTTAATTCCCTTCTTATAAGGTTCATGTATGTATCATGATGACTAATAATGTCATCCAATAAATTTGATTTACCAAAAACATCAAATATTATACTACAATCAAAATTTGAGTTCTTAGCAATAGTTTTCAATAATGTAACTCAAGGGGTCCAATTGATCTAAAAACACTTTATCCTAACTCCTATTTGAGTATGGCTAGCATATGTGTCCCTTAAGATTTTATAGTTGTTCCAAACCATCTTTACCTAGCACAAAATGTTTGACAACTTGTGCCCCAAAATATTGTCAACAAAATCAAACACCCTTTTCTACTGCTCCCTCCTTTGCTGCTCTTGTTGAAAATGAAGGTGAAATTGTAGCTTAAAACTTGCAAAACTATGAGACTGTAGATCTAATTAATTGTTATTTGTCATAATTCTTTGTGTATGATTAATCTGTTTAGATCAATTTTACCAATTGTAGAAAGAGACAAAAGATTGTAGAAGAATGAGACAAGAAGATAGAAGTGACACAACATATACATGGAAAAACCCTTTTGGGAAAAAAATCCACCACCAGAATCAATAGTGCTTGTATTATTTAACCTTAGAACAAGATTAAAATAACACTGTATCAATCCTTTGCTTGATATGTTTACTTTCCTTCAACAATCCTTCTTCACAACCTGCAAAAAACTCTCATGGAACTCTCATACACTTTCTGCAGTACAAGCTATCCATGCATTCCATGTGACCAAGCATGAATCCACACATCACATGCCATTCTTCAAACCCTCACACATGCACAAGCTCAACCTACTAACTTGCAACCAATATTACAAACTCTAATGCAATTGTTGCAATAAATAGACAATTTATGAGCATGTAAACTCATAAGAGTTGTACAAAATAAGAACATAAAGCTCCTCACAAAAAAAACCATGCCTAGATTGTGCAAGTAGAGTTCCATACTGTAACATGAAGTCAAAACCAAAGTCTTCCTCAATTTAGGCGCCCCAAACTGAACACTTAACTTAACTTTGGTCAAGAAAATATCTTGCAAGCATCACCTCAAAGTTGGTGCCCAAGAATGGGTCCACTTAACTAAGCCTTGTAAATATCTTCTCATGCAAAAGGTGTTAACTAGAAGATGCCAACTTGGGTGCCCAAGGTGGGTCTAAGTCAATCTTAGTTAATTGAATCATATATCTCCACCAATTCTTGCAAACATTATGCATGATTGATCATCCCACTTAACTGAATGTATCCACCTGTTAGCTGTCAAGCAACTCAAGTCATTAGTCATGCAACTCAAGTCAACTAAAGTCAACTGACATTCAACCCAAACTAACTACATGCAACTGAAGATAATTGGACCATAACTGAACTGAACTGAACTCCACTCATGTAAATATCAACCCCTAACTTGTAGGGACAAAACATGCATTACTGAAGTGTTATCAATCCTCCAAACAGTTAACTTAAGCAAGGTAGGTTCCACCTTCCATGTGGGCACCCCATGTGCTCCTATTTTATAGGAGCTCTTCTTAGGCGTCCCCACATGTTCCTATCATTTAGGAATAATTACAAATATCAATTTAAATGTTCATTTCATTTGAATTTAATCTCTTTCTAATCTTAGTGTTGGGGAACACTTTCCAAGGACTTAGGAGATACATGAAATATGTTTAGGATTGCAATTAAATGACATCCTATTCCCATCAGCTCTATCCTCTTCCCTACTCTACTTGAGCTTCTCTTTCAGACTTTTAACCTCAGGGCTATGTTATCCCTTTCCTATGATCCTTGGGCCTCAATTACTAGCTGAGGTGGAGGTAGCAATCATGTTGCCATATTCAATTGCTCTTGTAGTTTTAAATTTATGGTGTTTTCTCTATCCAAGTCTCCTTGTAACTTCTCCACTATTGCTTCAGTAAATAGAGTTGAGTTCACTGTGAGGGAGGTTGCTTGGGTGGCACTTGTGGACCCTATTCTTTTGACAATTAAGTTTCCTTTGATCTCATTGGGATCACTTATTACTTGGGATGTGTTGGTCTCTATGAAAATAGACCAAATTGTCAAGGCCTTATGCCTTGGATTGAAACCTGGCCCAAAGTAGAGAGCATCATCTTGCTCCTCTAAATTCAAAAATTGGGTTTTCTCCTCCCCGTCTTTTGAAGGTGTCAAATGCAATAGAAGATGACATGTCCCATCCTGGTAAAAGAAGGCATCCTACACTTCTCACTAATTCTCTACCCCTTTGAGGGGTCATAGATTCGATTTCCTTTTTTATATTATCCCAAAAATTTGCAATTATTTCATTTTTCTCCTTCTTTGTGAGGCCTTTGTTTAATAATATTTGTTGCAGTTCTTCTCCCTTATTCTTAAGGAAAAATTCCTTGAACTCCTTGGTGGTAATAAATCGGTTAGTGCAAGCTTGAGCCTTGGTATCATCTACAATTTTCCCACCACTCTCAAAATTATAAGCAATCTATCATCAGTGATTCTTTCAGTTATGACCTTAGGTTGAGGATGCATTATCTATACTATATTTGTATCATCAAAAAATTCATCTAGGCCTATGGGATAATCAACCACGGGTCTAGACAAAGGATCTATTTGCTATAGGAGAGTAACTTGTTGGGGACTTTGTGGTATATCCCTTTGGGAAGCGAAGGGGCCAGGAGCACTTGGTGGGGGATTTGGCACACTTGAAAGCAATTCATTGGCATCATCCAACATGATCATTGTCCTCATTATGGGATCCTTTATGTGTGAAAATGATCCATCAAATGCTGGATTTGCCTCCTCTTTGTCTCAGCCATCTTAATCTTTATCCACAAAGCTCTTCTTTTTGCATCTTCCTTTTTCGTGGAATAATTTATGATCAAATCTTCAACATTGTCATACTCATGTGAGAAGGGTGTCAACTTAAAAATGATTCTCTGATCATTGGTAAAATGCTTTGGATCATAACTCCTAATTCTATCTACCCTCATTTTGTAGACAACTTTCCTAACAGCAACCTCATTCCCTCCTTTGACGTCACCTAAAAATCTGAAAACACCACTGTAGAAGGGAGACTAACATGTTTCTTCTTGTTCCTAAAATGAGTTTTGTCTGACTCATTTAATTGCCATATGATTTCTAAGAAGACAATTCGGTCTGGTACATTTTTGGGGAGGACATGAGGTGTAACTAGGGACCCATACACTCTAATTATAGTAGCATTTGTGTAGAAAAACCAGTCACCCCAATTGTGATTGACCCCCTTCTCTAGAAGAAGGCCCTTTGGCCTCAAAAAATGTCTCACCTCAATTGACAACCTCTAATCCATCAGAAAGCCAAAGTTCTTAAGGAAGGTCCTAACAAAAAATTCATCAAAAGAAAAGTAGGTGGACTTCTCACAATCCTTATCCCACATGTAAGACCATTCCTGGATTGGTAACATTATTTCCTGATCATCCATGGATCTAATTTGCATGTGTGAGGACCATATACCATCTCCACTAACAAAAATAATGTGACACAATAGTGAACACCACTTGAAATGCACTATGCTCCTATCCTTCTTGAGTGAGCTCAAGGATTTATGTATTTCTTTTCAAATGTAGCCATCATAGTCATATGGTTTGTTCACAACTCTTCTCTTAATATCCACAACCATTACCATCAAATTCACCGACATCTAAATCTTGTTGTTTAGCCCCAAAACTTGACATAATGAGATGTCTTCACAAAGCAGTCCTTAAAGATATCATAACCAAATGGCTCTAGTTCTCCACTAGTGAATCTTCTTAATTCTTTGTTAGGCCCTCTAGGCCAGAAACATGGCAACCACTTTACCTTATAACTATCCATGTGCCTCTGGTATTCTCTGGTGAGAGCACCCAAGTCTATAGGTAATTGGGAATTAGGTTTTAAATTGAAAACCCTACAAATGTAAGCCCTATCCAAGGGCATCAATAATTTTACACTTAATGAAAACAACGCCCTCTTCTCAAGGTTGTATGCCTGCACAATTGCCCTAATTAGGTCAACATTTACAAATATATTGGGCATTGCCAACCTTCCCAGCCCTAATCTCCATATATTGCAAATAGGTCTATCTGCTAGGGATTTTCTAAAGGCATGCTTAAATAGGGCATAACCTTGAGTCGAGATTATTGGCTCTCCACAATTTTTGTTCTTATCAAAAAAATTGTTAGCTAAAATCCCAAACCCATGCACCATTCTAGGCCTTTTAGCGGATCTAGGAAATTGAGCCATCATGTCATTATCAAGTCCCCTCTTCATTCCCCTTGAAGTTCCAACTATAATTTCCCTTCTAGGATTTCAAGACTAGTAAAACTAGGGTTTCTAAATTTTACACATCAAAGAAGACTTATGTTAATTTTTTACAATGCCACCTTCTTAGAGCTCTAAAATATTCTTTGAATCCCTAAAATCAGCTAATAATCACTCATGAATCCTAGAATGCACAGAGATGGTTGAATTTACTTACTTGTTTACTGTCAGTTGAAAGCCCTAATTTTGTTGTGAAAACCCTTGTTCACCCAAAATTTTGTAGCAATTTTTCTTTGGTATGTTGTCTTTGTGTTTTGAGAAATGAGGTAATTAAACCAGTACCCTTGAGAATTTGGTAGATATAGAACAAATCAGCCATCAATGTTATTACATGCTTGAACGCGTGACCAATAGTAGTCGTTCTCCATTTTTTATTGCGCCATTGATTTTTGAAAATCGACGACGATCACAGGAATTTGAAATCCTTTGTGTTGGAGTGAATAAATTGTCTTGTACCTAGTTATTTCACTTACTAGGGACTTAGGGGACATATTCACATGTTAAGCTTACTTAGGTCCTAAGATTCTTTCTAGAAGGTGTTAGTTGTCATTAGTTGTTATCTTATCCTTTGACTTGTAACACATGTGACCTAGGTAGTTGTGATTAGTTGTCTCATGTCATAAGATTAAGACACTTGTCATAATATTATAACATCTTGTATCTCACCTTGGCTATATAACCAAGGATCTCTCTCACATTGTACATTGACTCATTTCGCATTCATTGATAGGAATACAATTTATTCTTGTCATATTGATCTTTTGGCTATTTTGTGCTTTCCATAGGCCTTTAGATCTTGGGTGGCTATCTCCATAGCCAAATCTTACACTTTGCGCAAAGAGAAAACTTTTCTTTCTTTCACACAACACCTAGACACGTGTCACCATTTCAGGGACTCGCAGGAGCAGAAGGAAAAGCTTTGAAGCTTCCCCAATAGTGCTTTCCCTCACGAAACATTGGAAGTGACCAAGACCAAACACATGGCTCAATTTTGGGAGTTTAGGTAAATCAAAGTTCAACTTGACATTACCTCACAAAGGTTATGGCACAAAACACATACATTTTGCTTGTTCACAAAGATAACATCTTTGAAATGAGAGGCCTCGTGAAGCATATAATTAATATGATTTAACCATAAGCTGGCATTTGTCGGTGACTAGGACAAAGGTGGGGACCCTTAGCAAGGTCTTCTGGTGAGTTAAAAGATATTTAAAACACGTGCATATAAGAACAACTTAAGTCACTAGGGAAAAAGGGGTCGACAATGAACAATAGAAGGGAGCTTTGTGAGGACACTTAAGTTACTTGTGTGAAAACAATGCTCAAGATTTGATTGGTCGGAACCCATACATGTCAACGTCGCATGGGGGAAAAAGGTATTTCACAAGTCCACAAAGATAACAATAACATAGAAAGAGATTCAATGAACTAAAAAGACTATGTGAAATGCCGACACGTGTCCTAGGGGACCCAGCTAAGTGCAAAGCCCTAAGAATAAATTAAAATATAATAAAGCAAAGGACTTGTTTGATATTTTAGCAAAAAGGGTCAATAAGCATATGGGATGAAAGCCTAAAGGTTATAACTTAAAAGAATAGGCAATCAAGACAACCAATCAACTATCAAACATAAGAAGAGTGCAAGGGCCTTAAGTAGATGCTAGGGTTTTGATAAAGGTTAGGGTTTTTAGAAGCCCTAATGCATAATTACTAAAATAAATCCTTGCAAATTTAGGATTTTAAACATTTTAATGGATCAATTTAACTCAAGAGTGCTAAAATTGAATAAATACCACCATGACTATGGGACCCAAGTTTTCCAGGAACCTCCTAGCTTGTGAGAGGCTTGCAAGCAAGTGTTGGGGGTGAGCCTCCATTGGTCTCTTTGTCACGTTTTCTTGCAAGTTTGAAGACTCGTTATAAAGAGTGTTCTTCTCATTGGCTTGTAGGTTTGCAAGAATATAGATTGCATCTAGAAATTCATTTTTCTTTTATAGCTTCAGCTATGTGATTCAAAAGTATAGTGTAAAGAAGAAAAAAGAAGAAAATTATTATAGAATTTTTTTAAAAAGTTTTTATTAAGAGATTGATTGTAGTATATATATACACGTGAGAGATCTAATCTAGTCAAGTTTTAGAAAATCAATCTATTGATAAGTAGGAAGTATTTTCCAGAGTGTGTCAAATTATGATATTGCTATCAAGATTCAACTGTGTAGTTTTACGAGTCAAACTCATTGACCTATGTTTCATTTCATGTGTCAATGAAACATGGGTCAATGTGTTTGACTCCTACCATTGAATCCTGATAGCAATATCATAAATCAAGCAAGAATGAAGGTTTGAAAGTAATGTAAGAATGAAGAAGTATCGGTTTAGCTATTAGTTATTAAATAATTTTGGATTTACATAATGAAATAATTTATCTGTCTGATTGCTCGAGTTTGAACCATGCAAAGAAATCCTTTCTTCCGTAATCTTGACTTTGTCTTACCAAAAAACTGGAGACATGGTGATTCTGTAAAATGATAATTAGACATAAACTTTACCTGGACCATACTCTGCAAAGAAAAAGAAGAGAACAGAAAAGAAAGATAATTACAAATTCTAGATATAAGCACCCATTGTACCTTCCTCATAGCCAACCCTAAACTCTTTCATCGGCAAAACTAGAGACATGGTGTTTCTGCAAAATGATAATTAGACATAAACTTCACCTAGACCATACTCTACAAAGAAAAAGAAGAGAACAGAAAAGAAAGATAATTACAAATTCTAGATACAAGCACCCATTGTACCTTCTTCATAGCCAACCCTAAACTCTTTCATCGGCAAAACTGGAGACATGGTGATTCTGCAAAATGATAATTAGACATAAACTTCACCTGGACCATACTCTGCAAAGAAAAATAAGAGAATAGAAAAGAAAGATAATTACAAATTCTAGATATAAGCACCCATTGTACCTTCCTCATAGCCAACCCTAAACTCTTTCATTGGCTTATTCACCAGGCAAGTGAACAAACAAATCGAATCTGCATAAAATTATATAGCCTAGATGTCTTTTTAAAGAAATACACATTCGCATGTGATCAATTAGTAAAGAGAAAAACAAATGCTTATAAACCAATAAATAAACAAGAAAGAAAAGGAAACACAAAAAAAACAGAGAAAAAAAAGATATACAAGTAAATTTCCATAGTAGAGTTTGGCCTGGAAGGAACGAGCTCGGAAATCAACGCTCAGCCTGCAAGAAAGTCGGCGCATAAATCAGACACCATAGTTTAGTCTTCATCACACAAACAAATTAAGGTATGGGTTTCCTGGTAAGCCGCGGCCTAGGGTGCAGTGGATCATTTGAGCAACCCAAATCCCTGCATCCACCAAGAAAATAAGGTAGAATAAATAGTGATATCACCATGCATTATACTTATTTCTTGTTTCATTTACCTCGCCCTGGCTGCGTCCTAGCTCAACATTGTTCCTTTCATTTTTGGTCACTTACTTCCTATCTGATCAAACACCATTTGCAGACCAGGCTCTATGAGAAAGAGCGCCGCCCCATCTTCTTCCCGCACAGTTAATATCCCTCAAGATGGATATGTTTTGTTTAGGGTTTCAACAAATATCATTAAAAAAACATATTATAACGTTTGTTCAGAAGCCACAGCCTGGAATAAAGCGTCGGCAAACCCTTAAAATGCACTTATGGCATGATGCCCGTCTATACATCATAACTGCAGTTCATTGGTTCTCAGCGATTTAACTCACTGTTTTGGGGATGTAGACTCCAGTTCACTACAACATCATTTCGAAAACAGAAAACTGGAGTTTCTCCTCCAAAAATCAAGCGAAAATTTTAATCTGTTTTTTTTGTTTTAATCTTTTTCTTGGCGCCAAAATTTGATCTTGTCTTTTTTGTTTTTTTCAGGACTAAGTTTCATAGCAGGACTCTGCACACTAAAGATATCTTTCACAACTCCCTTTTATGCTTTGCAGATATCTTAAATTTTAAATCTTACTTGGATTTGTTCTTCAAGTTCATTCATTCCGAGGGCGAAGCAGGTCTCCTCATTGAAAGGTGAGAAATATAATTTATTGTCTGATAAATCATTTACAGAAGGGTTTTCTTGAGGCTTTCACAGGTGAACAAATTCCAACTAAATAGCAACGAAAAATTTGGCACAAATTGCAGCCTCGCAGGTTTTGTTCTACAAGTCCTCCGCAAGTTCCGAGAAGACGAAGATCCAGAAAAAGAGGGTCGGCTTTCATCAAAAGCATTCTTAGCAGGAAATGATATCATCCTCTGTTCACATAAATCATGAAAGGTATGCTTAAGATGGAAAATCAACTACTATTCTGGTCTTTGGAGGTAATCAGTTATTATATTATGCGTTCAAATGATGATGACCAGTTTGAGTCGGCTGTGAAATCAAATAATGATGTCTGGTTTGAGTCGGTACTAAATTTTTTATCCCACACCAAAATAGCAGAAAAATTATACCAATCTACAATTTTAAGATAATTGTGGAGGAGAAGCCTGTATATTTTTCATTTTTATGTTTTAAGCTATTTAATATGGGCGTCTTTATATATGATTCAAACGTACATTTATAGTTCTTTTTAGCAAAATCCTCGGGCTATTATACTAAATCATCTAACTCAAAACACACTCTGACATAGTTCTCAACTTCTAACACATTTTAAAGTGGACATTACCTACAATTCTATTAATTGAATAAGATTACATGCACAACCTTGTCTTTGTTTTTCAAAATTCAAATTTACACATTTCAAAGCTTGTGATATGACTATAATAAACTATGGAAATTTTGCACATAAGGTTGCTTATTCAAAGGCATCATCTTAGGATAACTACACAATATATGAGATCGTGAGCATATAATTCAAATTTCATACAAGAGCATATCTTCTCATAACAATCAATTAGTTGTTAGGATCAAAAATCAATAATCAATGAACTAACATCTATTGTCATCCTCATAAAGATTCCTATTTGTTATAAATTGTATCATCTATGAATTGACATCATACATAATCTTACATCTAACTTTACCATAATCAATGATGAACAATTAATATTTATTGTCACCACCATTTATCTATATTTTATTATTGTTAAATCAGCCTAGAGGCTAGACTCAAGATTATGGAAGTTCCATACTTGAAAAAGTGTCTCCTAGTAGGATCCTGATAGTAGTTAAGAGAACGTGAGATCAATCTATAGGACGGACATGCTCACACTGAGTGGACTATACTATGAGTCCAATCCACTTCTATGCATTAAAAACTCATAGGTATTTTCTATGAATCTATGATCTTAAATCCAAATCAAGGTTCTAGCTTACTCAATCAAGATTGATAGTAAATTCCAACTTTAGTGCCCATTCAATATTTTAAATAGGTTGTTTATGCATATTTATGAAAATTGATTATAGGAGTTATGACTTCATTCATTAGATTTTAAATATTGTATGATCATTTGATATTAGAGTGAGATAAAATAGATTTTAAATATTGTATGATCATTTGATATTAGAGTGAGATGAAGAATGGTTTAGATAAGATTTTGGAGGACTTATTCAAGAATATGGTTATAGCCTAATAAAAACTCCTAAAGCCTAGTTGGAGAAGGAGATTTATCACCCCTTGTACAAGAGGTACTTTTTTGACTTCCTAATATGATATTCTGGTCATTAACATATAGATTCTAGGATTTTTTTTAAAAATGAACAAAAATATGAATGGACTAATTAGAAGTTACAAATATTAATAAATACAAATGAAATTTGGACTAGAGTTATCATTTTCTAGTTGAAAGACATTCTACAAATAAATTTGTTAGAAACTATTATACATCTACATACTCATGTGCTAGAAGAAGCGGTGTTTTAATTCTTAGTGGAGCCATGAGGTAAATTTATTAACTCTAAACAATTTTATATTAATAAAATAATGATAAATTTAAGGATCGAGGTTATGAAAATGAAAATATATCCTCCTTAGACTAAGAATCATGCAAAAAAATCTCCAACCTAAAAGGAAAGAAGTGTGCTACATGTGTCACTTGATAATGTTACAAGATGGGTGTTAAAGTCGAACTAAATTGATATGAGATTCTAGCCTTACTACATAGTCATCTGAGCATCTTTGATGAATGGTAATATTGAAAAATAATTGTGCAAACTAAGATGAATATTTCACTTCCATGAGCATCTTGCATGGATAAGGAATGCAAAATCATGCATTTATTTTATTATTAGATTTTAGTTCATGTTGCAATTTAAGGTCCTTATAATTTAAAATTCATGTTAGTGCCTTTGTGATGCACTATATGGGTGAAAAACCATTCAATATGTAAATAAAGTTGGTATTAACCAGTCTTCAAAGAAAATCAGATGATTCTCTCAAAATTCAACTTTTAACCATGCTTTTCCTTGTAGCATATGCAACTCGGTTTAAGGGATTTTTCAACCTAACTTCCCAAAACACCTCACACACAAATTAGTGAATCAGATACCCTTTTCAAGGTTATACAACATATGTGAAAACTAATATTGATTCCTTTGGACCAAAATTGAGATTCAATAACTCACCCCCTGACTAGGCCAGTGAATTAGCCTACTTTTGCAAAGAAAGTATCTCCCGATCAACCTATCTCCACAAACTCACTTCAAATAGTCATTGTTTATGATGCAAAACCACAAATTTCAAGATTAGTTAGCACCTACAAGGCCTTTACCATGCTGTCGCATGAAACCCTCCATTTACCATGTAAATACATAGTGTTTATTGAAACTTGTATACCCTAGGGTTCTCAGGAATGCCTCCAACACTCTTCAATATCCCTACACAAACTCACCAAAACATTATAATACCAGCCCCTTCAATATTATATCAAAACCATGCCTAGGTTTCTCATTTTAAAAAGGAAATTAACACTACCTAGCCTAGGGCATCACACCATTATCAAATTTCCTCACTCTCTTGACCCCTAAAGCATTGAAACCCACTATTATACATTATACAAACCAATCCACTGAGCCACAGGTCCAAAATAGTAGGTGGATTGGTCAAAACATTAAATTATTCCTTTCAAAACCCTTACCCAGTAAATAGGGCAGTCACTGTGTTTTGAAGATTTCTCCCTCCAAATAATGAATTAAACCTCCAAATCAAATGATGAAGTGAGTAAACACACAAATTACAAACATTAAAGTTTTTAATCCATGCCACACCTATACAAGTCAGTACAGTCACAAAAATAGAAAAATAACAAGTTTGTGCATATGAAACTGATGGAATTTCTTCTATATCTGATCAAAAACCTTAAAAATGTTGTGGATAGGTCTTTAAATACCTTTTCAATTCAAAACTACCTTTCAAACATTCCCAACTACTTTTTAAACTCTAAGTCTCTTAATATCTCCATAAACTACATTTTGACAACCTTCTTTAACAACTTTACATCTATTTGAAATTTCTAATTGACACCTAGGACATAATTGATTCAAGAACCCCCCCATTACATAGCATATGGTCTTTGGACCTTATTAAACAAAATTAAACACAAAACACCCTTACCCACTTTCCACCTATCAAGCCCTTAAGAAATCAATTGTTTTTGACAATAAGGTGTAGGTGCTCCAGCACCATACACACCTACAAAGAAAATAACTTTTGTCACAAGAGTTGAAATGTGTTCCATTCCTTATCATTGCACCATACATCCTATAATAAAAAACCTCCTTCAACTAGTTCAAACATGGAGTTCTCTTGATCTGCTCTAACCTTTTGATTATGTTCACATTGAAATTTTCCTCCATCTTCATGCCCAGACCTGTTGTCTTCCCATCCTTATACCTAGGTCAAAACTTGATGCCTAGTCCTTATACCTACAAACAAACAAGAGTTAGCAATACCTTGCTCTAGCTTCTTCTCGGCTTCATCTGCACACTTGTATCCATCCACATTCACTTGTATACTCTGCCCTCTCATCATTATCATCATACCTTTGTCCCTTTGCTCACACTATCCTTTTCTCATTGTTATCAAACCTTGCACACTGTCATTACCATGTATCACTGCATTATCAAACTTATTAACCCCTATACTTTCCATTCTCGCTTGCTTTGTAACATTGTTCATGCTTCTAGGACACATAATGGTCCCAATAATAATTTCATCCTATTTCACAAACCTTCCCTCAAGCATTTCACCCTATTTTTCATGCTTATTTACTATTTTACCATCATTCACTTCGAATGTTTTAGACTTAGGCATGAGTTCTTCCTTTTCCTTTAAACTCCTAACTACCCTAGCATCATTAACCCACTCCATACCTGCAAATACACTTGTCTTGCTATCCTCAAGCCTTAAGGGCTCTTTTTTACCAAAAAAGATAACCTTATACTTACCCTTATCTCTTCCACTTCCTTGCAAAGGAGTTAACTTAAAGCTCTTGTCATCCTTCTTGATAGTATAGGTGTTTTCTCTTCCATCATACATAGACCTTCTGTCAAATTGCCACGGTCTCCCCAATAGCAAATGGCAACAGTCCATTGGTAGCACATCACATAAAACCCTGTCTTGTACTCCCCAATCTGAAAATCTATATATGCTTGCTCATTCACTACTAGAGTATGACTATCATTTACCCAAGAGGCTTTGTATGGTGCTACATGAGGTATTTTCTCTAGTTTCAACTTATCTACCATCTCCCTAGACACCATGTTATCTTGAGAACCTAAATCAATGACCACTTGACATACCTTACCTCTACACTTGCATGAAGTTCTAAATAGAATCCTTCTTTGACTCATGTCTTCCTCCTTAGGTGCCTACAATAAAGTTCTTATCATAAGTGCTTCTCCCACCTCTAGGTATGCAGGAGTACTTGAACTTTCACATTCTTCCTCTTGGACTAGTTGTGTTCTTCTTTCACTCTTCCTTTCACTGCTTGATGTTGAACCTTGGTTTTGAGGACACTTGAAAGATGGGTGTCCAAATTCATTGCACCTATAACACCTACCTGAAAACTCATTGAAATTTCTCCTTTTCTTGAAGTTTGTCCTTGCACCTCTCCATTGTTCTCTTGCTTCAGTTGCTTATTCTTTGTTCTTATCAACATCTTCAAGGTCTTCCTTGGTCTTCCTTGGTCTTCCTTGGTGTTGAAGTTGTACCTCTACCCCTAGAAGTATTGCCTCTTCCTCTTGCCACCTTCTCTTGTCTCCTCTTGAGTTTTTCTTTTACCCTCATTATCATTTGAAATCATTTTTTAACTGATTTTGGTGTCAACAAAATGATTTCATCCCGAATGTTATACCTTATTCCATTCAAATATCTAGCTACCATTTCTTCCTCATCTTCTTCATGCTTGGTTCTTATACTTATCCTATAAAATTCTTCAGTATATGCTTGCACATCTAAATCCTTTTGTCTAAGATTTTGGAACCTCTTAAGCAATTGAATATTATAATCATGAGGAAGAAATTTACCTTTCAATTTGGTCTTCATTCTCTCCCAAGAAGTGATCTTTCTCTTTCCTTGTCTCTCCCTTTCCTCTCGCACAAAATTCCATCACAACAAAGCATGTCCTTTTAGTTTTGTTCTGGCCTTCTTCACCTTGTGTTCTTCATCAATATCTTCACTATCAAAATAGTTTTTTATGGCTCCAGTCCAATCCAAGAGCTCTTCACTGTCGAGTTTTCTTCCATACATAGGCATATCCATTTTTCCATGTCCATCTTTCTTCACAGCCTTCAACAGCTTCATCATCCTCACATCATCTAGGTCCATCTCTTCCTCTTCATTGGAAGTCTCTTCTTCTTTAGTGTCACTCTCATCCATTTCCACTCTATTTTTTCTTTCCATGTAGCCATCTCTTTTCTAAGGCTTCTATCTCTATAGCTTTGATGCAGTATATGTGTGACAAACCATTCAATATGTAAATCAAGTTGATATTAACCACACTTCAAATAAAATAAGATGATTCTCTCAAAAATCAACTTTTAACCATGCTTTTCCTTTTAGCATATGCAACCCAGTTTAAGGGATTTTTCAACCCAACTTCCCAAAACACCTCACATACAAATTAGTGAATCAGATACCATTTTTAGGGTTGTACAACATACATGAAAACTAAGATTGATTCCTTTGGACCAAAATTGAGATTCAATAACTCACCCCTGACTAGGCTAGTGAATTAGCCCACTTTTGCAAAGAAAGTATCTCCCAATCAACCTATCTCCACAAAATAACTTCAAAAAGTCATTGGTTATGATGCAAAACCACAAATTTCAAGATTATTTAGCACCTACAAGGCCTTTACCATGCTACCCCATGAAACCCTCCATTTACCATGTAAATACATAGGGTTTATTGAAACTTGTATGCCCCGGGGTTTTCAGGCCAAAACAATGCCTCCAACACTCTTTAATATCCCTGCACAAACTCAACAAAACATTATAAGACCAGCCCCTTCAGTATTTTATCAAAACCATGCCCAGGTTTCTCATTTTCATAAGGAAATTAACACTGCCCAGACTAGGGCATCACACCATTATCAAATTTCCTCACTCTCTTGACCCCTAAAGCATTGAAACCCTCTATTCTACATTATACTAACCAATCCACTGAGCCACAGGTCCAAAATAGTAGGTGGATTGGTCAAAACATTAAACTATTCCCTTCAAAACCCTTACCCAACAAACAAGATAGTCACTATGTTTTGAATATTTCTCCCTCCAAACAATGAAGTAAACCTCCAAATCAAATGTTGAAGTGATTAAACACATATAACTTACAAGCACTAAAGTTTTTAAGCCATGCCAAACCTATGCAGGTCAGTACAGTCACAAGAAACTCAAGAAAAAAAAAAAGTTTGTGCGTATGAAATTGATGAAATTTCTTCTTAATATGATCAACAACCTTACAAACGTCATGGAGAGGCCTTTAAATACCTTTTCAATTCAAAACTCCCTTTCAAACGTTCCCAACTACTTTTTAAACTCTAAGGCTCTTAATATCTCCTTAAACTACATTTTGACAACCTTGTTTAACAAATTTACACCTATTTGAAATTTCTAATTGAAACCTAGGACATAATTTATTCAAGAACCCCCCATTACATAGTATATGGTCCTTTGGACCTTATTTAACAAAATTAAACACAAAATACCCTTACTGACCCACTGTGCACCTATCGAGCCCTTAAGAAATCAATTGTATTTTACAATAAGGTGTAGGTGCTCCTGCACCACTTTGTATGTTTTGAAACCTGATTATAACATATTCATGATATTTATATTACTTATATTGTTGGTAGTTAATATTGTGAAATTAGTTATATAGGTGGTTGGATATTTGAATTTTTTTTTCAATATGTTAGTTTTGGTTTGTGCTTTTATAAAGGTCTTCTAAATTGAATTTAAACTATCCCCACATAATGCAAAATATAATTATAGTTTATTCTTATATTTGTGTGAGTGTTATAGTGGTGTATATTTTAGGATTATTTTTTAATTTTTTCTAACAATTTGTATCAAATCTCACAATTAGTAATAGGAATGAGTGAGGCATTGTTGTGGAGTTATCACTTTTATATGTAGTAGAAAATTATGATAAAAATATATCAAAACATATTATAATTTATTTATTTGAGCCACAGTGGAAGTGTGCAGGGCAGTGAAACTTATATGATTTTTACAAAATTTACTATCAATCCCTTTGGTTTGGCCTCACAATTCTAGTTTGCTTTGGGCATAATTTTCTAATTATGGTTATGTTTTATTTAATTTTTGTTTGACATTGAAATATTTGCTCAATTTTTTTCTTTGTTGTTACATTACTCCATTGAAGACATCTAATTTTTCAATTTGGTGAATGTTAGAAATAAAAGGTGAAGAATATATAGTTTGACATCCCTTTTTCTACTAAACATGCTTTATCAATTTGAGGAAACTATTATTTATCCTTTATATTTATATTAATTATCTTCTAGATAATTGGTCATGAGAATGATGGTAATTGAGAATTGTTAGCAATGCTTGTATCTTAAATGTATTAAATGATAAATTGGCATTGGTTGTTGAATTTCTACTTTGAATGACATGGATAAATAAAAATTTATCATGATATAAAGAATGAGGTTTTTTTTTTTTACCTATTTATTTCCTTAACGTGAAATAATACAACCTTTTTAATTTTGATTTGATAAGTAATTTTTTTTCTTATCTATAATATTTTTAAATTTTCTTGTAAGTGAATGATAGATAATTTTGTTATATTGTGTTTAAGAATCAAGGGTTAAAGAGGTCTCAAATTCAAATCTTTTATTTATTTTTATTTTTGTATGCTAAGTAATTTTTGTTCTTATCTATAATATTTTTAAATTTTCTTGTAAGTGAATGATAGATAATTTTGTTATATTGTGTTTAAGAATCAAGGGTTAAAGAGGTCTCAAATTCAAATCTTTTTTTTTTTTTTTTTTTTTGTATGAGAGATAAATTTCAAAGTGTTTTAAATATGTGTAATCTTTAGGCTTCAATTAGAAGGTTGTTTATTTAAAATAGTTACCAACTAATAATTTACTAGGCTATAGGGATGAATTGTTTGAAGTTCATAAAATAGTATAAAAATCGAATCAATTAGTAATTAATTATAATACAATGGGTCGACAACTATGAACCTCAATTATAATTAAATTTAGTATAATTAGGCAAATGAGCCAATTTTATAAATGTACAATGTAAGTTGAAAGTACAACAAATTGTCCATATTAGTGTTGAACATGATCCTCCATTATAAGGTCATCAAAACCTAGAAATTACATACTTTAGTTATTAATTTAATTTAAAAATTAAACATGAAAAATTGATGGAAAGCAATTTCATAATTTATTTACCATCTCTAGCTTGCATTGCATCCATTGTTGTTGGTGTTTGGTTAAGATCAATATAAAATGGTAAGCTACATTTCCCAGTGTTTTGTTGATCATCTAAAGATGCAATGACATGTGCATTTAACAAATCAACATCAATAATTTCATAATTTATTTTCCATCTCTAGCTTGCATTGCATCCATTGTTGTTGGTGTTTGGTTAAGATCAATATAAAATGGTAACCTACATTACCAAGTGTTTTGTTGATCATATAAAGATGCAATGACATGTGCATGTAACAAATCAACATAAATAACACTTTAAGTGTAATAGTACAACATATACTTAATCAAAACAATATTAAAATTCTTAGTTATCTAGTATGTTTATAATTAAAGGTATGTCATTAGTTCCTCCCATCTTAAGCACTCCAGCCATTTCTCAACACCATCCAATCCAATTTAGCTATTTGTGCTTCAAATTCAAGACCATAATATGTAATCAATATTGCATGTATAATTTTGAATCCTAGCATTTAATGAAAGTTAATTTATACTTTTAAAATTGAATTGTTTCAAATATAATAGAAAAGTATGATTTGGATCACAAAAGTGCATATTTCAACATAAATTTAACATAACTTCCATTATTTCATATAGAACTAAGAACCTCTATCCTTCTTTATAAATTTTAGTTATTTTATCATATGGTTTCATGTTTTCTTTGAATTGAATCATGTACATAGGTTAATTAGAATAGTTGTATGATTATTATTTAATTATCCTAGTGAAATGGAGAATAAAATCCTTTTATAAATGATTGAATTCCTAAGTGAACTAGTGGATGATACTACATATTAGCTAGCAATTCAACAAGACCATATAATATTTCTAGTGGAAAACAAATATAGGTGCTAAAAAAACATATGAGATGAAAAAGGATTCTAGAAAATATACCACTTCAATTAAAAAAAAAATAGGAATTGTATACAAAATTTAGAAGTATGTGGATTCCCCTATAACTAGATGTATAAACCAAATATTTACACACAATGTACACATAATACATGCAATGGCATAACTAAATCATCTACTAGGATCAAAGTACATGCTAACAAATGACCAATATGAATAGTGTTTGAAACATGCATAAAAGATAAGGTCAATTTTCAAACTCATAAGGTTTTAGTTGTACTATTATATCACATGGTGTGAGAATTACCATGTGTCATATGTGTATGGCTCCAATTATATATAATAGATTGATTTAAATATTTATTTGATTGACATCTAATTCTTTAGAAAAAAGAACATACATGCTAAAAAAATATGAGATGAAAATGGATTCTAGCAAATATACCACTTCAATTAAATATTATGTAGTGGAAAACAAATATACATGCTAAAAAACCATATGAGATGAAAAAAAAATACATAAAGTCATGTGTTGATGTGGAGGTTACACAAAAAAATATACATATGAGTGATTTAAATATTATGTAGTGAAAAATAAATATACATGCTAAAAAAACATATGAGATGAAAAATGATTCTAGCAAATATACCACTTCAATTAAAAGAGAATAGGGGAATTGCATACAAAGTTTAGAAGTGAGTATACGTTGATTCCTCTCTAACTAGATGTACAAAGCAAATATTTACACACAATGGTACACATAATACATGAAATGGTATAAGTAAATCATCCACTAGGATCCATGTACATGCTAACAAATGTCCAATGTGAAGTGTTTGAAACATGCATAAAAGATAAGGTCAATTTTCAAACATAAGGTTTTAGTTCTATTGTTATATCATGTGGTGTGAGAGTTACCATGTGTCATGTATATATCTCCAATTATACATAAGAGAGTGATTTAAATATTTAATTGATTGAAATCTAATTCTTTATATTATTAAAATCATGCATTATTTTGAATAGTGAATTTAAAAATAATGTATGAATATTTCAAAATAAATAAATGTATTGATATGGTTTAGTCATGAGAATTAATGATTTATTATTATATTTAATTAGAGATATGCTCTATTATTTAAGATTAGATTTCATTCTATAAATAAACAATGTATTATAATTATTGTTTTGACTATATACATATATATGTAATCAAGCCTATTAATGTGCAAATCAATTATCTAGGTGCATGTAAGTTACTAATACAAAAAATAGAACCATTCATTTATTTCATGATATGTAGCTATATATTGCCACTTTAACTATTTCCTTCATTACTAATAACTATGATGACCTAGCTTCACTTTCAAAACTATTTTCCTAATTCATAAAAAAAAATGGCAAACTGATATTGGGAATACAAAATAAGGTAATTTAGTTAACCATTAACTAATAATAAAGTGTCACAAATCTCAACCCATCCTCTTTGTCTTAAATAAATGGCTTGACACAAGTTAGCAAGATTGAATGGTAGAGGTTCTAAATGAATTAATGAAAGTTGTGTGCTATTTCATTTTTTTTGTGTAAGCTCCACATCAACACATGACTTTAAGTATTAATGAAGAAAAATATGATGGACTTGACATGTAATGTACTATGAAATTGGTTAATCACAAAATATTTTTGATTGACCTGAACAACAACTACCTACCATATTTAATGAAACACATTCATAAAGCTTTTTTTTTACCAAAATAACATATACAATATTTTGATATACTTATATGGATGATCTTTTGTTTGGACTAGTTAATTCATCATAGGAAATATTTGGTCCCTAAGACTTTTAATTTTCTAAAGTATTATTTATATCTTAATGAATCTTCATACAAACATTACCTTTAAATTATGTATTTCACAATTCAAATAAAGTCATAATGATTTAATTACAATAAATGAACTATATTTATTTTAATATAATTTATTAAATAAATAAAATAAAATATATATGATATTATATTTCATCTTATTTTTTGTAATAACATAGTAAAAAAGCTATAAAATATATTAATATATTTACTAATATTTAATCTTCTCTATGAGGAAGTAATGAATTCTTAATTTTATGTTGTATGATATGTTTTATTTTTAAGATTAAAGGAATTAACTAAATATTTTTTAATTTTATTTATTGTAAATTAAGGGATAAATAAGGAAAATAATAATAAAATATTAAGTGTGTCTAATCATTTTTTCTTCAAATGAGAAAATTTAATATGATTCTAAGACCTATGTAGTATTTAAAAAATAGTTTCAACATTTAATTCAATGTGTAATTTTAAATAACATGTTTTGTAATTTAAAAATTATTTTAAATTCATGGAGGGAAAAATAAATTCAAATAGAGGTACCAAAGGAAGTTATAACAAAGGACAATATTTCAAACAAAATGCCTAATTTAATTGCCCCATTATTACTTCCATTGTAGAGATTGAAACATTCAAAGATGAAAGCCCTTTATTTGAGAGATTTAGTGAGAAAAAATCTTGATTTTTATATTTGGATTTGAGGATGAAAATATTCATAGTCATTTGAAGTTATTTTGTTCAAGGATCATAATTGTGCTAATTTATGGAAAAATTGATTATAAATTATTGAATTGGTATGGTATTTTGAAGAAAAACTACTAATATATATATATATTTGGGTTGCTAATTTTATATTGCAGTTTCTAATTTGATCATTATGATGATGTGCCCCTTACATATATTATTTTCTATATAATTCAAACCATCATTATAATCCTAGTGCTATTGTATAGCTAAAGAGTAGGTGAATTTGCAAGGATTTTGGTGTTGTTACTCATCATAATGTTTCTATATATGATAATGAATATTTTTAGCCCTTATAATAACTACATCCAAGCTTTAGCCATCGTTTCCAACCATTATTAATATAATGTTAAGGTTTTTAGACTATTAGCTATATTTATGAGTTTTTCAATAATCGGATATGCTCACACTCTTATTCTAGTTGTTCTAATTGCTAGGCCCCATTTTTTACTTGTTTTTATCTACATTTCATTTTAAATATCGGTTTTGGACATCTTGAATAATTGCATACATATTAATACTATTGTGCTCCATTGGGTCTATATTAATGGTTAGGTTAGAGTTATTGACTCAAGATTTTGCTTACCAAGTGATATATTTTTTTCTTCTTGATAAAGAATATAATTAAAATTATCTTCATTTCATGCAATTTTAGTTTGAAATGATATTTATTTACAAGTTTCTAATTTCCATTAACCATGATATTTTCATTATTTTTAATTCAAATTGTTTGATATCTATGTTTATGCTCAAGCTGGTCTTGAGAGGTTCCAAATTCCAATCTTTATGTGCGTGTCCATAATTGCTTGACTAGGTTCCACAATAAAATAAAGGAAAGTGTTCTAGAGTTTGAGGTATGAAGATAATCCTCCTTTTACAATCACCAGGAAATGTTGCACAAAATTTTGTACTTCAATTTCTAAACTTTTAGTGCCTAAGGAACATGAAAAATAAGACAACGTGTTGTTCTAATTTGAGAAACCCAAGGAAAGAATTGTATTCAATTGTTGAGAGACTATGTAGCAATCTACTGCTTTAGCAATTCATGGCCAGTGTAGTTTTTAGAAGCAACGTTAAATGCCAACTTCAAAGTCTGGCCATGGCTTCCTTACGATACTTACTGGCGTGTCCTTCCAAAAATATTCATGCTGCACCTCTTGTCTGCTAACAATGCTTTTGATGAAAGCCTACCCTCTTTTCTGTGGATCTTCGTCTTCTCGGAACCTGCGGAGGACTTGTAGAACAAACCTGTGAGGCTGCAATTTGTGCCAGATTTGTCTTTGCTATTTAGTTGGAATCTGTTCACCTGTCAAAGCCTCAAGAAAACCCTTCTGTAAACGATTTATCAGACAAGAATTCATATTGCTCACCTTTCAATGAGGAGACCTGCTCCGCCCTCGGAATGAATGAACTCGAAGAACAAATCCAAAGCGAGATTTAAAATTTAAGATATCTGCAAAGCATAATGAGAGTTCTGGAAGATATCTTTAGTGTGCAGAGTCCTTTTATGAAACTTGGTTCTGAACAAATAAAAGACAAATCAAATTTTGGGGCCAAGAAAAATATTTTTAAAAAAAAGAAGAAAAGCTTAAAATTGCCGCTTGATTTTTTCGAGAAACTGCAGTTTAATGTTTTCGAAATGATTCTTCAGTTCACTGGAGTCTACATCCAAAAAAGTGTAAGTTAAATCAGAGAGAGACAATGAACTTCAGTAATGATGTATAGATGGGCATCATTTCATAAGTGCATTCTAGGGGCTAGATAGCTACTTCCCTCGCCCAGCTACCAGGAAGAATATTTTGTTGAAGCCCTAAGCTGACTTGCTATTGGAGAAATGCAAATGTTTTAGTCAAAGATAATGAGAGATTAAGTGAAGAAAATTAGGGTTTTGTTTTAGTGTTGCCTATGCATAATAATAAATTAATATTTTTTTAATATTGGGACTCATTTCTTTTAGAGAGCCTCTATTTCATAAAATTTATTGGATGTTATTTATATATAATTATTTAATCAGTTTTTTTTCATCTATTCAATTATCTATTATACTATTATTTTATGCAAAGAAATTCAATATATGATAAATGATTTCTGGATTCAATTGTGTAAGAGTTTTTACATCAACATTTTGGATCTCACACTGTAATTTTTACTCCTTATGTTCTGTTTTTCATCCTGATGATGAATCACAAAGCGAAATATTGATGCAAAAACTCTTACACAATTGAATTCAGAAATAAATGTGTAAGATTAATTTATAATTATTGATGTCTTAAAATCATAAAGAAAAAATTTCTCAAAACATATGATCATAAATTTAATTTATTATTTTGAATATGAAAAGTATTGGACCTAATAGATAAAGAATTGGATATTATTTGAAATGCCTAATTAAATTAACCCAACATGAATTACTATATCAAAAAATTAAGTATGGTGAAAAATATTTGCCATTACTCTTTCTAGAATATAGTGTGATCCAATGTTAAATTGTAACTTGTAATATTACTCGAGTACGCTATTTGAGAAATTGAAACATTGTTTGATAATTATCTAAATTTGTTATAATTGAACATAATGAAAATATATTGTTTCTAGTCATCGGAATAGAAAAACTTAATCTTTGTAACAAAAATTTAAATGTTAATTTTTATTTTTTTTTAATAATGCAGATTACAAATATATTGCAGTGTAAAACTGCAGGAAGGCTTGCAACAACTGAGAAGACCAGCAATAACAGCTGAAGCAAACAATAAGTTACATGACATGAGAGCTGTAAGCTACAGCAACCTGAAAATTACATAATGATACAACATAGAGCAGCAGAAGAGAGCTGTAGACAACCTGATAATTACATGACATAGAGCAGCAGAAGAGAGCTGTAAGCTACAGCAACCTGATAATTACATGACATAGAGCAGCAGAAGAGAGCTGTAAGCTACAGCAACCTGATAATTACATCATGATATAACATAGAGCAGCAGAAGAGAGCTGTAAGCTACAGCAACCTGATAATTACATGATGATACAACATAGAGCAGCAGAGGATTACAAGCATATACTTTAAGCATATAATTAACCTTGATACTTGTGTTAAAAAAATATCACCATTTAGTTTTTAAAGAATGATTACAAAGCATGTGCTTTAAGCATATATATTTTTTTTATTGGAATAAGATAAATTAGATTGAATCAGAAATTACATGAGATAACAGCAGATGACTGTTAGTAAACTATAGGACTGTAGCAATAAACCCATACTCTAAACAAAAGAGAACACAGCTGCAAACAATCTAACAGCAGATTTAATTCTGAATATCATTGAAATGGCTAATCCACTCCCAAACAAACACAACATGAGTAGCTCCAACACAGGCAACAACACAGACTTATGCTGGCATGATCAGCTGTTTAACTCTCATGATCAGAAAGCATGTACTTGCCTAAACATGATAGTGAAACCTACATAGATATAACTTAAACACTATTTATTAAGTTGACTAAAAGAAAAGGGATTTAAACACATGTTTTAGCATCATCGAACTCTAATCATTTTCATTGAATAAAATATGATTCTCATTTTCATACTCATGCATTCACCTTCCAAGTGTAACTACAGGTTAGGGACATATTGGATTGAATCGCAGAACTAATGTTGTGCCAACCCATGCATTCAAATGGTAAACATTGAGGAGTTCTTAGCTAATCATTATCCATCACGTTAGTAAGGATTATCACCCTAGTCTTGAAATTTAATATATTAGATATTCGTTGATATCAAATTTAAACTATCATACACAATTTTTACTATGAAGGTGTCTTCTTAATCTTGAACAAGTTGACAGTATAGCAGAGCCAACCATGGATAGCTGAGAAACCGATCACACTCGATAGTTGCAAAGAATCCATATCTGCGCAAGAGCAAAAGCTTGTTACAACGAACGTAGGGGATACAAATACAAGTGTCCTTGGAGCTAAAACTCATTCCTCGTGTTTATAATCCTTCTATTTTAGGAATACTATATTATTTTCAGAAAATTCTTGAAGGATTTCATTACATTAGAATTTTTTTATTGCGAGGTTTTGACATCCCATATTAATCCTTAAGAGGTTTAATGCCTGAGGACAAGGACATTGCAATCAAAGTATGCTATTTCATGGCTTGGAATTGACTACTCTTAAATTTCAATTTTTCATCTTGAAGATCTATAATACACTTTGGTGTCGGATTCGAGGATATAGCAGAGTATCACAAATTGAGTTGTTCTGTCTTGTTCATGCTGTGTACCAAAACCTGAACATCTCACATATACTTGAGTGTATCAGACAAGGGCATAACATGTCATCACGTAATCCTTGTTTTCTTGTGGCGATATTGTCAATCATTAAGCAACAAAATTATGAAGCTTATCTTTTAACTTATGGTACTCCTGGAAGTACACTGACCTTGGGTCTCTCCTTCCTTTCAGTTCACGGTGTTCAAAAATAGTAAGAAAAGCCTTTGTTTCCTTGTCCAATTCCACAAGTTTATTGAGGATTTTGTCTTCAAAGTGTATGGTCTGCGTGCTACCACTAGCATCTACATCTTCTCCCTTATCTGGAGAAACAAAAACTAATGTTGATAAGCAGTCTTTCCAGACTGTCCTTTGATACTTCTCTTCCTCCATTGTCCCTGATGTGATGAGACGATATATGTACACTCGCTTCTTTTGCCCCAGCCTGAATGCTCGACTAAGAGCTTGTTTAACTATGGCTGGGTTCCAAACTAGATCAAGGAAAACTACCCTTGAAGCTCCAGTCAAAGTAATGCCCTCAGAACATGTCTTAATAGATGCACACAAAATGCGAGCTTCCCCTTTTGGGTCATTGAATTGATCAATAACTGATTGCCGTTCATCCAAAGGAACAGTTCCATCCAGCTGAAAAATTTCCTTTCCTTTAATCCATGAAAAATGGGCCACAAAGATCTCCACTAGAAAAGCTAAAGGTGGGATGTTCTGACTGAATACCAGTACTTTTTCTTCCATCATTTGGGAGTAGTTCACAAGGTCAAAAACAAATTTGGATTTTACTCCTTCATAAGGATCCTTTCTTATGGCTTCCAGTCTAGAACTATCAATACTAGAAGAGAGCCTTTTTATACCAAAATCCCTACAGAGTGATGGATGGATGGACACACAAGACACCATTGTTTCAAATTCGAAATTGCTGGCCCTGTCACGATTGTTGGCTTCATTTATTTGATCTAAGACAGACTGCTGTATAGAAGATGCTCTCAAAATTACAGTAAAATCTTTTATTCCGGGAAGACTGTTCAGAATCTTCCCATCATAACAATGAACAAAAGCATCAGTCATTAACTTGAATTTTGCAAGAGATTTATCGAATTCTACTTTTCCACTCTCTTTTCCATTCTGAATTTTATTCCCAATTTCATCCATGAAGAACTTCCTCAGTCTGTAGATCCTGCTGTTAGCCATCACTGTACCAGGTGTTGAGGATAGCTTCAAGTTTTTACCCAAGCAACAATCGACAAAATTTGGCCTTACTAGATATAATGTGTTGAAAAGCTCTCTGAAGTTATTTTGGAAGAGAGTTCCTGAGAGTATAATCCGCAGTTTTGAATTAACCTTTTTGCATGCATTCCAGATCTTTGATCGGCTATTTCGTGCTTGATGACCTTCATCAAGAACGAGCAGACCTGGGCTCTCTAAAAGCAGTTTTCCAATCTGCTTAGCCTCTTCAGGAAGGTTCACATTGTTCTCGCAAGTTAGGTATACAAAAAGGTTGTAACCAATAACAAGCACACTTTTTCTTCTATGCCACTCACGAAGCATCACCAAACGCCTCAAATTTTTCAATGTTTTTCCCATGATCTGGTTGCTCTTAGCCAATTTTATTATCTCTTCATATTCACAGTTTGAATGAATTTCATTCCAAAAGGTCTTTGATCTGTTTAGCATGTAAACTGGAATGTCAATACTCCACTTCTTGAACTCCCTTTCCCAAGGGAAAAGCATGTTTTTGGGAGCAATAATCAAAGGCCTGCTTCTAGGAAACAATTCCAGGTAGGTCTTGAGAAAACTTATAATGAGAAATGTTTTGCCTGTGCCTGGAGCATGAGAAATAACGCAACCTCCCACCTCATCTGATGTAGGAAGTTTCATATTTTCTGGAATCAAACCTCCTCCAATGTTTCTCCACAAAAACTCAAATGCATCTTGTTGGTGAGCATACATGTTTTCTTTTAAGCTTGGAATAAGATTCCACACAGAATTCTCTGGAGGGCAAATTTCAGGGAAAGAGTTTATGCTGTGGTCTTCGAAGTATAGGTTTGGGGAGCACGACAAGTCCTCTCCATGAAAATAATCCTTTCTGCTTTGATTTCTTCCAGTGTCTGCAATCTACAAAATTGGACAAAATCACGAGTAAGATTTCAGAATTTTATTACTTAAAGCAGTGCTTCCCTGGTTTATATAGATTATTCCTATATAAAATATATTGGATATAATATCTCTCTACTTATTCAATGAAAAAGCAGGTTGTCTTTCTTCAAGTTTAGAATACTTACCATGGATGGTAAAATGCTATCTATTTCTTGTTTTACAAATTTGCAAATTTTGCAAATAATTCCAATCTCTTCATCTAAAACAAACACATGGTCTCCCGTGCAGTACATGTCATACATGTCTAAATTGGCTTCAGGAAAGTCCTCGGCATTTGTACAGTTCATCTGATAAGATGTTCACATGGAACATTAGTGTGCCAATCAACTATCCATCAAACATAAATGCATGGACATGAAGATTCAGATTGCATCATTAGTCAGTTCAAACATGGACATGATAATCCTTTTATTGATGTGACCTCCAAACTTTTGTGATAATGAAGATAACACCTAGTACAAAATAAAAACACATAATTGCATGTATGGTGAAGGCAAATCCTTGTTACAAAAAGATGGATTTTGAGAAATAACTCTTTTTTAAGAAGTGATCAAATTGAGATTGATATCTGCAACACAATGTATATTGGCTGGCACAAAAAGGTGTAATCGGTTTTCTTGAGTCAGATTCATGGCTAATCACTAAGCCAAAACTATTATGGAACTGAAGTGTGGGACTATTACTATAAGTTATTGACCGAATCAGATTCTAATTAAAAAGGAGATCCTCAGAAATGGACCTCAGACCTCAAAAACACTGAAATTACTTACCTTGCTGCCTGAATTAAGTGTTTTCCCATTTAAGGCCAGCTCCATGTCCTTCCACATCTCCTCCAAATCTGTCTCTTCCTGTGATTTCTCCTGGTTTGGTAAGATATTTTCAAATGCCAGTGGTATGCTTGCTTCTGTCTTAATATCTAACAAGAGACACATGAAAGGTGATTTGGTCTTCTCGACAACAACAGGTTTCCAATCTCCGCCACATTTCTTTTGTCTTGCATCACCATTTATGTCACCTTTCCCATGTATGGACTTTTTGATTTCTGTAGAAACACATGGACTCTTACTTGCCTTTCTAGACTTGGCAACTCCTAGAGTTGAGTGCGATAACTTCTCTTCTGTACCTTGACCTTTCATACAGCTTACAATCTTGGGGTTCTTGCTTTCTTCCATGTCAATGCCCTCCTGAACAGCATTCAAGATACACATTGTGATATATTCATTGAATATATTTCCAATCCACTGCAATGCTGCCTCTTACAATAAAAAAATTTAAACTTCAGTGAATATATGACTCTGCTCACACAGACAATTTTGCCACTAACAGAAGCTCATTAAATCCTCGGCAGCAGAGGCACATAGCCCTCTTTATTGATAGATTTGCTTTTAAAAGATAGATCTATATACTTTAAAAAATTAAGAACTTCTATAGTTTCTTTGCAAAAAGTTCGAGCCAGAAGTAAAAATAAAATAAAAATACCTTTTCTTTTAAGGCCGCGTCCATTGCCTTCCACATATCATCTAAATCACCATGTTTTGAAGGTGATTCTAATTGTTCTTCAGTATCCAATACGAGGTCTTGAAATAGCAGGCCATTCTCCTCAAAAATTGGTGCTGACACTCTGCTATTTTTCTGCTTTTTCAAATATTCTTTGACATTACTTTCCTTTTTTTCTTTGGCAACCTTTTCCAACTCCATGTCAGAGTTACAGCCATAGCTTTGTCGATTCTCGCCCATATTTGCAATGCATTTTTTAGTGACTAACACTTCTAAGCTTTCAATATCTGATATATCCCTCTGTGTATCTAAGAATACGTCAGTCTCCAGCTCTTCATCTTCTGAGTCTGAAATTTGAAGAGGCCTTCTTCTCCTCCTAGCTTCACTAGTTCTAAGTTTTTCCATTCTGGATTTCTGAAAAAGCACTCCTGTCTTTGCATTTTCATAAAATAACTTTGTTATCTGCTTCTTCACCTCTACCTTCACCAATTTCTCAAGATCACATGCAATATGGTTTGAATTATTATGATTTTTCAGGCAATCTTGAGAATTTTTGTTAATGTGCTTCATTCCACTTTCTGGAATCTTTAACTGTGGATCAATTTCACAATTCCTAGCCTTATCTCTTTCAAAATTCCTAGGCCTACCGCGCTTTCTTTGTTTCATTGGACTAACAGATCTCTCTATCTTGATTTCCTTATCTGCAGACTTTACAGGCATTGCACTATCACTTTCAGTGTCAGGAAACTCAATAAAGCCTGCTTCTTGATCCTTCGGCCAATCTTGAGAATTTTTGTTAATGTGCTTCATTCCACTTTCTGGAATCTTTAACTGTGGATCAATTTCACAATTCCTAGCCTTATCTCTTTCAAAATTCCTAGGCCTACCCCGTTTTCTTTGTTTCAATGGAATAACAGATCTCTCTATCTTGATTTCCTTATCTGCAAACACTACAGGCTTTGCACTATCACTTTCAGTGTCAGGAAACTCAATAAAGCCTGCTTCTTGATCCTTTGGACAATCTTGAGACTTTTTGTTAATGTGCTTAATCCCACTTTCTGAAATCCTTGACTGCAGATCCTCTTCACAATTCGTAGCCCTATCTTTTTCACACTTCCTAGGCCTACCTGGTTTTCTTCGTTTCATAGTACTAACAGACCTCTCTTTCTTAACTTCCTTCACTTCAGGCGTTACAGGTTTCACACACTCACTTTCAATGTCATGAAAATCTTTAGAGTCCGCTTCTTGTTTCACAAGCACACTATTGTAACACTGTTGCTGCATTGTTTTCTGCGCTGATCTTGTTATCTTGACATTGCTCTCCTTAACTTCAGACGTTATGGACTGCACACTATCGCTGTCATTGTCATAAACCTCAATAATGTCTGCTCCATGTTTCACGGGTCCACTTTTATGATACTGTTGCCTCATTGCTTTCTGGGCTGCCCTTGTTCGCCTGGCTATATGTGAATAATCCATGCTTGGGTCATAAAGCAAAAAACCTTTGCTATGCCCCTAACCAGACTTTCTAGTTGCGATCCTCATTCCTGTAGGTTTCAATATCCTGTCTTAATCAGTAAACAAATCCAATAAAACAAAACCAGATCTACATTTAGTGTTTGTCATTGAAATTTGATATCCAACACCACTATCATCAGCATTACAAATTAAACAAATAAAGAGACCGAAAAAAAGATCTTCCAATAGTGGGTGCCCGATACCCATTTTACATCCAGTGCTTATAATGTCCAACACTTACCCAAAACAAAAAAGAACATCTTGGATGCTTAGACCATTCGTGCAAACTACATTTAAATTTTTCGAGCATTAAGCAACTGATACCACTAAGCAAAGACCCCCATTTAACACCTAACACCACTAATATCAGCACTGCAAAATAATTAAAAAGAAAATCAAGAAAACCAGAATTTCCCATATTAGGCATTAGATGCACAGTTAACATCCAATGTTAATAACTACAACCATTTTTCTAAAGAATCAATTTTTCACATTTATTGATTTTTATTTTTATTTTCTACTTTTTCAGACTGTAGAAATGTGGTAGCCCCTATAAACTGCAGTGCCCCCGCCCCTCTCACATTGGTTGATTGACAGCAATTATGTAAACTAAATTTCCCACATTAATTAGTTGCTTGAAAAATGCCTTTCTAGCGTTTTGAGCGACCAATAGCATAAATCAAACATCTCCACGAAAATGCTTTCTACCATTGAGCATTTAAGATCATTCTTAATACAGCTACATGAAATCACCAATGCCATTCACATTAAACTCCGTGAAAAAATAAACTCAGATATAGAACATCTAATGCCATTCCCATTAAACTCCATGAAAAAATAAACTCAGATATAGAAAATCTAATGCCATTCAAGTAAATATTCCATGGCATCGAGCATATTTAACTGGTTGTTTAACAACTGCATTGCAATGACTTAAGGCGTTGAACATCTTAACCCATATGCATTGCACTTAAGGCGTTGAACATCTAAACCCATATGCATGAAAGTAACTTTTGAGATTGAAAAACATAGTGACCCAAGTGCTTTATAAGAATACCCAATCATGACATCAATATCACACAAATACATGAAAATCAAGTCATGAAACAATGCATTCTGTCATTGAACATCCAAGTATCATTCAAGAAAAATCTCCCATAATATTGGCTACATAAAACTGCACTGCAATGAAGCCCAATCTCAATGCTATAACAAATGAAAGAAACACGAGGCAGGCACCTTCTGAAATTATCCAATCTTAATGGTATGACAAGTGAATGAAATTCTAGCAACTACATTTCAAGGCATATGGAATGCATGAAATACCCACAAATATTTGATATAAAAATACATAACGTCCAACCGTAATACTATGACAAATAAATGAAACGCCCAAACGTATATTATGAGACTATCCCATACCGACAAGAACTTAATATCCAATTCTATTGGCATGGAAATTCCAGGAGATACCCACAAGTACCTTTTAAAGATAATTTTTATCTTAAAGGAATGAGAAAACAATAACATACACACAAGTACATTGAACATTCCAAGAACGCCCAATTATAATGTCATGCAGAATGATGAAATGCCCACCCGTAGGTTCTGAAAACATCCAATCCTAATTGGCAAGTGAATGAGATATCCACAAATACATTCTGGGAGTATTCAACCTAGTGCTGCAAAAATAAAAGTAAGGAATACACACAAGTACATCCTGAGTACTCTTAACCCAATCCCACAACAAATGAATGAAATCCACACAAAATACACACAAGTACATCCTGAGTACTCTTAACCCAATTCTACAACAAATGAATGGAATCCACACAAAATACACACAAGTACATCCTGAGTACTCTTAACCCAATCCTACAACAAATACCTCCTTAAAAGTATCCAATACTAATGCTATGACAAATGCATGAAATGCCCACAGGTGTGTTCAAAAAAATAATCCAATACTAATGCTATGTTAGAAGCATGAAATGCCCAAAAGGGCGTTAGGGGGTATCCAATTCTAATGACGACGGACATAAGAAATGCCCACGAGTACCTTCTATGGATATCAATCCTGGTGGTACATAAAATGCAGGTAAACTTTCAAGATTTAATATTTATCAAAAAAAAAGTACTGGTCATGGTTCAGCTTCAACAAATTCAGGATCAGATTAATCAGTTTCAAAATAGTTACAATATGAATTTATGTAAAATGTTTCAGTTCAAGTATTAGCCTCTTGTGTCATTTAGTTGTGACCATATATTGACTCATTGTATTTTTTCTACTAATTCGTCTGGTTTTTTCTCATAACTGATAGCTGCTTTGTACTCTTGCTTTATTTAATATAATAATTAAAAAGAAGAGCAAACCCACTACAACTGCATTTTGAGAACACCCATTCCTCCTATCATGACAGATCGTTCATAATCCAATTCTCACGGAACCTATGGCAAATGAATGAAATTTCCTCAAGTACATTCCGAGAACACTCAATATAAATATGTAGGCCACAAGCAATAAACACCCACATGTACATTCTGAAATTACCCAGTTCTATTGCTATGACAAATGCATGAAACGCCCACAAAGGGAATATTTAATCCAACTTCTATCGCATGTCCACGAAATAACGAATTCTGCATGGAGTTTCATACCTTGTCACTTTACTTCCACAAATTGCTTTCTATAACAAAACATATCAAACAAACATACCTCCATATATCTTTGTCCATGTGTTTGACCTTAATGATCTCCATAGCTGCTGCGTTTTCTTTCCCGGCAACTGTAAAAAAGGGTTAAAAAAAAACAATAAATAGAGACACCAAATGCCCTGAATTGATTGCACGCTTTAGGTTTACTTTTCGAGGCGGTTTTTTAGAATGAGTTTGGTGGGGTCAAAAACGGCGGAATATAATCATTGAAACGTGCGATACCATGTGGGTTCCGGATGAATATCTGCTGGGAGCAATGAATGTAGAGGCCACCCTGGCAGATAAAAAGCTAAGATAAATAATAAAGTTACGGTACGTTATTTTTTTGTTAAATATGAAATATAGGTAGTAGGAATGGTTCCTCGAAAGGAGGCCTCGAATTTGATGGTCCGAGGACAATTTTAGAATTATATTAGCACTTGTATCAAAGGAGGTGCAAGAATAATGTCAATATCTTAGTTTTTTTTTTTTTTAAATAAGATAGGGGAGAGGGACCCAAAATAGGGCGGGTCAATTTTGGAGGTCCACATGGCAGTCCATGTGGACCAAAAAAATTTAAAAATTTGCTCGCCACGTCACCTTGCCCCTTGTGCATCGGGCCCAATATATATTTTTTTTAAAAGATCACCTGCCACCTGTCAAACACCATTTACACCGACGTGTTCAAATCGAGCCCATTTTGCCCTCCGTCTGAAAGTGGAGCCTATTTGCCTCCTTAATCAGCATACACATCTACGTACACTGGATCGGACGCCTGTGTGTCCACGATAGCCTTGCCACTCTGAACGAATAGTTTAGAGTATTAAACGCTCGCTGCCTCCTTCGTTTCCTCCACTGACCAACTTCCCTTACGCGTCCCTTCACATTTACTCGCACTATCAAGCGCGTTAATCAGAGATCAAGGTTCATTCAATACTCCACATTCTCGCATATCCCACTCACTCTTATTCCTTTTGTTTGCAAACATTCTTGACTGTTCGTTTTGTTTGGCACTGAAACTGGTTCGGCTCTCCACGCTTCATTGTTCAGTTCTTCACACTTCTTTGTTCGGCTCTGCACTATCGAGAGCTCCCTTTCTCTTTCAGGTGAGGTTTCTAACCTCACTCAACTTGTACCACTGTCTTCGAATACGACGGTATTTTGTTATGCACTTTTTTTTGCAAAAATTTTCTTTGCGAATTTTTGTCTATGAGAAAAATTGTCTTAAATGAAATGTGGGAAGGGTTTAACTAGTTTTCTTTTTGTCTACACTCGACCATGCACTCGTAATCTTTTGATATTCATTGCACCTCTACATTGTGTTTTTCATATTTGCTTCCTTATACAAAATATGAAATGGGTTTGACTAGTTTAAAATGGTTTTTTATTACTATTAGACTTGTTCGATGAAATATGGAAAGCGTTTGACTGGTTTTTAGCCATGCACTTGTATTTGTGTGTTCGTAATTGCACAAACTTTAAATTTGCAATTTGCTTTTTACATTTGTTTGTTATTCCAAAATCCCGAAATAGATACAATATATTTGCTTGTTACTAGGAAATATTCATACGGTTTTAATGTTTATCATTTCGAGGGTTTCTGCCATGCACTTGCATTTGTGTCTTCCTCACAACACAAACTTTAACTCTGCAATTTGCTTATAATATTCTCATGTTATTCTGAAATATGAAAATGGTATGGCTAGTTTTCATTTCGAAGATATTTTGGCATATTTATGTATTATTTTGTTCTTCCATGCACAATAGTTATGTTTGTGAAATGATTTTTTCATTTTATTGTTACTACTAAACATGGAAAGGGTTTCACTGGTTCAAAATTACAAGGTTTTCTCTTTGACAATGCACAAACTTCAACTCTACAATTTGCCTTTAATATTTGTTTGTTATTCCCAAGTATGAAAATGGATACAATATATTTGCTTGTTACTAAGAAATATTCATACGATTTTAATGTTTATCATTTCAAGGGTTTATGCATGCACTTGCATTTGTGTCTTCTTCACTGCACAGACTTTAACTCTGCAATTTGCTTATAATATTCTCATGCTATTCCAAAATATAAAAATGGTATGACTAATTTTCATTTCGAAGACATTCCGGCATGTTTATGTATTATTTTGTTCTTCCATGCACAATAGTTATGTCTGCAAAATGTTTTTTTCATTTCATTGTTACTACCAAATGTGGAAAGGGTTTCACTGGTTCAAAATTACAGGTTTTCTGCCATGCACTTGTATTCCTCTCTTTGACAATGCACAAACTTTAACTATGCAATTTTCCTTTAATATTTATTTGTTATTCCAAAATATGAAAATGGATTCACTTGTTTTCATTCCAAAGTTAATCTGCCATGCAAATATATTATTTTGTTCTTATACATGCATTTGTCTTTTCATACATATATATACATATTGTGCATGGAAGAACATAATAATACATAGACATATTTCCATACATATACTTGATTTCATTTCGAAGATATTCTCATACAATTATATTATTCTCTTTCTATATATATATATATTTATATATTTGTATGTGTATATTTGTAATTGTTTATGTGATTGTTACTACAATATATATATATATATATATATTTATGTTCAACTCTCCATGGTTCATTGTTCGGCTCTGCATTGAAGAAAGCTCCCTTTTTCTTTCACTTGAGGTTTGCTACCTCACTACGCCTATACCATTGTCTTTGGTTTTGACAATGTTTAACCAATGTTTGTCCATTTCTCACTAAAAAGATATTCTCTAAGCCATTTCAATTCAAATAATAAAATTGAACAAACTTTCATCATGCATATATTGAAAAAAAAGCAAACTGTTCATGCACATTAAAGACAATTGCATTACAAAGTGTCAACAATTGCATTACAAACTGTTCATAAAAACCAAGCTCATTGAATTGCAAACTTTGAAGATGCATATTAAAGAAAAGCAAACTATATATTTATATATGTATATACATGTATATATACATATATATACAAGTGCATGGCTGAAAACCTTATAATTGTGAACCAGTGAATCCCATTCCATGTTTAACCATTGCATGGTAGAAAAACTTGTAATTTTCTATATAATAAGGTTGTTTCAAGGAAGTGTTGCTTGCAAGAATTGAAGATAAGTGTGGAGAAAAAGGGGTTTGATGTAGCAAAGTGCATAGAACAGTGTTGGAGAAAACTAATGCCTAAATGAGCAAAATCTAACAAAAAACATGAATTCAGACTAGGTTTTACCTATATGATTCTATTCATGTTTTTTGTTTGGGTTTGACTCATTCAATCTGGTGTATTGCACAAGAGGGAATGTGTTGTTGAGCAAGCAATAGATGTATATGATTACTACATTTCCCCACCCTAAACGACCAGTTTAGAGCAGTAATCGCTTATCACCTCCTTCATTACTTCCACTGGGCTACTTGCCTTATGCATCCCTCCACACTTACTCAGACTGTCAAGTACATAATTCAGAGATCAAGGTCCATTCAATGCTCCAAATTCTCTCATATCCTGCTCATTGTCATACATATATAATGTGTATGTATGTATGTATGCATGTATGCATGTATATATATATATACACAACAATGTATATCTATATATTTGTATGTACATTTGTATATATACATACATATATAAATACATATGAATACATAGATACATAGATACATACATATATACACACAAATTATATATATATATACATATACACATAAATACATATACATATATATAATATATATTATATATATAATATAATAAATATTATATATATATATAGAGAGAGAGAGAGGCCTAGTGAGGTAAAAAAATCTCACCTAAAAGAGAAAGGGAGCTTTCAAGAGTGCAGAGCTGAACAATGAGTTGTGGATAGCCAAACATGTATGGGTGCATAACCAAACAAACACTCCAATTTTTTTGCAAACAAAAGGAATGACAATGAGCAGGATATGAGATAAGACATACATACATGTTATCTTTTGTAGAGGTATAGCCTAAAAGTAAATTTCAATTGAGCTACTAATATACAAAAGGATAGATTACATGAAGTATTTCTTTATGAAGTGTTGTGGATTTTAGACATGTCTAGTAGACCTTTTTAATGACTATATGAAATGTATTCACATGCAATTTCAAATGTTAAATTATCAGCATAGATTGTATTGTATGAAATGTTGTATAAGATTATCAGCATTGAATATTTTTTCACAAAAGCAGAATAGATATTATAAACATAGTAATTGTTGTAAACAAAATTGAAACAGTTTATCTACATAGAATATATTTTCACAAATGTAGAATAGATATTATAAACATAGCAATTGCGGTAAACAAAATTGAAATAGAATGTCTACATACAATATATTTTCTGAAATGTAGATTATAAGACAATTATAAAAAAGGTATTGACATAGTCGTAAATGGGCCCGACACTAGAGCGCCTTAATATACAATTGTAAAACAGTTTTCACCCACAAAGTCAACTAGGGTACTCGTATCACATTAATAAATAGATTTAGTTCAAAATAATAAACATATTTAGTTCACATTTATAAACATATGCAACACAATGAAAATGGCATCCCCAACTACAACCCAAAAAAAAACCAAGATATAAGGAACTTTTTCAATTGGTCCCTCCCAAACTCAGTCAAATGCTCCAAGGAATGAATCTGGAAATGTGTTCTCGTCTCTTACTGTTGCATTTAGACTTGCCATAAATTTATTTGCATTTTCATTTGTCAGTTGCGTGCAACTTACATTTGAAGGTGTTAGTGGTGAAGAAGTCTGGCCAACTAGAAATTGAGTGCAGCTAACTTGAGATGAGCTAGGACTGAAACACACATTGCCTGCAGAAAATGGAGGGATGTTATTATTGGTTATATCTCAAAAGTAAATGTGGTTATAAGATAAGGGAGTTTTAGGACTACTTAAGCATCTATCTCACATCAATTCTCTATGGGCAGCCTCGATCTACCTTTCTTTCTTCTCTTGTTCTTTTTTTATCCTCTCTTGCTCCTTCTTCTGCTCTTTTTCCTTTCTTTGCAACTGTTTCAACTCCTCTCTTTCCTTGCAGTCAATTTCCTTTTCAAATTTATTTTGTTCCTTTTGCTCCAAGGCCAAAATCCATGTTGCCTTTTTATCCTCAGTTTGTTGCCTCTTTATGATTTTTAATTCTTCCACTTCTTTTTTTCTTTGTTCCTGCTCCATTATGAGAGTCATGTAACTATTAGCAGTCAACAACTGAAACAGTCGGCTCATCCGAAGAGCACCACCAGTAGAGTTTCTCATTCTTCCATTCACTCTGTGAATTGGAAGCTTAAGGAAGTTACCGATTCGAGAACCACTTTTGGTTTCAATTGTTTCATTGCTTGGGAGTCAATAAACTCCACCTAGTCCAGTGTACCCTGACTTTCGTTGTTGCAATCTACATAATAGTGCATTGTTTCTTCTAGAGGTGTGGGTGTTGGAGATGGGAATGTAAAATTCCCCATGTCTTCTTGTGCAAATTGGTTGTCCATCTCCTCAAGTTGTTGCTCTACACCTTCATGCACTTGACTATTCGTTGGAGTCTACAATGTTTGTGAAAGTTCATGTGTTGAAGCATCAAGTCCCAAAAGACTAAGGATGTTCTGCACTACAGAAGCATCGTCAATGTCAACAATCTCATATGTCTCGTTGGGACGCATGTCGCCCATGAGTACATCAGAATTGAGGGACCATATCCCCATCCTTTTAAAGGTAAAAGCACAAACCTGTGTCACACTTTATAAAGGAATTGACCAACAACAAAAAACACTCTGAACTTCGACCACATAAAAGTGGTCTTTATGTTTTGAATTTCAAAATGTTGTAAACTAATGAAATGTAGAATTTTTGATGAATTTTATTCTTGTAATTTTTAAATTGTTTTAAAAAAAAAAATCATTATGTTTTTATCAATTTAAGGACAGATTTTGGAATGTTGAAAATTTTAGAAAAGAGTGACTTCACGGGGCGTTAAGAAAAAAATTGAAAAAAACTTCATTTCTCCTTAATTTTTTTTCTTCAAATAGGTAACTTCAATATCTTGTGCATGGAAAATAAAATTCAAATTTTGACGTGTATTTTTCTCGTAATAATGTTTTAAAGTCAAACCTATTAGAATTTGACAGTTTTCACGGGACGTCAACTATTGTCAATTTTTTTAATCATTTTCAAAAAATAAATTATACCCTTTTGAAGAAAAATATCTCCTCTTATGCCCCATATAAGTTTTGAATTTTTTTAATATGTTTTATTATTTTGTTTTTATTTCTAATTAGCCTCTTTTTTAATTTTAACAACCTACTTGCATTATTTTAAAAAAAATATATATTAAAACTAATCAAAATATTTAAAAAATTATATATTTGGATTCACCACTCTGAGCTCTACAAAAGAGAATTTTTCTTTTTTGCAGAAAAATGATTCTGACTGGAGAAATACTTTGTCAAAGTTGAATGTTTCAAAAATTTTTGAAAAAAGGTGAGTTGGCTACCAAGTAGGATGCCAACTAGATATGCTCTATTGAGTATGTTTTGGTCGAGCATGTTTCGACCGAAAATTGCTTGATATTTTCAAGCTATAAATACCAAATACACTCACTATTTTCACATTTTTGGCTGGACGTATTCAGTCGAGTGGCTTTCGGTCGAAACCTCTTCGGCCAAAAAGGTACTTGCCACATCGATGTCACGTGGTTTCGGTCAAAAGCCACTCGGCTGAATATCTTTTGGCCAAAAATAGCTCGCGTGGAACTATTTATTTGCCCAAAAGTGTGACACACTATTGTGATTTTACCCTTAAAGCTAGCTTTTATGCTGGTTGGAGTCAAAGCTCTTCTTAGTGCCTTGTTCCCTAACTCCGCCAATTTTGCCCTTCTTTTATCAATATAGGGGAATCTAGTGAGAAAATATGCTTGTTCTAATTTGATATATTGCTTGAATGGTGCAAACATGCTAACATCCAAAGGCTGTAGTGCATGAGAAGCATGAGCAGGTAGTGTAAGGAGGTCAATGCCTAACCTCCTTGCCCTTTGGATGGTTGACATTGCAACATGACTTCCATGGCCGTAAAAAATCAATAGGTGCCTATTAGTAGGTGACACACCCCCAAGAACCGACACACAAAAATGTTCCATCCAGTCATAGAAAAGCTCCTTTGCATTCCAAGCATGTGCTTGGGTTGCCATAGTTGCGTGTGGTTCATAGTTCACAATGTAATTCTCTATCTTTGTATTGCCCTTGAATAGATAGAAACGAGGTATGGTTTGGCCAGATGCATTACCACAACATAGAATTGTTATCCATTCTATGATTTTTGGAATGATGTAGGAGACATTCCTGCTGCCTTGTCGTGCCAAGACCTTCATAGTTCCATTTCTGCCATTTTGAATGCCCGTTTCATCACAGTTCCAAATTATGTTAGGACCGTATGGGGTACTTTCATATGCTGTTGTCAGCGTTCTATAAAATTTAGCTACTATTTCGGGTCTAAGGTTTACTACCTTGTCTTTTTCAAGACCTTCAGCTGTGTGCAAGGTCAATTCTGGATGGCGCCTCTTGAATCCAGTCCACCATGATTTTCTAGGTAACCCCTCTATGAAAGGGTTGGGTCTAGTCTGGCATATCTAAGTAACCTCTTGCTTGAGATTCATAATCTCAAGCCTGTGGCCAATATCTACCATATTTGTGCACCACTTCATAATCAAACCCTCCTCTTCTATCAGGACTGTTGGTGGACCCTTCTTTGAAGTAGTGCTCAGGCCGCCTAACTAATTGCTAAGTGTTGTAGTTGGAACTTTCCACTTCTTCGCAACAACTCTCATCAACATCACATTTGTTTCAACATCCTCCAGTGCCTTTTCCATGTCCTCTGATGACCATCCCCTTTCCTTTGATGCTCTTTCCTACTTGATTGGTGGTGCAACAACCTCTTGGACAACCTCAATAGGTTCTAGATTCGTGTTTACTTTTGCAATCGATTGTTGCACATTGGAGACTATTACAATGTCTTTCTGTGTACGAGATGACGTCTTTTCAATCTTGGTTTTAGGTTTCGACCTCAGTTTACCTTTAAATTGCACCTACACATGTTTAAAAAGATGTTTGGAGCATTTAAAAAAAATTGAACACCGTTGAAGTCACAGTGATGCATGGACAGTTTGCATTTATTTAATATGCATCTTGACATTTTGCAATTCAATGCTCCAGTTTTTATGAACAGTTTGTAATGCAATTGTCTTTATTGTGCATGAACAATTTGTTTTTATTGTCTTTATTTTGCTTGGTTTTTATGAACAATTTGTAATGCAATTAGCTTTATTGTGTATGTTGATAGTTTGTTCAATTTTATTATTTGAATTGAAATTAATTAGAGCATATTTGTTTAGTGAGACATGAACAAACATTGGTTAAACATTTTCAAAATGAAATATAATGGTGCAGGTGTAGTGAGGTAGAAAACCTCAACTGAAAGAGAAAGGGAGCTTTCTTGAGTGCAGAGCTGAACAATGAAACGTGGAGAGCCGAACATAAATATATAAAATAAATTTCGTAGTAACAATCACATAAACAATTACACATATATACATATATATATATAGTGCATGGAAGAACAAAATAATACATAGACATATTTCCATACTTATACAAATATATATACACAATATACATATATAGTGCATGGAAGAATAGAATAATACATAGACATATTTCCATACATTTACAAATATATATATACACAATATATATATATATATATCTATATCTCTCTCTCTATATATATGCATTATTTTGTTCTTCCATGCGCTATATATATACATATATACATATACATATACATATATATATATATAGAAATACATATATAGGAAGAGAATTATAATTGCATAGCAGAATATCTTCAAAATGAAATCAAGTGAATCCATTTTCATATTTGAGAATAAAAAACAAATATTATAGGCAAATTGCAGAGTTAGCTTGTGCATTGTTAAAGAGAGGACTACAAGTGCATGACAAAAAACCCTGTAATTGTGAACTAGTGAAACCATAAAAATGTTTGGTAGTAACAATGAAATAAAAAATTAATTTTGCAAACAAAACTATTGTGAATGGAAGAACAAAATAATACAATTACATGGCAGAATATCTTTGAAATGAAAACCAGTCATACCATATATATGTATGGAAATATATAAGTATGGAAATATGTCTATGTATTATTCTGTTCTTCCATCCACAATATGTATATATATGTATGGAAAGACAAATACATATATAAGAACAAAATAATATAATTGCATGGCATAATAACTGTATAATGAAAATAAGTGAATCCATTTTCATATTTGGGAATAACAAACAAATATTAAAGAAAAATTGTAGAGTTAAAGTTTGTGCATTGTTAAAGAGAAAACCCTGTAATTTTGAACTAGTGAAACCCTTTCCATGTTTGGTAGTAACAATGAAATGAAAAAAATATTTCACAGACATAACTATTGTGCATGGAAGAACAAAATAATACATAAACATGCCAAAATATCTTCAAAATGAAAACCAGTCATACCATTTTCATATTTTGGAATAACATGAGAATATTATAAGCAAATTGCAGAGATGAAGTCTGTGCAATGAGGAAGACATAGATGTAAGTGCATGGCAGAAACCCTTGAAATGATAAACATTAAAGCCCTATGAATATTTCCTAGTAACAAGCAAATATATTGTATCTATTTTTCGTATTTTGGAATAACAAACAAATGTAAAAAGCAAATTGTAGAGTTAAAGTTTGTGCAATGACAAACACAGGAATGCAAGTGCATAGATGAAAACCAGTCAAACCCTTTCCATATTTCATCGAACAAGTCTAATAATAATGAAAAACTGTTTAAACCAATCAAACCCATTTCATATTTCATATAAGGAAGCAAATATGAAAAGCACAATATAGAGCAAACGTCCTGCAATGAATAACTTAAGATTAGGAATAACACAATATATTGAAATGCACAATGCAGGGTAAACGTCGTGCATGGATGAGTATAGAGGAAAGGAAAACTAGTGAAACCCCGAACTTGAATTGAAATGACTTGACATTCATACAAAGTGTAAGTTGAAACCCCAAATATTGAGTTACATGTCAATGTGACAAGAATTGACATCCCATACAACATATTTGCATTCATAGGCAGCCATAATTTGTAGCAGTAGAATACCTGTAGCTTGTTAGGATACTCGTGCTGGTACCTTTGGACTTTCTTCATCTTTCTAGACCAAATTGTATAATTGATAATGAAAGTGGGACGTGTTAAACGGAAATTGCAAGAGATTGAGTAATGCATTTTTGAATTTGAAAATCTCCTTATATGTTCAATGTTGGTTTGGTGTGGAGTCTTTAATTTCTATCCTTTTATTTTCAAATTTGAAATCTTCATCGGATGCCTTCAATTGCAGAGTTTGTATGTATTAATGGTGTGTAATCCTTGTTTTCTTGATAGGATATTTTGGTGGCTTTAACACCATTGTTTTGGTGGTTGCATGTGGGAAAAATAGAAGGAACCAGTAGTAGAGAGGTTTGATTTGACAGATGGGACACATATGAATTATTGCTTTTCGTTTGAGTGTTGTGTTGGTGGGAAAGTGGGATGGGGATTTGGATGGATTGGATTTGGTGATGGGACATTCTTGGCTCATATTTCTACTCGTGGCATCCCAAGTGCCTAAAAAATGGTTGTGATGTAATGCAAGTGGTGACATTATAGGGGAGCTTGGGTTATACTAATTTTATATTTTGGGAGCATGTTTTAAAGTGAGGGGCTAGTAACAAGCAATATGGCTTGTATGTTTGTCATGTCAGATGTGCTTTGAATATTCTATAACATGTAAGACTATGAATATCTATTTGTGTATGGGATAAATATTCTCTGATTATAATTCAATTTTGATGGTATAGGATACGTGTATCTTTGTTGACTTTGTGGGTGAAAACTGATTTACATTTTCCAATTAATCAACTCTACTGTGGGGCCCACATGGGACTACTTCCATCCCTAGTATAGACTCCCTCCCTACTTTAGGCCCCTCTCCCCTATTTAAAGTATGATGTATTAGATTGTTATGTTTTTTTTACATAATTTTATTTTTGTAGGTTTATTTTTATTTTATAGATTAAATTAATAATGATGAAGGAATTATTTCAAATATTCTTATATATATATATATATATATATATATATATATATATATATATATATTTCTATAATCAATTGGATGAATGCTTTATAACAACTTTAATTTTGTTTGGAATAGAACATATGAGGATGGCTACTTGTTCAACCATCTTGCATAGAAGGATTCCTACTTTGAAAGGATATTTTGGACAAGATCGAATGGTAGAAGCTTGGAAAGAACCACCACATTCCTAACAGCTCTCTCAAAATAGTATAATCTTTCCTTCCATTTCTAAGCACAATTTGATTATAATAAAAGGAACATCAATGCACTTGATTTAAAGATGCATTGTAGGTGTGAGATCTATTTGTTATTGTCTTTCAACACATTGATAACATACTACACTTCAAAAGGCCATCAAAAAACTTGAGTAGATGGAAAATTTGAGTTGCAAGTGACATGAATGATCATTATTAAAACCAATAAATGTGAAATTTTGAAGTCCTAATATTTTATGCAAGCAATTGTAGTGGAATATCGAATGATCATATTAGTAGTAAATGAAGTTTATAACTACCTAAAATTTAATCCTACTTGGGACACTTAATAATCTCCAAACCTTGAATGTTTACCAAGTCATAATGAATACTCTCATGTTCCCCTTTTTAATACACTACTACAATTCTCTTTGTCATTTGATAGATGCATTCCAAAACATTTCACAAATTCTTAATGCTGGAAGGAATTGTATTGTTTTAAAAGTTCCTATCAAGCCTCATCACCTCTAATGGTTCTAAAAATTTAGTACCAGTATATGATGATCCAAAATTGATATTTTTTTACTCTATCAAATAGAGAAAGTAATAGACTTCTACATAAATAGTTCCATTTTATTTACAACCTGTATAAAATATTTTGTAAGATATTCTTAGTAATTAGGGTCATTGAATTCTAATTTTTAAGGTGGTAAGTAAATCAAAAGGACTTTGGTGGTAAATACAACATCAACCCTTGAATGAACCCTGTAGATGATTCTTTAGATTGGAAACTTAATATTATTCTCCTTTTAGTGTGAAACCCATTATATCTTGTCTAGATACCAAAACATGATTATAGACTTTTTGTAATTTTTTTTTGATATATGCATGTAGTTGAATTGCAAGCTCCACTTGATGTGTGGTTGTGTCAAGTTATGATATAATTGTGCTAACCCTAGGAAAGTCATTACAATGCTTACATAAATAATTCAGTTAGATTGTGTTATGTTGAGTTTGCGAATGATAATCCTAATGGCAGGCAAAACTCTTAAGGTACAAATTTTGTGTTGTTATTCTTATTTTGGGACCCAAGTACTTATGGGTAGAGCACTTGGGAAAATGTGTGAAGAGTGCCTAGGGGTTTTCAAAAGAAAATTTGTATTCAAGTTAAAAAAGGATAGTATTACTTCGTTAGCATAGATTTATTTGGGGGGTGGGGGCCCTAGCTTGATTGGCTAAAGCTTCTTGTTGCAGGCGAGAGGTCACAAGGTCCAATCTCCCTCCTATCCCGTGGTACTAGAGGGTGTGTCACACCAACATCACCAATCACGTGAAAAATGTCTACCAAACACACTACACTTTATAGGGGGGCTACCTGATTCTTGTAGTCTAAAAAAAATATAGATTTATTTGGAAAAAAGAGCTATGAGTATGCATTTGAATTTAATTATTTTTTTAATAATAACAAATATTTATATTTATATTAAAAAATATACAAATGAAAAAGAAAATATATTCTATTCCATATTCATTTACAACCAAGATTTTCATATATTGTGATATAAACTAAACAAAATCAAATTTTAATGCCCTTTTTTTGTGTTTGTTATTAAAGAGTGTGTGCATTCAAATGTTTTCAATAATGCGTGTTTGTTAATAATTAAAAATAAAAATATTACTATAATTTATGACATGTAAAATTTTCATAATATATCGTATATGAGGTCTCACGGGTCTTTGTGGCAACCATGGGGTGTGGTTATGTGGGCCTAAGTTATAGTTTACATTATTCTTTAACTTTTCTAGAGACGTTAGGGGAACATGCTCTCAAGTTTAGTGAAGCTTGAAGAGAATAACACACATTCATCAAGTTGCACATCTATATAGTATGAAATCATGATAAATCTTATGTTTTAATGTTTCAAAAGCATGTGTCCTAATAAAATAAAAGTGATAGCATTTAAGTATTCATGATTTTTTTTCCTCGCAATTATGATGTCTGATTGATCTATACACCTAAACAAGTATTTTGCAAATTCAAAAATATTTTGTAAAATTAAGGGAATAACTACTATTTTTTAATAATCTTACATAGGTGTCTAAAGAATTGAATTAACTCTTGTTACTAGTATTTATTCAATTTAAATTAGATTTTACAATCAAACTGATTGGTTTCCAAAATTCATTATTTTACTAGTATTAGTGTGTAATTCCTCATTATTTTTAGTGAATGAAAATGAGTATTTGAATACAATTTGAACGAAACAATAGACATGAGAGAAAAAATAAATTCTACAACTCCAATTGTAAGCTTTTATACTTTATTGTTAATACAGTCTAAATAAAACAACAAACAAGAGAGAATATTTAGAGTTTGAAATGCTATCAACATAAGATAGTTCATGCAACAACACATAGAAGGAAAAGGTGATTTAAAAGAAAAATGTCAATATGTTATCAAATAGTTGTCAAAAGGTTTTCAAACATCATTTGCAACACCTACAACATTGGGTATATTAAACTTGGCACTATTAAAAATTAACACCTTCAAAATCTATCACTTTAAGGCTATATTCTTATATGTTGGTGTTGAAACATACAAGGCTTGTGATAAAACCTTAATTGCAAGGCTTCGTTGGTAGTGAAATCCATGAATAATAGCAATAATAATAGCTAGCTTGTATTCTCCCTCTCACCCCACTCAATAATAGAGGCTAGGGTTCATGGAGATTCTCCTCATAAGTCCCTTACAAAGTCATCTCCCAATAGCCTCTATAACTTTCAAGCTTCCTCTCAAATGCATCTTTCAATAATCACTTTTCACATCTATTGAGAAAGTATAGGGGGGCCATTTTACACTACCATGTCCTTGAGGTGTGATAGTTCTCTCTATATCATGGAGGTCCTTACCAAGCATCAAACAAAAGGTAAGGAAAGATTCAAATTGATCCATTATTTTAAACATTTTTAAGATTATTGCTTGCAATTATAGTATCCAAACATGAATTGAGTTGGTTTGAATCACTTGATCAAGTATTAGTGTGTAACTCCTCATTATTTATAGTGAATGCAAACGAGTATTTTAATACAACCTAAATAAAAAAATAGACATAAGAGAAAAAATATGTTGTTACCTCCAATAGCAAAAATTATACTTTATTGTTAATATATAATTTGAACAAACAACATACAAGAGAGAGAGAAAAGACTTTGACAACTCCAAAAAGTTGTTATTGAGAATGTTTGTTGGAATGTTTTAAGGTCTAAAATGCTGCCAATATAGGATAATTCATGGAGCAACATATAGAAGGAAAATGTGATTTAAAAGAAAAATGTTAATTTTTTTTCAAATAGTTGTCAAAAGGTTAAAAAAAATTAAAAATCATTTTCAATCCCTAACACATTGGGCATTACTTAGTGTCATTAAACAATATCACCTTTGAAATTATACACTTGGCTATATTATTATATGTTGGCATTGAAATGTACGAGACATACGATAAAACCTTAATTGCAAGGTTTGGTTGTAGTGAAAACCATGAAATCTTTTAAGTGTTAATCAAAGCTTTTAGTGAGAACAAGAACCCTTTGTTGGTGTAAATAGGTGTTTTACCTATCTATTTCACTTATAGGTCCTATTTACACGTTAAGTCCACTTACATGTTTTACCTATCTTTCTAGAAGTCTTAGGTGTCATATGATCTTATCCTATCTTATCATGTAATTTAATTCTTGTTTCCTAGGTCATTTAATATTTGATGAGTTAGTTTTCTCATGACATAGGATTAAGGAACTTGCCATGATCTTGTCTAATCCTATGTCTCACCTTGGCTATAAACCAAGGGGTTCTCATTTGCAATTCATTCAAATTCAATACCATTACAAACTTGAGCATTGCATATTATCCATATTATCTTGCATCCATTATTGTAAATTTATGTTCTTGCTTTTCTCTCTTATATAAGGTTGTTTTTGGTTTTGTAGGTGATCCTAAAGGCTTGAGTTCTTGAGTGACTCTAACATGGTATCAGAGCTTCAGATCTATGAAACCCCTTCTTAGATTTGAGGGTGATTTGAGCTTGATATTTTGTTGGGTGCACATTGGGGTGAAACAAACCTCACCATTGAGTCTAGAAGGCCCAAGAAACTCTATTTTCATATAAAATACTTGATATTTTGGTAATTTTTTGGGGGTATTTTTTAGGGCTTGGAAGATTCAACAAGAAAAAATTTGTACACTATGGATTTGTACGGACTACACCTTGTACAATCCATACAAAGCATATTATTTGGAATATTCATCTGTCAATATACGTCTATATATCTTGTATGCATCATTGTTGTCGGTTTTGGTGTGATCTACATAGTTTACTATTTAAAAATTGTTTCTATTTCCACCATTTTTTGTACCTGACTAGTATTATTATTCGTAGCATGTGGTCATAGGGATTAAACCCCTCATTGCTCATCTAGCCCGCATGGCTTAAGGTCTCCATGATGCAAGAACATGTCACTCACCAAGGGCGATGCCACCTCCACCAACCAACCACCACTAGTGGATGCATACATAATATATTTTAAAAAAAAAATCAAGTCGACGGTCATATTGGGAACTTGCTGCTAGCACCCAGGTCCTTCAATTTTTGTCCCCTCATGCCCTATTAGGATAGTTTTCCAAAACACCATAACTTTCCATTAGGGTGTCAAAATTTTACAAATGAGATATTGACAAAAAACTAGTTTTGAGCACTTCACAATGATGCAAGCTATTTTCTCAAATTTTGGGCCACAAGTGAATTTTATTTTTGATTGAAGTCAAGTTTTCCTTTTTGGACCTTTGAGCCCATAACTTTTTTTCAGATTATCTAGTTGTCTTGATTTTTATAGAATTGGAAAGGTATTGAGGAGCTCTGCATTTTTATCCATCTACTTTTTCCATATTCAACCTAGGTATCTTTTATTCAAATTTGTGCAAATTTACATTTTTATTGATTGCTTGGACATACTGACACCTAGAGAAGATTTTTCCTCTTGGGAAGGCAATATAATTGGGAAAGTGTACCTTCAATTTGAGAATCTCATTCTAAGATATTGTTGTAATTTTCCATCTTTGATCCATCTTGGCATTGTAAACTTTGGAAAGCATTCTAGCATTGTAATCACACTACCTATAAAGTGCCAGCATATATATAGTATAGTAGAGTCTAAGCTAATGTTTTGTAAACTTGGTAGAATCCACTCAATTCATAGGGTCAACTAACTGAATAGTCCACTTAACACCACTTAAAACTACATTAAATCATCAACCAAAGTTCGTAAGCTTATGATGGTGCAACATTATATATGCCTTCATGGAATTAAACTACTTAAACTATCATATCGAAGTCATTCTAATTACTGGAATTTCACAAAATTATGAAATAGCTAAAAGTATAAACTAAAACTATTTGCTACAAGTACCTACAATAAAGGTTGTGATTGAAATTTTGCTAATGAAATGAAACTATGTTAATTGAAAACTTGATAAAGACTACTAAGACTCAACTGAACTATCCTCTGGAGTGTTACTAATAATCATTACATGCATGTTCCTAAGCATTCATTCATAATAAGCAAGAATTGAAATCTCAATTAACTTGCATATGATTTATGAACAATAATAAACTAATAATAGTTGTTAACAAAAATAAATAACTGAAAAGGTGAAGTGAAGAACAATACCTTGAGTAGCCTACTCAAGTAACCGTTCCCACTTAACTGAACTCAGTCTAACTAATAGATTTCACGTATTCCATGAATTGATTTCCATTTATTACATAAGATGAAAGATTACAAAATATTCTTGCACAAATTGTACTCAATCATTATGTAGATTCATGTTTCAAACTAAAAATAACAAATAACATAAAACTGTGAAAAACCAACTAACCTATGGATTCAACCAGTAGTTATATACAAATTGAGGGAATCTTTATTGAAAGCAACAACTTAACCAAAATCATTAAATCCACTCCAAATATCTAGAGCATGGATTTAAGACTTGGAATTATTCAACCTACAACTAAAAAAGGAGAATCCTATCAAAACTAGAACTCTATCAAACATAATGCATGCAATCATACACCTATCTGTCAAATTCCTATGTAAGAAAGACCTCTTCTTCAACGTTTATTAATTGATTATAATGTGTTTTCTATCTTCATTAAATGACTTCAACCAACAATCACGTTTAACTATTTCTGCAGTTTCCCCTGTTTCAGTGTCCAATGACCCTTTTGCTACGGGTACATCCTACAACTATTGTGTAACATGGTTCCTCCTTTAGCTGCAAACAAGTTAGTTTCACAAAACACGTACACAAGTATAACCATCATAATTAAACATATCATTCCATCAACATTCCCATACACATATTCATATAAACCATTTAATGCTAATATATTAAACCATAATTCCATCACCATGTTTTTGGTTTTAGGTTTGCATAATGGATATAAAAAGGATAGTATGATATGGAATATTGTTTAGAAAGTATGTTAAAAAGTATCTTAAAGTTTGCATAAAACCAATAGAAAACAAGCTATTATCTAGACCTATCATTTCCCCCCAAATTAACGTTTTGATTTTCCCCAAGCAAAATACTAAGGGTCTTGATAATACTATAGAGCAATTTGCCTTAGGTCCATGACTGTACTAGCACCTTGATATTTTTGTAGATAAAAACCTTGGTATGCTGAAAGTTGCATCATTTTGATAGCCTCTTCCCTTGCACATTCATCACTTTTATCTCTAGTCCAATGTGGAATTGGACAAAGGAGAATAGGTGGTATAAATGTGAGGGGTATCCAATGAACTCATCTATTAATACTGGTTACGATATATTTTTGCACCCTCTAGAGCATAGTAGTAAAGTTGTACAAAGAATGTGGCTCCTTCTTCTACAATTCAGGGGTTAGTTCGTTCCATTAGTTTTGCACATACTTATAACACTGTTGTACAATACCTATGACTAGCACTTTCATTCTCTCATAGTGTTCCTTCTGGAGTTTCATTATTGTCTTTCCAACTCCTTTATGCCCAAGAAGTTTCATCCACTCATCAATAATTGCTTTTGAATCCTTAGCCTCTCTTCTTACTGGAAGTGTAATAGATTTCTCCTTTTCATCATATTCTACTATAATTTCTCCTCTAAGTTGTTCATTCCTGTAGTAAGAGATAAGTGCTCTAACTTGAAGATCCCCCATAAACATTAATGGGTTACATTCTATTTCATCAGGAATCACATAATTGTGCAGATAAAATTCACATAATTGATCTTGGTCTTCAAATGTGGAAGTTTTAATTTTTTTAAGAAACTCATATGGTTGACTCATGGCAACAAATTGTTTGCTAATTAATCTATTAAATTGAAACACAAGAACCTTTATTGTAGAAACAATGCATAAGTCTTGGGAAGAGGCCTACATTTGACAATTTGTGTATCCTTATTTGCAAATTCTTCCAATTGGACCGCTGACTTATTCAATTCTATTTCTTTCTTTTCCTTCTTCCATTTTTCTTTTTCCCTTGCAAGCTCATTAGTTACACTCCACAATTGGTAGCCTAGAGAGAAATTTGTATGATAACCAGGAGTTTTAAGAGGAGGGGTCTCTCACTTGGGATAGCTAGTTCCTTGTCCCCTATCTTTGTGACAACAAATTGTGCCACCAAATCTAACTTATCACCATGACCATGCAACTGTAGTTTCTCCTCCACCTCCTGCATTTTTACTTCCCTTTATTTATCCTTTTGCTCATAGTTTTTCACCAAATCCTCTAGGTGTTTAATTTTATCCAATGCTTCCTAGAGTTCTAGCCTCACATTTCTCTCCTCAAGGTAAATTTCTTCTCTATCTTCAAACTACTCATTCCCTTCTTCATAATCTCCACATATGGGGCTATCTAGAGCTTATGTTCTCAATTTATTTGTAGTAAATAAATCCTCTGATTCAAAATCATAAATCATTATCACATAGCTTCTCTTTTTCACAGGTGCTTTCATATCATCGGGGGCATCCCTTCCTAGTTCAAAATAAGTCTACAACGATAACATTCTCTTGTTGTTGTTCCTGCTGGTGTTGATTTCCCTGGGATTGTTCTCTACTCTCCTCTTCTCCCTTAGGTTCCCCTATACCTTCCTTTGCAAAATTTTGTTGCCTGATCCTACTAGAATGTCTGGGTGTAAGTATCTCTACTTCAACTTCTCTCTTTTCCTTTTTAATACCCTTCTTCTTTTTCAGGGCATTTTCCTTTTTCTACTATTGAGTGACTTTCTTTCCTTTTGAAACCTCTTCCTCTTAGCTTCGAGGGTGTGGAAGTCATGGATACACTACTTCTCCTACTTTTAGATTTTTGTGGCTTAGAAGAAGAAGACAACTCCTCATTTTTAGATTACCCAAACTCAGGCTCTTCAAGTTCTTCATGTTCACCTTGGCTGCGAGTAGGTGTGGCCATAGGTGAATTATGAGGGTTTTCCTCTTCAGGCTCGTTTTGGGGTTCATTTTCATTTCCCATATCCCCAGGTACTACCAAAAAATTGTTGATATCCTTACATTCCTCAACCCTAAAATCCTCCTACCTTACTTGTGGGTATTGAATTCTTAGTCTCCTTTTTATCAACAGGGTAACTTAGCAATGGTTAGAGAGGGAAGTATCAGATTATCTTTTCTAGTATTTTGAAACCATTCTCTTCAAAAAGTGGTATAGGAAATTTGGTACATTGACTATCCTGTTATGCTTAAGATGGCTTAACAATTTAAAATTGGCGGTATATAAAATATTTTGTCTACCATCACATCTAATATATCTAACAATATAAGATGCACACCTTGCCCATAACTAGTGGAGAGAGATTCTTTTCATACCTTGTGATGAGGAATCCAATTTCTCTCCTCTTGTGTAGAATTCCTCTCGAGCTATGATTGCATCAAACCAAGATGGAAATTATGCTCATTTCCTTGGCAATCTAGTCACTTGAGCAATGGCGATCTCTGAAGCATCCACAGAAAGTCCTTTTACCATGGCTTCATCGTATTGGAAAGTTTCTACAAATCTTCTCATTAAATCATCACTATACTCTGTTAATTTTAGAAAATAATCAAGCCATCCAACCCTTGTGAATATAGGAAGGATAATTGCGTCCTCCAAAATATGATGAGCTGCCAGCTCTCTCCTTATGACATCTCCTCCCATCTTAGTTCCCTTTACTGCTTAGTATACCAAATTTAGCTTTGAATATTCAACTCAATATCTACCTACCACCTTCAACTTCTCTTATGACTTCAAAACCTTAGTTTCCATATATATATTCTTACTACCACACCACACTATAAATGCAAATTCCTCTTTAAATTTAGCTCTGGTACAAACCAAGCTAAAGTTCTCACAAATTCTACAGGGTTTCAAGTTTTAGGAATTGCAAAAATGGCAGTGGAAATAAAAATAAAATATGACTAAGGGCTTTGCATGTCATGATTTTCATTAATTTTGGTTTAGGGTGGAAAATTCAAAATGACTAGCGAAAAGATAGAGTAAGCGTACCCTCCCCCCAAACTTAATTGGTGAAGTGACCTCACTTCACGATGATGATTTGGAGGTGGTATAAATGTGAGTTGATGGAAATAAATAATTTAATATTTCACATGCATGAAATTTAAATGAAAAGTGCATAAATTTTTTAAACAAAACTTGAATAATCATAATAGTATACCTCAAGTACTGTCGTGCAAAAATAACCATCAATGGCA
>VDFB02000003.1:374261417-374301497 GCA_007258455.2 Sequoia sempervirens | reverse complement strand
AAGAGAAATAAGTTTCTTGAAGGATTAATTTTGTTAAAATATTAATTTGATAAGAATGAAAAGTATATGAAATAGAAAATATAGAAGGAAACTATTTTTTCTATTGGGCATGAAAAGGTAAGTAATGGTACAACAAGGGATCTTAAATGGTTTGTATTTGGAAATATTATATACCCAAAGAAAGATTGCACTTGATATCCTTTTTGATCAAGTATAAAGATATTTTTGCATCGTGCTATGATAATATGAAAAATATTATGAATGGGAGATGTCGCATCATATTCCAATCAAACTTGGAGTTGTTCCATTCAAGAAAAAATAATGCACTTATAATCCTAAAATAGGAAATGCAATCTAGTGAGATTGATAAAATTCTTAAAAAATGATTAGATATCCTATCCATCATTCAACATAGGTGTTTAATATACTTTCAATCTTTAAGAAGGATGCTAAGATTGAGATTTGTGTAGATTTTAGGAACTTTAATAAATATTCTTTAAAGGATAATTATCCCTTGTATATAATGGATCACATCTTGCAGAAAATCGCTAGATTAGAAATGATATTTATACTTGATTTATTTTTAGGATATAATCAATTCACTATTGCTTAAGAAGTTAAGCATAAGATGTCTTTCATGACACCTTAGAGTGTCTTTTAATAATCGCATATCTTTTGGTCTTATTAATGTAGATGCAACATCTCAAAGAACCATGCATATATCATATGGAGATATGAAGAATAAAATCGTTGTCATTTATTGAGACAATCTAACTATGTTTTTAAAGAAGAGGGAAGATCATTTTTGTGATCTAGAGATAGTGTTGTAGAGATGTAGATACCATGGTATATCTTTGAACCCTAAGAAATTGGTTTTGGTGGTCATTAAAGGAAAATTGTTAGGGAAAATTGTTAGGGCACATTGCCTCCAAAGAAGGAAAAATAATTAATCCTAATAGAGTTAAATCCATTCAACAACTTAGCCTCCCTACTGGTAGAACCAATGTTAGATCATTTTTTGGGCAAGTAAATTTTCTATGAATGTTTTTTTCTAAGTTTTTTAAATTAACAAGGCATATAGCTAAAACAATGAAGGAAAATAAAATTTTCAATGTAATGATGCAAGTAAGAAAGCTTTCGATGAAATAAAGTTAGATATAGTTGATACACAATTTCTCTTGCAGCCTAAATTTCTAATAGTTTTCATTATTTATAGCTATGCATTTGACATATTCTATTCAAAATATTGCTCTAGGAGAATGATCAAGGAGTGGATTCCCCAATTGTCTTCATGATAATAATTACATTGAAGAAGCATGAGTTGAATTACTCACCTATGGGTAAATATGATTTTGCTATTAGTAAGGTTGTTAAACAATTTAGATTCTATATTTCAAACTCACACATAGTAGTTGGTTAATAGATTTGTCACTACAAATTTCTATTTTAAAATGACAATAAAATGTCTAATGTGTAGTAGAAAATGAACCAATAGCTAAATAATTTATTGTTACTTAACAAATTTTATCTAAATTTTAGAGGTACAACTCCCTCTTATTATATAAATTTATTTTTTGTTGGTATGCTTTTAACTAGAAAGTACAAAAGGACAAAGATTGACTATAAAAGAATAATGAACTTGAATTCCCTAAAAGAAAACTCCGACTTACAAAATTTATGTTACACAGAGTGAAATAAATTCAAAGATTTATTTTTCTTGAATCATAGAATGTAGCATGCAACCAAGATAAAATCTTAAAATAGGTTTACAAGTTTATAGTTTGGTATAAATCATTCCCAACTTCAACCCATTATATAAGATTTAAGAACAAAAAAAGATACAAATGACCATAGACAATGAATGCTTAAAAGTTAACTACTACATCAACATCAAGAGAAATAACAGCATAAGAAATTTATTGCAACCACACAAACTTAGAACAAACTTCTTTTCCCGAATTTCCAAAATGTAAAGCACAAAGACTCTTCAACTTTCATACAACAGATGTATCTCCTCTTTCAACCACCTTTTCACTAAGTTAAGGAAAGATTTAAAATAATATTCTTATTTACAATTGGCAACACACACACACACACACACACACACACACACACACACACACACATATATATATATATATATATATATATATATATATATATATATATATATATATATAGGAGCTTGAGGTGGCCAACACCTTGAGCAATTTGAATTAGTGTTGTTGCTTTCTATTTTCTGTTGGGTGTCAATTTTTTTCCTGTTGTTTTGATGTTGTTGGGTGTTGTTGTTAGCTTATTGTCTTATCTCTTGTCAAGCACCCTCTTTTGTAGTGTTTTTTGGCTTTTGGGATGTTGTTGGTGTCAATCTGATGTATTCTTTAGTAGATCTTTTGTATCTTTTGTTGTAAAGGGTTTCAGGTCCCTTCAAAACCTATTTTTCCCATATAATCAAAACATATATATAGTATTTTCAGTTATAACTAATTCTTTAAATTATCAATAGATAAAAATGTTATAGTTTCCTTAATATTTCTAAAAATATAAATACTTTATAACCTTTAAAAGTTACTAGAAAAGATTAAGTATCAAGCTTTGGAGGCATGATGTCCCATTCTATATCTTCTTTGTCCACTACTGGAGGTGAACCTGACACTGAAGATTGTTGTGCTTGAATAAAAACTTTGACAAATTACAAATAATAAATGCTTTAATAGTTGGAGCAATGTTATTGTGCCTTGGTATGATGACATAATTTGTGCGATTTTTTCACAAGACCTTATGATTCTAAATTTTTTTAATTTTCTTTGAATCATTGAAAGGTGTGCAATACAATGAACAAGAGCACTATCACATGTTGATGAGTTTCCTCATTGAATTTGCATTAAACATTTTTTGTCAGAGTATTATTTTTCAATCATCAATTTGAAATTTTGCTTGATAGAGTTGACATCAACAAGCTGAGAGTTATCTTTTGTCTGAATATCTAAATTGATTGACACAAAATTAATATGTATGTCCATTTCTAGTTGATTGTAGTCTTTCAACAACTTCATTTGCTCCAAAATATTATATTTGATAGCTAGCATTTTCAATTCTATATGTTTTATCCATAAGTGACATAAATTCTCATTGGCACTTAAAAAACTTGCTTAGCAACAAGTATGCCAAAGCTCATTTCTACCATGTTCTTAATATTTTTATCAACTTTAATCCATACATATTCTTTATTTTGGACTCATTTATTTCTTCTTCAATTTTCTTTTTCCTGACATCAATTTCATCATATGTTTTCTTTGCTTCTTCAATATATTTGACCCTTTAGTTATTATTTCTTTGACCTGTTTATTAGTGACTCTGCCATAAGGTCGATATTTGCATGTTTTTTCAATTACCTTCTCACAACTTTTTGAATTGGGATCAAAAGAGACATGTGTTTTGTACAATGGTTGGGTCGAAGTATCAACACTAAATTTAAGGCAAGACATTACAATTATCTCTTGTTATTTGAGTTGGTCCTATGTTTATCCTTTTTTGTTATTTCTAGGAATTCAAAAATTGAGATATGGAGTTTGTGGATATCCCCTTCATGAGAAGAAAGACCAAGATCAACATAAGTGATATTAAAGTATATCTTAGCAATATCATTGATATAATTTCCTATAATGGGTTGAGCTACCTCCACATACATGTTGCTAGAGGAAAATCCTTCATCAACCTAGAAGTCATTTTAGCATTATTTGATTGAGGAGATATCTTGAGTAAACTAGAAATGACATCAAATTAAGGAACAACCAAGTAAGTTATATTTCTCATTCTTGATTTTTTTTTTACCAAGAAGAAGAAGAATCAGATGGGGTGCTAGTAACATTTGGGGAAAGTAATAGCCTCATAGGTGGAGGTGTAGTGAATGGAGGTGCAACTTTATCAAAAGATAATATATCAAGTGAGGAGGGAGGAAAGAAATTGGTTGAATGAGAGGTGTCTAGAGGGAATATGGAGGTGAATAAGTTGGTGATGAATGAGATGTGTGAGAATGGGATGAGAGGATGTTGATGGATTATTCTTCACTTTCATCTTCTTGATTAGCATATAATTTATTTTTTATTTATCTTAAATTGCTTTGATTTCCCTGAGGAATGCCCTTACATGAATTCTTTGGATTTTCTTTCTTCAAGGGATCTTCACCATCATCTCCTTTGTTAACATTTTGAGTTATTTGAATATGAAAAATGATAGGTAGTAGATTTTACTTACTTTTCTCCTTTCTCCTTTTAAGTATTTATTATGAGAAGTTTTTAAATCTAATCTATTATGGATATATTCCTTACCATTCCTTTGAAATCCTAAGAACCACTGCCATTATTTCATCTAAAGTATTTAGTTCTATATTGACCCAGTTGATTGGTAAAAGTGGTTGCATTTGAATTCTTTCAAAATAAATAAGATCAATCGAGTTTGATTCATCATCCTCAATACCTTTGATATCCCAATTTAACCTAAAATATTTAATTTATTGTAGTGTTGCCTCATCTAGTCTACTTTCTTGACTTCATAATAATTCTCATAGTCTACCTAATAATCTTCAATTTCAAGATGATGATAGAATTTTGGTCCAATTTGTAGAATATTTTTGACATAATATTTACTATCAAAAGGGACCCTCATGGTGTGGAAATGCATAGTGAATTTTATCAAGGTATTTTCAATATTTGGTGCATCAAAAGATAATCTATGTTTTTAATGTGTCAGTTTGATGGGAAAGGGAATTCTTGATTTATTTATTTCTTTGCATCTCCTATTCACCTTACCAATTTTTTGACACACCTCAATGAGGAAGAATTTTTCACTTACATAATTCCATGATTTTTATGAAAATCTATCAAAGTCTCCAATTACGATATAAGTAAATATTTGAAATTGCATAAAATAGCTCCCATAAATATTAACTAATTGTGCAACTTCTAGAGATAGTATCACTTGCATATCACCTTGGAGCTCCCTCACAACGTGCATTGTAAAAGCATCATTTACTCTCTTGAAAATTTTATGGTTGCGTTCCAATTGAAGTTGTAGGTAATGATCATAAATTTGAGTCTCATTTTCAAAGACTCCACTAGTGAATAGTCTTGACCAAGCTCTCATAATGACAATGGCATAAAATATATATGAAGATAATGTTAACTCTCAAATCTGCACCCCTGCTAAGTTGCAGAACTTAGCAATTTGAAGTAACATGGGAACACTCCTAGGATGTGGGTCACCTAAACTTGGAGTGGGCCTCTAGATAAGGTTGGATCCTAAATGGGGTCACCTAAACTACTGCTAAACTAATGATTCTAAGGAAAGAGTAAGATGAGAACTTAAAAAATGAAACTATCTGAAAGACTTAAAAGGTGATGCACCAAAACACTACTTAAGACCTGTGAAACAACTTACAAACAATTCAAACAATGACAAGAGCTTGGCTTACACAACTCATTTTGTATGAATTCTTGCATAAGTGTTTTATAAGGTCTTAAAGCTAAACTCCTAGAAGGAAAGAAAATTCACAACTAAAAGCATTTGCATTTATAACACAATCTATAACCTGCAACCTACACACTTTTCTACAAAAAGGTGCTAACATGAGACAAAAATTACAAGGAAATGAACAAACCTCACAAGTAATCCCATCAATCAACTAAAATGCACACAATAAAGCAAAAAATGAGAAGGCAAATAACTCAACTTCATTGATCTCCAAGGTGTAATTTGCTATACAAATATGTAAAGAGTTACAATAGTGCTCCTGCTGAAAGAAAACTCTAAGAAAGAGTTACTATACTGGTAGAAGGAAACAACTAACTTCAATAAACTTTGTTTGAAGTTACTTATGCATTTTTTAAAAAACTGCCCCACACATGTCCTTATAGAAACTTCTAGTCGGATGCAACAGAAAGGCCAAAAAAGAAGCTTCCAAAACCCCTCCAAAATGCCTCCAAAGTGAATAAAATTCTAGTTATGACCCAACCATAACAAAAGCATGAAAAAAATGCCTCCAAATGGTCTCATTCCCTCAAAAAATCAGTCAAAGATAACCCACACACTCTCCACATGTTGGTAAATCATCATCACAATCCTATCTCCAACTGCTTGACTCACACCCTTTGTGTGTTTGCAAAAGCATAAGACTCAACTATATGCTCTCCCTTGGTTGATTAACTAATTCAAACTAAACTACATTACTCTTGAAAATCATGAAGACTCCTCCAAATCACAAGGCATATGTAAGGTATGTATTCTATTTTGCATTTAAAATAGCCATGTGACTTGATGATTTATAACAATATCATCGAATTCAAATTCTTTACAATTTAAATCAATGCAAAGAGATAAGACCTCCTAATTTGACCTTACATAGGTCAAGGCAAACATACAAGTCATAAAGACCCTCCACATGGCACATATGAGGATGAAACCTAAGAAAATTCACTAAGGCATCAAAGGGACCACAGTTTGCATTAGTTCATTGCAATTTTTTGTAAAAAGATATACAAAAATGCCTATCTCTAATCAGCATACACTAGGGTTCAAAACCCTAACAACAAAACCAATACAAATGAAAGAAAATGCATTTCATTTTCACCGTCGAGCTTTCTGGAGTCTTTGAGACTGATAGCTAGGGTTTCAATAGAGGTCTTCAATGGCATATTTTTTTGAGTCTCGGAAGCATCTTTCTTACAAAAACTAGAAAAATGTGACTCCCAAATTCTTTGGTAAGTATTCAATGAAATTATTTTGTTGTTTCATTGCAACTTTTGGAGAGAAAATAGCTTGAGCTCAAGCATCTTACAAAAAAATAAATGTACTCCATACTTCCAACATTTTCCTATGATATTCATGCATTTTCATGAAGATTGATTGCTTTTCTGAAGGCTTTAAGCCACGGCCTTGTATAAAATTCTGAAGTATTTCTTGTGCCTTTTATTTTATGTGGATACCTCTTCTCCTTGACCGCCATTGGAGAGTCTTTTCTCAAGTTTTGAAAGCCATATGCGCACAGGTTTTGCAGGACTTCTCTTGAGTAACGACCTTAGTAAGTCTTCCATCTTCCAAGCTTTGCATTTCCCTCTTAAATAAGCTCGATTTGAGCTCATTAGAACAAAATGATTATCTTTTCCTTGCCTTCTGTAGAAAAGAATAGATGCATTTTTGTGTATTCTCCATTATAGGACGCGACCTCATCTCACATTTCTCTTTATTTTTGTGTAAAGATAGTTCAATTTGAGTTCGACCGATGATAGAATAATGAGAATCTTGTAAAGAGAAAGGCTCCTTACACTTTGCTTTACTAATTTTTGGGTTTTGAAACCCTTAATGGCCACAACCATTCATGTACTCCTCTTATTTTTTGAGTTGTTTCCCATGGCATAAACTTGAAACCCCTCTATTTACCTTTGCATTTATGATTTCTGATATAAACTCCAAGTGGGTTCTACTCTTTGTGAAGAAAATTACTCCTCTCATGCCGCTTCCATGAGGACAAGAACTAGTTTTCTCAAAATGTTCAATGTCACTTGGGGTTTTCCCATTTTCTGAAGATGCAACAGAGAGATCATATTTTCATTTTCTGAATGGGAAACAAATGTTGTTCACTTTGTTTGTTCTAAAACATGTAGCTTGTATCATTATGAATTTTCTCTTTAAAGTACATACTAGGTATTCCTCCATTTACATTTTTGTCTTCAAAACTTTTCAAAATTCAGTATTGCACTTATAGGTTGTAGCCATGCAACTATTTACTTCCACTATATCAACCACATTAAGAGCTCAGTTCGGCCTTGCAAGCATAGTATGGAAATAGTTAGTCAATGAAACTCCATTTTCTCTTACCCACTATATGAACTTGTCTATGTTTTAAGCACTTAAGATCACTACTCCTCAAAGCACCTTTAATGGGGGAAAATCACTTGTCAACACAAAATAGAAAGAATTCTACTCATTCTTAAGTCTATTCCTATTGCTCAATTCCATGAAGAGATAAGTTAAAATCCTTTCTTCACTTTCAGACATCACAATTCTTGTTTACTTCTTCCACTTGTTACATAAAATTCTTGTCACAACATGCTTGGATTTTGGCAAAGACCAATGCTCCTGAAGGTATAATGGAAGCTTTGGCACTTTTTTTGTAGTTCCTCTTGCATTCAGAAAATGTGCATAACACTGGCTCTCACTATCACTTGACCTTTCTATCATTACATTATTGTGAACAATATCATTATACTTGACTGCACTCTGTCATTTCGTAGACTTGCTCTTATTTATCTGAACAATAATTTTGTTAAAAGCTTTCCTTTTGATGGATGTCATGCTTATTTAGAATAGAATTGTCCCTTTTTAGATTAATCATAATCAATAATTATTATATTACTTGTGGTTTGCAAGCTTGGATTGGCACTTACCCTTTGGCATTGATGCCATAACACTTATTATTGTAACATGCCTTTTTCTCTTTATGATAGTCATGACTACCTTTTGGTCTATGAACTTGTCATTTGATCGAAATGTCTTGTATTTCCTCTATCTTTAACTCATCAACATGCTTAAAAAATTTTATTTACTTTTGTTACAGACAAGATTCACAATAAGCTTGTTAAGATGCTACTTATAAGCATTATGAATTATGATAGTGTGTGTGTGAAATATGGGAATTGTTAGTAAATCAACACAAACACCAATGAGATGTATTATAGTAAATATTTGAATCAAATAAACTACTCTAAATTGCAACAAACAAATCTTTAAAAACGTTCCATTGTCCTCTATTCTCAAGGATTTATTAAACCATGTTGGCTCTCAGATTTTGTATATGCACTTATGGTTGTTAAAATGACAACTTGAGAAACGAGATGCTATTCAAAATGCAAGCCAATTATATGAAACTATGTGATGAAAGCTATGATGCTATGATAATGGAAATTATGATGAATGGATAATGTTGCTAAACTATGTGATACAAATGTTGTGATAAGAAGTTAAAATGATTCTGCATATGCTCAAATGATTAGTGATATGATAATCTAAAATGCAACTATAAAGAAAAACATGATTTAAAATGCAACTATAAAGAAAAAATTGATTCTACAATGCTAACTATAAAGCTAAACATGATTCTATATGCAACTACAAAGAAAAACATGATTCTAACTATAGACTCCAAATGCTCCAATGCTCCAAAGCTATTCCTGCATGATAACTCTACTCGAATGTGGGATGCAAAATACTATGGAAAAGAGTCGTATTTATAAGCTTTTCCAAGAATCTTGTGATGTGGCAGCGATCGATGGTCCAGATTCAAACAAGAGGGATAAACGGTGGAGATGGAGAGAATCAAGAAGAATGTTCCCTTGACCAAAGACAACATGCCAAATGGATGAAGGAATCCCTTGACCAAGGACAACATGCCAAATGGATGGAGGAATAAAGTGTGTGAGAAAAATACCATGTGTTTGAAAGTTTGTTGAAGAAGTGTGTGAGGAATAAGCCATGTGTTTGAAAATTTGTTGAAGATTATTTAATTTATGTGACCTTGGTGAGGTGGCATGAAAAGTTATGGACATGTGCTTGAATTCCAAATTTGGGATCAATGTGAATTAATTAAATAAATAAAAAATTAGAATTTTTTTTATTTAATTAAATTAGAGGAATGTGATTTTAGATTTGGAGAATTAGAAGATATGAACTATATAAATAAATTGAAAATTTATTTATAAGTAGTTGAAATATTAATTAAATAACTAGTATTTAATTAATTAAATGTCTTGACCGATTTTAGGTGTATACATTTTGCCCCTCTTTGAAGTAATGTGTTTACACGTCACTTCAAAGAAAAATTTGATAATGATGCCAAGAAAAAAAAAATTAATGCTCCAAATGTCAATTTTTAGGTTATGATGGATATATGCCCCCTCGGGAGATAAATCGACAAATTTTTGATTTTTTTTGGAATTTTTGAAAATTTTGATGATTTTTCGATGATTTGATGATAATCTCAAAATTTTATGCTTTAGAAATGATTTATCTCCTGAAAAATGATGTTAAAGTCATCTGATGATGATTTCATGAATTAAAGCCCCTTTGAAAATAAAATAAAACAACCCCATAAAATGCCACTTAAGGAACCTTAAAAGGTTAAAAAGTTTTTTTAGAAGTTCATTTGAGCATTTGTGATTTGAAAAATTAAGAGTGAGTGATTTGTGCAAATTTGGAGCAGAAGGGCGATCCCCTACCACACTCATCATTTCGAGCGCGTGCGACAGCACAACCGCTCGGTAGCGTATAGACCTCCGATAAGTACCCCAAAAATTGCCTTGTTATTTGTGCATTTCCTTTTTCCCACTTTTTCCACATTTTTAAATCAGATTCATTTATTTTAGCGCATAGGAAGACCGAAGTAGCACATAGAGCACATTAGCACATAGGATGAAAATTTTAGCGCATAGGTGATTTAGTGCATAGGTTTGTCGAAGTAGCACATTTGATAATTGTTGTGGTGCATAGAGTCCTTTAGCGCCTAGGTGGAATGAAGTAGTGCATTGATGCAATGAACTAGTGCATTGGGTAGTTTGACGGATAGAACCTCTGTTATAGCCCATTGTTGAATTTTTCTGTGCATAGGGTTGTTCAATACATAGAAAGAATATTCTAGCACATTTGTGAAGTTTTAGATCAGATTGATGATTTTATTAATTAGACTCCTTGATTTCAATGATGTTTGATCACGTCAGCCTGTGATTTGATGGTGATTGATGATGTTGATAGATTAGATGTCCATTGATCTCATGATAGGTGAGATACAATGATAAGATGATGATAATTGACCTCATGATAGGCGAGGATCAATTATAGGTTGATTGATTAAATGGCCTCATGATAGGTGAGGTGCATTGATTGATTGATAAACCTCATAATAGACGAGGTTGAATTGATTGATTTGATAAACCTCATGATAGGCGAGGTTGAAGGATTGTTAAACCTCATGATAGGCAAGGTTAAATTGATTGATTTGATAAACCTCATGATAGGCGAGGTTAAATTGATTGATGAACCTCATAATAGGTGAGGTTAAATTGATTGATTTGATAAACCTCATGATAGGAGAGGTTGAATTGATTGATAAACCTCATGATAGATGGGGTTAAATTGATTGATGCTCATGAGATTTTATCAAAGTTTCACCAGAGCTGATTAGATTGATAGGATGATTTATTTTGATTAATTGATTGACTGATTGATGTTGATTGATTGATTAGCTAATTGAGTGGTTGATTTGATTGGCTGATTTGTGATATTTTGTGATGATAGGAGTCATTGACGAGCTTACAAATTGGATAGCACTTTCCGAGGACATGGGAGTTGATTCGAAACCTGATGCCACCTAAGGTAGTTATCATTGCACGATGTGGTTTGTCATCCCTTGTTGATATACCCTAGATTAGGGTTAACAGGGGTTTACTGACAGCTTTAACGGAGAGGTGGCACAATGAGCATAATACCTTCCATTTTCCCACTGGTGAGATCATAGTTACTCCCGAGGATGTATATTAGATTTTGCGGACACCTGTGGTTGGAGATTGTATTATATGATTCTCAAGAGTAGAGTGGGACCGATGCACTGCACAAGGTGTTTGAGTATGATGCCACATGTGGCTATGAGATTCTCTGGAGGGACATGGTTGATGCGTATGCCACATTGCCTTCTGTGTTAGCTGGGTTTATTGGAGGGTTCCTTTGTCCTAATCATAGGTCAAAGGGATTGTCAATTGGATGAGGGTGGATCTTGGAGAGCATGATTGCTCATGGCACTCGATATGCATGGGGTTGTTGTATGCTTGCACACTTGTACCATGATTTGCATTAGGTTGTTTATTTTGGAGGGGTGAGTTTATCAGTAGGGGTTACATTGCTTTAGGTATGGGCCTGGGAGCACATAGCAGTTGCACGACTAGTGGGAGACAGACAACAGCCAACCATGAGGCCATATGTACACATTTATGTCGATCGACTTGCTCAGCCTATGCTAGGAAAACTCGAGTATTGGAGGACCCTGGATGATCTTGAGTTTGTAGTATGAAGGACCTATTTGGATTGTGAGTAGTGGCCTGAGGATAACATGAAGATGCCATTTTTGTGTCAGTTGATTTATTTGATTGGCCAGACCCATTTTATTATTGAGAGGTTTTTGATGTTGCGGGTGCTCAGACAATATGGTAGGGTCCAAGAGATGCCCCAAGGAGTGGCCCACTATGCACGACGATGGAAGGATGCTACAGATTGGGGACCAATTTTGTCTTATGATGTAGTAGTTCAACATTTCCAAGGTTTACAGGTCATCCCTTGGGATGTTCGTCTAGATATTACCGATGCTCTGATATTAGAGGAGTATGCTCAGTACATGTTCATGCACGCATTCCCCCAGATCACCATTCTAGATGAGCCAACACCATTGTTAGAGGAGGGAGCAGTAGGTCATGGGAGGAGACGATGAAGAGAGGAGGCAGAGGAGGAGGAGGAGGATAGTAGTGATGACGGTGATGGTGATGAGATTGATGGGGGAGGAGATGAGGGTGGAGGAGGACTAGGGCCAAATTTTGAAGAGATGAGAGTTCCTCACTAGAGGCGATCATTAGTTGCCCCCTCTCAACTGTGCATGGAGATTAGACTGCCATCGAAGCAGCAGTAGACAAGGATAGTTGCACTTCAGGTACAAGTTTAGACGATGTAGGGTCAACTAGAGTAGGTGCATGCTTTACTAGCACAGGCCCAGGCATAGATCACTATGTTGACAACAAAGCGTGATGCAGCTAGGCAGTAGGTACAACAAATGTAGGCCAAGCTTACCCAGGTTCAGGCCCAAGGATAGATGCAGGGTCAGATTGACACGCTAATTGCAGAGAGGGATGCCCTGAGATGATGGGTTGACCAGGCTGAGGGCCTTATTGAGAGACTACAGCAAGCTGCAACGGCTGTTGGGTCATTAGACTATTTCAGAGAGGTACGTTGTACTTCTCAAGAGGTTGAGTTCTACTGGGTCATATATCATGATGTTATTTCTCTAGAGTGGTAGGAGAGCTTTGGATAGTCTCAGTTAGGCAGGTCCCAGTCTCGTACTATTAGCATGGGGTGTTACGCAACCATTTCTTGGTGATAGGAGAAATCCTGGTGTAGGTCTGTGAGGTGGAGATACTAGTCCATCTAGTGGGGGAGGCCTTGGTCATGTGATGCCAACACCATCTGGGGGGAGCACGACATAGCTCCGATTTCTTATTTTTTGATGTACCTTGAACATGTATACACCTCTTTATTCAGTTGAGACATTGATGATGTACCTCTTGATTTTAGACATTATGATACACTACCATTGATGTATCTCTTTATACCTTTGGAAATCCTTGTACACTTTGACATTATGATTTTGAGGTTACATGATATGCGGCGATGATTATGATCTATGTGTCTATATGATTTCATGATGGATGCATTTAATTTCTATTTGATGATGATGGATCATGATGATTGTGATGGATGCATTTGATTTCTATTATTTATGCTATGTGATGTTCTATATGATAATGATAAGATATGTTATGGACGCCAATGATGATGCAACTGATATGTTATGATTCTACGATGCTTTATAAATGATGTCGATACGATGTATGTGATGGGTCCTATTATGTTGGTGATGCATTTTATGTTTTTGTACCTTTCTAATGCAAATAGATGATGCAATGAATAGATGAATGTATTATAATGTGATGGTACCTAGTTCTTATGTGTTTATGATGTTTATACGATGATGCTTATGTGATGATGATTATGGGATGTATGTAATGTTGATATGATAATGTATGCAATGATGATTATATTATGTATGCAATGATGATATGATTAATGATTCTATATGCTTTATGGATTTATGAAAATGATGTTTTATGCTATGTGAGATGGATTTGATTATGCAAGTGATGTATGATGTTTATATGATGTTTATACTAATTATGTATGGATGTAATGATGATGGGATGACATATGGATGATGTTTTGTAAGATGAATTATGATTATGTGATGCAAATGATTATGCTTAACTAAGTTTGTAAGACTTCAAAACCTCTAGGGTCTTAAGCTTAAATGAATAAATCTATCCAACTTCCAAGAGTTGTGGGAAGGTTTCCATCAATCGATTATTTGCTAAGTTAAGCTTCACAAAACCTAACATATTTCCTAACTTTCTTGGAAATCTGAAGAGACTCACTCATTTAAGCTTAGTGGACCACTTTCTTAATGCAACTATATGAAATGATTTTGATTATGTAAATGAGATACGATGCACATCTTTTTGTGTTTTCTAATGCAAATATTATGATGTGATGCATGGGTGGATGAATGATGTTTTCTAATGTATGCAAATGATGATGCACCTAATGTGTTTTTCTATATGAGAATGATGTGTTTTTGGTAATTTCAAGTGTACTCAATCTATTAGTGTTAGAGATAGCATCGTTGTGAAATTGTTGCAGCTTTGGAAACCCTATATATACAGATGCAAGCTAACATGGATGCAATCTAACTTAACCATGCAGATCTAATATGCAGATGTTGTCATTTGTAACAGCTAATTTGTCGTGCTTTTTATCATCATTAAGCCTTTAAAATGTTGAAAAAGAGTACAAACATCAATGGTATATTTAGACCATGATGACCTGAGTACTACTTCCATGATTTTTGATAATGCAAGTTAACACAAGCATCTAAGTATAATTAAACCGAGATGACCTTAGTATTACTTGTGTAAATAGATAAGAGTTAACTGTTTTCCTATGCAAATTCAGAATGTCATTAGTGATACTTTGTAGAGCATGTCCCGTGAAAATTTTCACAGTAATAATGATCAACTCATTGACAAAAGACAAAGAAAAACCACACTCCTTCCTAGCTCCTCTAGTGTGATACATCATCGAGGTGCTCCAAAGATATGATAACAAAAATCAAAGTTCAACTATTGAACATTCATGCCATAGTGATAAATCCATGATTCAGAATAACAATCATCCATTTGAAGTTGTGATTTTGGTTTGATTGATTTGGTTGTTTGATATGGATGGTTGATGTGTTCATGTTTGTGTGATTGATGTTTAATGTTGAGTTGCACTATGATCATTGTTTTGGGTTATGTTGTACTACGACTGTTTGTTTGTTGGTTTAAGCTCAAAGTTTATTTCCCCCAATGAGTTCAGGATTTTTCCCCCAATCTAGGGTGAGACACAACCACAATGCTAGGATATGTACATGAAGCTTTCCATTGATAAGCAGATGGATGGAGAAAATGAATGGTTGACATGCTCAAATAGATGGAAAATCTAACGTATCATAAATAGCACATGTTTCCAAGTTTTCACTACTTGCTTTTATTGCACTTTTTCAGATTTTATGATTTTTTTGATTTTTAAAATTTTTCACTTTTTTTATATTTTTCTCTTTTTGATTTTTTTTTTGGATTTTTGATCTTTTTTTATTTTTTTGTTGTTACCAAGACACCTGTTTGATAGGTTTTCATCAAGGTAACCATTTTATCAGGAAATTTTCTAATGTTTTTGTATTTTTTTAGGGCTCTTTCCGATGCACTGGATGATTCAGGTGTAGAACCTTTTGAGAGGTTCATCAAACAAATCCCCTTCCAGTGTGGACAACTGATATGCTTTTGATCTGAAGTATGACACAATAACAAAGGGACCTAGCTAGTTGGGTTCAAATTTCCCCTTCTCTCGATCTTGTTGGTTACAGGGGTTCTCTTTTAGGACTAAATCACCCACTTGAAATGTTCTAGGCTTTACTCTATGATTGTAACTTTTGGATATCCTCTATTGATAGGATTTCAGGTGATCCACTGCATGTTGAAAATGCTCATCCAATAGTTCCAATTCTTGTAACCTAGACACTCTATAATCCCCATCTAAAATGATCCCCTTTAGTGACACTCAGAGTGATGATAACTCAACCTCAATAGGTAGAATGGCCTCTAATCTATAGACTAGGGAATATGGTGTTGCTCATGTCGGGGTGCAGATACTAGTTCTATAAGCCCATAAAGCAGGGTTCAATTGAACATGCCAATCACATCCAGCCTCGTTGATGGTTTTCTTCAAGATTTTCAGGATAGTCTTGTGTTGAGTCCTTTGCTTGGTCATTTCCTTGGGGATAGTATGGTATAGAAAACTGATGTTCTTTATGGAACCTCTCACAAATTTCTTGGACATCATGATTTTTGAATGGTTTGTCATTGTCCATGATAATGGATTGAGGGATTCCATACCAATAGATGATATAATTCAGGATGAATGATGAGATTTTATTTCTTGTGATGGTAGTTAGGGGAACCGCTTCAATCCAATTTGTGAAGTATTATGTGGTTGTGATGATAAACTTGTGTCCACTAGATGAAGATGGATGAATCTTTCCTGCAAGGTCCAATCCCCATTGACAAAAAGGCTATGTTGACACGAAAGGTTACAACTCTTTTGTCGATGTATGTATCAAGTTTCCATGAATTTGACATTTTGCACACCTTTTGACATATTGGAATGACTCCTCCATAGTTGGCCAATAATACCCCAAACGTAGGAGTTTATTAGCTAAAGTTAGGCCACTCTAATGTGTGCCACAAATACCATCATGGACCTCGCGTAAAGTGGTTTCAACTTTGTTACGTTCTAGAAATAGAAGGAGAGTACCATCAAGACCTCATCAATAGAGCATATCGGCTATTAGGGTGTATCGAGTTGCTTGTCAGATGAAATTTCATTTTTGGTTCTGGGATAAATCGGGTGGGAGGGTATTGTCTTTTAGATAAGTATAGATTTTCCTGTAGGTAGAAGCGTCATCCTCGGCTAGATGGTAGATGAATTGGGCTTCGGGGTTGTCATAGGATGGGTTGAACAATTGTTCCACCATGAACTCATAACGGGCTCATTTCTCAAGAATCTATAAGAGAGAAGCAATGGTAGCCATGGCATCAGCAACTTTGTTGTCACCTCTAGGAATTTGCTCAAATTTATCTCCACAAAGTACTTTTTGAAGTCATCAACCATTCTTTTATATGGCATTAATTTTTCATCTTTTGTTTGATAATCATCGTTCACCTGGTTAATGACTAGCTGAGAATCACCATAGACATGTAACTTTGTGATCTTCCAATTGATTGTTGCTTTGATTCCAATGATCAATGCTTTGTATTCAACTATGTTGTTGGTGCAAGGAAACATCAGTCTGTAGGATTTGGGAATGGTATGTCCTTGTGGCGATATAAACAAGATTCCTGTGCCTGATCCATGTTGTGTATAAGAGCCATCAAAGTACAACATCCATTGTCATGTAGATATTGTAAGGACATCAACATCCAAAAATTCAATATTCATTGGATGATTGTCTTGCAATGGTGCTTTAGATAGTTGATTTGCTATGGCTTGACCTTTTATGGATTTTATGTCCACGTACTGGATTTCAAACTCACTCAATATCATGACCCATTTAGCTAGTCTTCCTGTTAGGGAAGCTTTGTTGAGTAGATACTTTAATGAATCAATTTTGGTGATGAGTTTAATGGTGTGAGTCAGAATGTAATGTCTGAGTTGTTGGGTAGAAAATACTACCACCAAACAAGCTTTCTCAATGAAGGTGTAATTGATCTCATAACCATTCAAGGTCCTGCTGATATAATAGATATCCCTTTCCTTTCACGCAGAATTTTACTATGCCAATAAAGCTCCCAAAGATATCACAGTTGTTGCAATATAAAGCATTAATGGGTTTCCTTCAATTGGTGGTACTAGTATTAGTGGTTACATTAGATATTACTTGAATTGATTGAAGGTTGCTTCACACTTCTCATCCCACTTGAAAGAGACATTCTTATGTAGTAAGTGGTTGAAAGGGTGAGTTTTGTTAGCCAGTTGCACGATGAACCTCCTGATGGATTGAAATATTCCTTGTAATGCTCTGAGTTGACTGATGTTTTTAGGAGGAGGCATATCCATGATGGCTTTGACCTTTGTAGGATCCACCTCAATACCTTTGGCTGACACAATGTATCCCAAAAGCTTAGCCGATGTTATGTCGAATACACATTTCTTGGGATTTAATCTCACATTGAACTTCTCAAATCTAGTGAAGATTTTGTCTAGAATTTCTAGACGTCCCTCTCTAGTGTAGGATTTTTCTAACAGATCATCTACATAGTCCTCTATAAAAGTATGCATCATATCATGGAAGATGGTAGTCATTGCTCTCTAATATGTGGCTTTGGAATTTTTCAACCCAAAAGGCATTACATTCCAGTAGAAAGTGCCCCAAGGACATGTGAAGGTTGTTTTTTCTTGATCTTCAAGTGCTATCTTTATCTGATTATACCCTAAAAATCCATCCATAAGTGATAAAATTTCATGTCCAACAGTGAAGTCTACGATGATGTCGGAATTAGGTAGAGGAAAATCATCTTTTGGGTAAGATTTGTTAAGATCCCTAAAGTATTTACATATCCTAATGCTTTTGTCTAGTTTTGAGAATGACACAATATTTCATAGTCATTCAACATAGTCAATAGGTCTGATAAATCCCTCGTCCAATAGCTTCTTTAATTTGAATTTTACCAAGAGGGCAATATAAGGGTGCATTTTTCTCAACTTTTTCTTTACTAGTTTTACACTAGGTGGTAGCGATAAATGATGAATGATGAGTTCTGGATCTATGCCTGGCATGTCAACATAGGACCAAGTAAATTTGATCTGCCTCTCTTCAAAGAATTTAGTGAAACTAGGTTTTTCTTCCTTTGTCATGGATGTCACGAGGTGCAGGGTCTTCATTGTTTCATTTGTGCCAACATTGATAGACTGTGTAGGCTCAATCAACACTGACGATCTCTCCTGATAGTGCTCAAGGAGAGTGTCAAATATTCCATCTCTCAGTGTCTTAGAGAGCTTTTCACCTTGACATACACTCTTTGTTTTTACTTTTTATGGATCTAATAATGCCATTAAATGGTTTTCACCATTAGATTTGATTTTGGTATTCATTTTGCAACTAGAAGATTTGGCACTCCCCTTGTCTAAATTTCTATTATGAGATTCAATGATGGAACATGTTTCAGGGTTATTAGAACAGAGGAAGTTAACAATGGCATCATCATTCAGAAAGGTGGGTAGATCAAACAGCTCAGATTAGTCCCAATCAATCAATTCAGGGTGTACTAATCGCATAGAATCATTAGATTGGATGAGGTCAAAAGGGGTAATCATCATGATGGCAATGTCATCAGAATGTCCAATGGAAATATCGAGGTCTAATATGTTACTCTCTTCCAAAGTATCTATCTCAATAGAAGAATGATCGTCTTCACTTGAGTCATCGATATCATGTGATCTAATTTCAAGTGGTCAACAACTCAAGTTTTGTCCCTCCATACATGTTGTTGTATACTTTTGTACCACATCAATCTCCTTATCGTGACAAGACTCTTCAGAGAGGGAATCCCATTCATATTCATTCGAAGATGTTTCAAAACAATCTCTTAATTGAAGGATTCTCTTGACAACTTGCTATTTGGTTTCTTCTTCGGCTTCTTCTCTATACCCTAGTACCAACTTTTCCTTAGAATTCATTGTGATGGGTTTTATCACTTCTATGATGTATATTTTATTTTACTAATAGGAAATTTTCCCTCATATCCCATCTTTTCCAAGATTCTCTTGCCTTTTCCATACTATTTTGTTAGTAAATTTGAAGTGGACACTTGTGATTGATCTTCGTCCTTGTACAACCAATTCAAAACCTCCTTGTCTTTTGATTCGTCTACTAAGGTGCCTGCTCTTACAAATTTTCCATCAAAGAGTGTTGTTGGTTGTGATGGTTGTCCATATGACTTAGGAGAAGATGAGAGTTGTGATAAGCACAAGGATTTCTCAAATGAGTATTCCCCCATGCCTTTATCTTTCAATTGGATCTTTTCAACCTGTTTTGATAATGCATTGAGTTTCCTTTCGTGATTCAATGGAGTAGACTCACTGATACCCTTATCTTTTGATTGGTCCTTTTTCTCCACCCACTTTGACAAGGAATTTAGTTGTTTTTCACTATTGGATGAACCAAGAGTTGTAGCTTCCCTATTGTGTGGCACAAAAGTGTCCTGAGTTGTTATGAGTGTGTTGCAATATTGGGGGTTGTTGGAATTGGCAGCAATAGTGATCTCTTGTCCGTTAAAAGGAAATTTCAAGAACTGGTGATATGTAGATGGTACAACTTGCATCTCATGGATCCACAGACGTCCCAAGAGTATGTTGTATGTCAATTCTTTGTCCAACACTTGGCACACTATATCTTTGAAAACTGGTCCTACTTGAATTAGTAAGACAATCAATCCTTGGGAGGATCTTTCTTCTTCATCATATGATTTTATTGTGATTTTCCTTCTAGGATTGATAGCATTTTCAGAATATTCAAGTGCATGGACAAGTTTTAGAGTGCAAATATTTAAACCAACTCCTCCATCTATTAGAACATGTTTTACATGGTGTTTATGGATTAAGACCTCAATGTGGAGAGCAACGTTGTGTGAATGGGTGATGGATACATCATCGTGTTCAAAAAATGATAGGCAATATGGTGCAATCAAATGTTCCACCATAGTCTGAAATTAGAAAACTTCCACATTGTTTGGTACCATGGTGGCCACTAGAGCTTGCTCTAAGATTTCCTTGTGAGCAGGTGAAATACTGAGAAGCTCTAATATGGATATTTGAGCAAGTATCTTCTGCAACTAATCAATGATGTTATATTGAGTTGCAGGGACAATAGTAGTTTCTTTGGATGTGGAAGGGGTGGCTCCTTTCAATGTTACCTTAGCTTGTCCTCTCGTGATTGCATTGATCAGTGAACTATCTTGTTTTTCTTTGATTCTAATGACATTGATTTGGTCGTCATTTGCAACAATGTTGGTGATCAAATTTATTGGCACAAGGTCATCGATTTGATGTGGGGCAGTGTTGATATCATGGTGATGATTTTCAGTTGCAATGATGTTTTTTCATGTTCAATGATTGTGTCATTTATTGGGTCATCAATTGCAGTAAGATCCAGTTTTTCATGTGTTTGATCATCAACCACCTCAATATGGAGAATAGTGGTGTCATAAACATAGTCCACATTTTTTCCTTTGGTGTTCAATGAGGAGGACTCCCCATTTTCATACTTTGGTAGAGGGTTCTTGAATGCTCCATGATCGTTGTTTTTTTGGATTCCTTCTACAAATATGGTCTTGTTGTCAATTAAGTCTTGTATCAAGTGTTTCAATTGCATGCAATCATTGGTTTTATGCCCTTTGTTTTGATGAAAGTCATAGAAATGTGCATCATTCCACCACAGAGGCTTAACTTGTGGCTCCCAATTCCTTGCCTATGCTAATGTTATGACTTTTGCTTCAAGAAGGTCCTTTAAGGATGATTTTGATGATTGTCCCAAAGGTGTGAACCTTCTTTGATTAGAGGATGTGTGATATGATGGCGTTCTTGATCCAACATTACCTTGATTATTGCTTTGGTTGAAATTTTGGTTGTTGTTTTGGTTGTTGGGTGGATTTTTGTTCTGATTAGTTTTGGTGGTTGTTGTTGTCAAGTTGAATACAAGTTTTGTATTTTAGTTTTCAACTGTTCCATCATTATTACCCATGTTCTTGTTTCATTGCCAAAACTTTGGTTTGTCACCATTGTTGTAATTGTTAGAGGAGCTTGATGCATTGTTGTCATTGTAAAGTTTTATGACTCCTCCTTTGATCAAATCTTCTTTGATTTTAATCCCATTTTCAATCAATTTTTTGAATGTGGGTGGACACTACAATTCCAACCTATATCTCATCTCGTCATTTAGGTTATCAATAAAGATTTCCATCTTTTCTTTTTCAAGTACAAGACGAGAATATCTTGCAAATAACCTTCTCCATTTTTGCAAGAACAAAAGGAACAATTGACCCTTTTCCTATTTCAAGTTGCAAAGGTCTTTCATTGTTATGTCATGTTGAATTTTATAAGAATATTGAGTGATGAATTTGTTTACCAATTCTTCAAAGGTTTTTATTGGTGGTGTGAGTTTGGAAAACCATTCAAGGAATTGTCCACCTAGACTTCGTGGGAATAACCTCATCAAATACATTTCTTCATGGGAAAATTCAAGACTCATGGTTCTAAATTTTGTCACATGATCAATTGGATCGGTTTTCCCATTGTATTTGTCATACTTTGGGAATTCACAATATTTGGGAAAAGTAATTAGGTGGATATCTTGATCAAAAGGATAGGGATAAATGTCTTGGATCAAGTATCATTTTGAGGTTTCCCTTTGCATGTCAAGAATTTGTTGGTGAAGGTTCTTCATTTGATGAGTTAGGGAAACCACTTGTTATGTTTCTTTTTCAGGTTGTTTAGGAGGTGCTTTCAATTGATTCACATCAAAATCCTCAGGCAATTTGGCACCTTGTTTAGCTAGCACAAGGAGGTATTTTTCCCCATTTCTTCCAAAAATATTTTCTAAGCACTTTGTGGAAATTTGGATCTTGTTCAGCATGTTGGATATCTTCCTCGGTTATTTCTTCCCCTTTATTGTTGTGGATTCCATGGAAAGGATTTTCTTCAACTTCAACCATGGTGTTCTGTGTTTCACTGTTTTGAGTTTCATTGTTTTGAGTCTTGATGTTTGGAGTTTCAAGGCTTTGAGTTCCAATGTTTTGTGTTTCGGTGTTTTGGGTTTCCAGTTCTTTTTCCTTGAGTTTTGGTTTTTGCAACCTTGTTTGAACAAGCATACAAGTGTTATGCTTTGACTAAACTTTGATCTTTGTTTGGAATAGTGCCAAGGATTACAACTAAGTCTAATAGAATGAAAAATTCTATTGATGAGACTAAGTTGGATTTGATTCTATAGCTTCATTTCATGATGAAAGGATGATAAATCCTAATGATGAAACTAGGCTTAACAATCAAAGATGTGATAGGTTTGATGATTTAGGCACTTTGACATGTTTAGATCTAGGTTTAATTTGGAGAATTCCACTTGTAGAGGTTAGTTTTGACAAGTTTAGACTCTATGGTATTTGAGGAAATATTCTGGATTGAAAAAGATTTTGAATTTTGGCTCAAACTGTGAATCGGGTGATGAATTTAACTCTCGGGTTTTGCATTTAATGGATGCACTAAAACAGAGCCTGGATGTGCTAAAAGATTTGACAGATGCACTAGAACAAAGGATGGATGTGCCAGAAAATTGCACATATGCGTTATAAGATTGCCCAGATGCACTAGAATAGAGGGTCGATGTGCTAAAATATGTAGTGGATGTGCTATAACAGAGAGTGAATGCGTTGGGAAAATGCTCAGATGCACTATAAAAATGCCTGCATGCGCTGAAATAGAATATGGATGCACTATAAGATTGACTGTATGCATTAAAACAGAGAATGAATATGTTGGAAGATTGCAAAAATGCACTATAACAATAGTTGGATGTGCTACAAGATTGCACAGATGCACTATAATAGTAGTTGGATGCACTAAATTGGAAAGATGTCAAAGTTTCTTGCAAGTTTGTTTGATTTTTTTAATTTTCCAGTCAAAGAATTGGTCGTTTCAATGGATGTTTTCTAAATTAAGGTTTTCACTTCCAATGTAGGATGTTTTGTTTGAAAATTTGTTTAAAAACACATTAGTAAAACACATAAAACATGTACAACCTAAGGTTGTGTAGGACAATATTCATTGGATTCCCACTCAAATTTTACTCTAGTTGTGACTACTTTTAGTGGATGATTAGATGCTTGACCCCACTGGCTCCCCTCCATGACACTCACTTCTCAAGGCAGCCAAGAATCAATACCCATGAATCTCCCATGGCATACTTCTCATCTCTACTAAAATCCGCAAAAATGTGGGATGGCTTCAGAACGACTGTTCTTGTGCCAAAAAATAGAATAAGGATTTTGTCCTTGATACAACAAAGGGTTCTATTATAGGCATTTTGTTTGTGGGGGATCATCCATACAAAAATAGACCATTGTTTCCCTTCTTGTCGGAACAATCCTCATGATACTTGAAATTTCCTCAAGTACCCACATTTATATCCCAGTTGGAAGTCGCTTGGCTTTAGCGTGTTACCGCTTGGGTCATTCCCTTGGGTAATTATTTTTCCCACAAGGAAAGCCCTTTATGGATAAAACAAAATAAAAGTGAATGGGTCTGGCTTTTTGGTCACCCAGTTAAGGGGAGAGCGTATTCCTACCATTCATCAAGCATGGAAGACATGGTGTTCTTTAACCTTCTAATTAAGCTAGATGCCTATCTTAACCAAAAGAAATAATTAAATAACTCCAGCCCCTGCATGAATCATCAATAGTTTGGTAAGATTGTCTTTGACCAGCATATAAAAGTACTTGCAAGCAAAAAGCACCAATTAGTTCTCAAATTTTTAAAATTTTACAAATTTAATCAAATGCACTAAAACAGTCATCTAATGCGCTAAAATATTATCCCAATGCGCTAAAATAGATACTTTGAGCACTAAAATAACTCATGCATGTGCTAAAATAACTTATGAATGAGCTAAAAGAAGTGACGAATGTGCTAAAAGAAGTGATGAATGTGTTGAAAGAATCCATGTATGTGCTAAATCAGTTGATGGATGTGCTGAAAGATTGATTGTATGCACCGTAACAAACCCCAGATGCGCTGAAAGATTGGTCAGATGCGACGAAACATAAGTCGTATGCACCAAAATATTTTTTAGATGAACTGAAAGAATTCATGGTTGCACTAAAACGTCATGTCTAGCCTGTTTAAATGAACTTTTCTAGAAAATTGTTAGAAATGGGGTATAGCCCCAAAGTGGGTGCCAATTTATGTGTGTGTGAAATGTGGGAATTGTTAGTAAATCAACACAAACACCAATGAGATGTATTATAGTAAAGATTTGAATCAAATAAACTACTCTAAATTGCAACAAACAAATCTTTAAAACCGTTCCATTGTCCTCTATTCTCAAGGATTTATCAAACCATATTGGCTCTCAGATTTTGTATATGCACTTATGGTTGTTAAAATGACAACTTGAGAAATGAGATACTATTCAAAATGCAAGCCAATTATATGAAACTATGTGATGAAAGCTATGATGCTATGATAATGGAAATTATGATGAATGGATAATGTTTCTAAACTATGTGATACAAATGTTGTGATAAGAAGTTAAAATGATTTTGCATATGTCCAAATGATTAGTGATATGATAATGTAAAATGCAACTATAAATCAAAACATGATTCTACAATGCTAACTATAAAGCTAAACATGATTATATATGCAACTGCAAAGCAAAACATGATTCTAACTATAGAATCCAAATGCTCCAATGCTCCAAAGTTTTTCCTAAATGATAACTCTACTTGAATGTGGGATGCAAAATACTGTGGAAAGGGTCATATTTATAAGCTTTTCCAAGAATATTGTGATGTGGTAGCGATCAATGATCCAGATTCAAACAAGAGGGATGAATGGTGGAGCTGGAGAGAATCAAGAAAAATGTTCCCTTGACCAAAGACAACACGCCAAATGGATGAAGGAATCCCTTGACCAAAGAAAACATTCCAAATGGATGGAGGAATAAATTGTGTGAAAAAAAGACCATGTGTTTGAAAGTTTGTTGAAGAAGTGTGTGAGGAATAAGCCATGTGTTTGAAAATTTGTTGAAGATAATTAGAATGATTTAATTTCATGTGACCCTTGTGAGGTGGCATGAAAAGTTGTAGACATGTGTTTGAATTCCAAATTTGGGATTAGTGAGAATTAATTAAATAAAACAAACTTTAGAAATTCATTTATTTAATTAAATTAGAGGAATCTGATTTTAGATTTGGATAATTAGAATATATGAACTATATAAATAAATTGAGAATTTATTTATAAGTAGTTGAATAGTATTTAATTAATTAAATGTCTTGATTGATTTTAGGTGTATACAAATAGAACAATGGAAAGCTTAATCTCTTTAAACAACAATAGATACTATAGAATATGGTTACCACAAAAGATAACATACCAGTGCATTCCTATGTTGTATGAAAACACATTTTGATAGCACTACTTGGCTTACTCTAATCTGAAGCATGTAGACTATAATGCAATTACCAATTTGCATCATATTTGTAGCATGATTTTGTTTCTACATTTTTTGGAAAGAAAGGAGAATATTGTCTTTGTTTCATCATAATGCTTTCATATCACTATACTTACATTTCATTTCTCCACTATTGTAGTATAGCCAAAAATAATGCTATCTCTCTTATTTTTTACCTCCTATAGAAATGTTGATCAAAACGCTGATTGCATTACTTATGACGATGTTTTTGATACCCACTGTTTGGGTTATAATCACTTACTAGACAATATCTTTCATATTCAATGACAACCTTGCATTGCTTATTGTTCCTTTGAGACAACAAATACAAGGTAACTATGCATTCATTTCATCCTCTATGACTGCTCCATTTCATCTATGTTAGCCCTTGAAAGCTTGTGATAGGACTTCATAGCTCCTTCCAAGCTAAGCTAACTCATTGACAAGCATTGTTTTGAGTTTCTTCCTCATTGCCAATTATATTTTGAGTTAGTTGTATTAGCCATGCCTTGTGCCTCTAGGTTATCTCCTTTGTGATCCATCAAAAAAACTCCATATCCAAAATTAAATAAAGCTCCACTTATCATCTATGTTTCAGTCTCCATATGTCTCCTATCAAAGGTAGCAATTCTACACAATCTAATTTTTGTTCCATATCTAGTTTATTGGGTTCCATGTGCCAATTATGTTGTGTATTTTCACTATTATCACATAAATCATTTGTTTCTTGGGAAGAGACAAACTTCCATCCTCCTTGAATGCTTGTCCTTGAAAAATGTGAAACCCCTTATCTTCCCTAAGTGATGGCTCTCCCTTCTATGAAATGTATGTGGACTTTACTTCAACTCAGCTCCAAAACTTGATTGTCCCATGTATCTTCTTTAGCATTGTCATTGCGCCTCTACCTCACTGTGCATTCAAAACTACTGTCATACTTTACCAACAAACCTCTGCTCACTGTAGTAATGTGTTAATTTTGAAGTCTTGCAAACCCAAGCAAAATGGGTGCATTAAGAAGATTGAAAGACACATCCAGTAGAGTAAGATTTCCAAGAAGAAATGACTTCCCCTTTAATCAACATGATGGCAGCCTATTGTTTGGTTCATTGTGAAAAGATGAAGAGTAATCTTTCTTGATAATTCACACAGTTTTTGTTGCATCTTTTGAATTTGATAATCAAAGTTGATCAAATGGTATGATTCCATATTGATTTAATGCATCAAGAATAGGTTTATCATCAATTTGATCAAGTTTCTCAATTTTCCTTACATTCCTACCCCTCTTAAAACACAAGAGGGCAGCATTTTGGGCTCAACCCTCATGGGAGCCACATTTTACTCCACATGCTATAACCAAATGAAACAAAATAGTAATAAAGATTTGATGTACACCTGCACAATGAGCAACATGTTAGATAAAATAGAGCATATGATAGATGTGTTTGATAACTCTCTTGTTTTCTTCGACATCTATGATATGCTAGCTATTTTAATGTTTAAAAGGATCATATTATATGTTTATGGATGTTTTCCTATGTACTAATTGGTGATCCTTCATTTATCTAACCAAATCTCTTCTCACAAATGTAGGAAACCTTGGAGCAGTAGGGGCAAGCAGCAACTGGAGGCTAGATGGGTAAGAGGACTGCAATTGATAGAAGACAACTCAATTGGGATTCATCATTCAGGCAATGACGGGTCCCCCTTCTTTACATATGCATTTCCTTTTATCTATAAATGTATAGTTTTTTTTCTTATTTGCATTAAAATAGTCAATCACTCGGCTTGTGAGGGACATTATACACTTATGATTATCAATAAAGATTACCTTTGCAATAAATGTTGACTCTCCATTGTATTGTATGCAATTACATAATCAATTAATATAGTATTTTGATAATTTCTCTTGTGCATATGAATGAAACTTAGCAGAAAAGAATGTACCCTTTTGTTTCACTCTGTAAAAACATAACAATCCTACCTAATTTAGCTGGAAGCAAAATCAGGTAACAGATTTATAGAAAAATATTTTCATATGAAATTAAGTGAGATGCGTATGAAGCTTTTCACTAATTATACCACCCAAATAAATAATTTTTTCCCTAAAAAAAATTACACTAATGAATAGATACATCCACTCCTCAAAATTATGGGCATCTTTATTTCCTACTAAAATATACAATAACACAATAATATAAAAAAACAACTTCTTTAAAATGGGACTTGTGAAGATTCTTCGATAGTTGTGATTTCCCTTTATTCAGAACTCCCAACCAATGTTGTGATATGGTTTTATGACATGAAATCTTTTTTTGTGTGATTTTGGTATGCCATTGTGGTGTCAATATTAATAAAGGCCTCTTGAGAGTTACTCCTATAGCTTTAGCATCTCACTTGGTTATTAGTCTATCATCCACAATTCTTATCTCCCTAGTTTGGTGGTTATAGTATTTTATATAGTCCAAGACTAGATTAGTACACTATAGTTTTGTAAGAGAGTGGGACCATTGCATGCAAGACCCAAAGTTATGGAGGGTCAAGATGTGAGAGGCTGCCCTAACTTACCTCAGGGAGCTCTCTGCTTGAGGATGTCAGTGCGGATTTGAAACGACAGCACGGCGCACTAGCATCTCAAAGGTGTGTTGTTGTTCGTATGGTCAGACAATAGCCAAGAAAAGGTTGAACTCGTTAAAATCACTAATGGCCTAGCTTAACAAATTCTAAGGGAACAAAACAATACTATGATTAAGGAAGAGAAATACAAACGGAGGTGACAAAACAAATATACTAGAGCCAAGGTGACGAAGACGATCTCATAGAAGAGCCTATTTGCCAGCTAGCTCCACAAAGTGCGTCCACCTATACACAACAAGAGAGAAAATTTTGGGGGGTTGTATAGGGGTTTGCCTCAATCAGACCCCCGTTTAGGTGTTTCCACTGCCATGGATAGCCAAAAGAACGAGATAAAGAAGCAATGCGAAAGGAAAGCAAAAATCACTACAAAATAGTATTATGCTACTCACCAAATGATAAAGGAGAGGAGAGGGAAGCTTACCACCTCCACTAAGGGCACTCAAGGCTACTTGGAGGAGAAATGAGAGGAACTCAAGCCTCTGTTGTGAATGGCATGGTCCCAAATGTGCTCTACCGAGTTGATGGAGTGTGATGTTGTTGCAATGGAATGCTTGGAATGCCTGAAAGTGATTGAAAGTGAGCTTGTAAGAGTGAGGATATGAGAGCTTAGTTTGTTCTAGAGTTAGAATGCAAATTGGAAGAGTGAATATGAAGGAATGAGGATGAAAACGACCATATTCGGGTTAGTTGGCCGAAGGAGATGTTACAACTTTGCTGCCAACGGGAAGAGTAACACCTATGTTGGCTTAGTTATAGGAATTTGTTAGGGACATAAGCACACTGCACGGACATCTATGTTCCACATGGGCTTCCTTGAGAGAAATTCCACCACCGATGCACAAAATAGGCTCTAGGTGGACCACCAACAATGGGCTTAAGTAAATTTAAGCCTCTGACTTTGGTTTTCTAAAGTGTATAAAGGAAAAAAGGGGAATTGCACCTAGGGTGAAAATTCGCTCTTATACATTTTTCCCCCTCTTTAGCTAGCATGAGTACTGATGAGTGCTCGGCAAAGTAGATCAAGAAGAGAGTAGGGTCAGAAAAATATACCTGAACTATCAAGGAAGTAGTACTCGATCTGGCATACCCGAAGGTGCAGGAGATGTGAAGGACTCCATAGTTGCTCGAAACTATGAAGTTGGAACAAAGCGCCTTACAGGTCCATAGAACTGCAAGGAGGCAACCCCCAAGATCTCTCACATGGAGAAAGCCCCAAGGAAGCGAACTCCACAAAGTCAGGAAGTGGTGACATGTCGACCCACAGATTAAACATGTCGAAAGCGGTAACATGTCTACCTACAAATAGAGCATGTCTAAAGCAGTGAAATGTCTACCTGAAGATAGAACATGTCTAAAGTGGTGACACGTCTACCCACAGATAGAGCGTGTCAAAAGCGGCCAGTCACACAAACTGTAATACTTTCAAAAGGGTCCCTCAAGAACCCTTCAAAAGAAGAAGGGTCCACTCAAGGGACGCGTCATTTGAAAAGTAAGGTCTAGTCAAGCTGCTCCCAAGCTAGATGTGGAAGGTCGAATGGAATGAGCCTAGTTGAGTTTCCCCCAGGATAGACGTGAAAAATTCCATTCGTTACAAAGGCTTTTGAAGAAAGGGTCCCTAGGGAACTTGCTGTGAAGAAGAAAGGCCTGCTCGAGGGACACACAATTTGAAAGCAACTATTTTCTTAGAATGATTGGTTATCAAGGAATCATTTCGAAAGATGTTCACTTCATCCAGGAATTCAAAAGGAAGGACATGCCCCAATGCGAGGGGAAGTAAAAGAAGTTCCCACTTCAGAGGAAGGTCTTCAAATCCTTTCTTTACGAACCTGTGATGAAGGAAACATGTTCCGTTAGGGTTCCAAGTTGAGAATGCAATTCTAAGGAAAGAAGTGTTGTAAAGACTTTCAAGAAAAGATTTGCTTGGAAATGAATCCATTTTCTGAAAATTGAAGTGCTAAAGAGGAGAACGTTGTCACACATAGGAGGGATAACTCAAGCAAAGAAGAGAGAAAGATAAAGGGAAAGCAAGAAAGAAAATACAAACAAAGGACACAGGAGGATCTGGTTTAGCGGGGTCAGAACTATCCAAGCTCATATAATAATAGGTAACCACAATGCAAGGTGAAATATCATCAATCTCCAACTAGATCAAGAAGAATGTACAACAAACAAAGTAAAAATAAAAAATTGGGTCAACATGGAAGGGAAGCCTAAATGCCCCCAGTACTTTGCATCATCCCCAATTTATCAAAAATCAATCACAAACATGCAAGAATGATGGTACAAATAGAAGAAGGTTTACGACACAAAAACCATGTTTGTATCCAAGCACTAACAGGGGTGACGAGGATCATCTAGGCACACATAGCACGTGTATGAGGGAACACATCACAAAACACACACACACAAGATCAAGAAAGGGGACCTCCTCCTAACACTGATCATCCAAGAGGTTGTATGCTTCCCAATCTAGATCCTCATAAGGGGAAGGAGGATGAACCTACAAGAGGATGAGCCTGCAAGGGTGGAATGTTAAGAGGAGTGTCTAGGCCTCCTGCAACAAGGGCAGCGGAAGAGGGCCCCTCGAGGTCCTCTTCACCAAGCTCTTGTGGAGTCAAGGTCAATGATTTTGCGAAGATCACCAACAGGGTCGAGACTTCGTCCATAGAATTAAACATGCATCTTGTAGGAGCATCATGCTTATTCTCAATTGATGACGCAAGTTGTACCTGAGGTCCATCGCTAATCTCACTGAATGACTTGGGAGTGGTCACAAACTTAGGGGAAGCTGGGACTGGTTCCATCACAAGGACAAAACAAGTCATCACAAGGCCACCTTGTGAAGAAGGTGGACTCCTCTTATGCCCTTCATTGCTAGAAGTACCAACCTTTGCCTCTTTCTTTGTGGGAGGAGATGAACTCCCCATAGATGAAGCTAGGGGTGCAGAGGAAGAGGAGGATAGAACCACAATGGACATGACCAAAGTGTTAACCATGTCCATAGGCTTAGGGAAGGGTTGAATATCCAAGACGAACATTAGCAAAGGTGGCTCCACTGAAGGAGTGATAAAAATTTGTACCCATTTAGGGTTAGGCGTGTTTGTGCTTGCAACGGAAGCTAGGAGCGAATCAGGCTGAAGAGAAACAACAGGAAGGGAGGAAGGAGATGCGACAGGAGGTCCTGAAACAAGAGCGATTGTTTCTTCCTCCTACTATGAGGTATCCTTCTTGGCTAGGAGATCCTTTTGCCAGTGCTTGCACTCACATGCAAGGTGGTTTCTATGGATCTTGGAATTAGAAGTCAGAGCTTGCAAAGGGACAAGAGGTTCCTGCTTGACCATAGGAATGTCTACTATGACCATTTCAAGTAGAGGAATGGGTTCCTCTATAGGAGCAGGGGGAGAAAGCTGAGGAGCAACAGGAGGAGTCGACTCAAGAGCCTCAACATAGGGCCTCTTTTTGCTCACTGCCTTAGGAGTAGGAGCAATAGGAGGCCGTGGATAAAATTCTCTATGAGAACCTTTCTTTTTGTCATATAAGTAGTACCATGATCTTAGATATTCATTAGGAAGGTCCACAATTCTAATCTTGGGCCTATGCCAAGGAGGAATCATCAGACTCGGAGGATAGCCATCGAGCTTTCCCATCTAGTACTCTTCCCAGGAAAGGGGAGAGGATGAGGTAGTCCAAGAAAGGGTCATTTTCTCTTTACCGTTACGAGAAGGAGAGGGAATTGTTATGGGCTTCTCCTCCTTCTTCGGGGAAGAGAGAGTAGACAGTATAGCCTTCTCTTTACCTTTGCAAGGAGGAGAAGGGGCCGGTGTGAAATTCTCTTTCTCTCTTGGAGAAAGAGTAGTCATAAGCACGAGCTCCTTCTTCTCGTCTTGGGAAGAGGAGGCGACTAATTTTTCTGTTATTGGAAGGGTCAGCTTTGGCTCCCCTTTGCCCCCAGTTTTTTACTTCACATAGCTCTTGTAAAGTAGGTCCATTCTCGAAGGAAGCGGACCAACCAGGGAGGACCAAAAGTGATCCAATGAATATCCACCATGAGATATCAAAGGCTTATATTCGGTATCATGCACTACATGCACAACACCCTCATGGGAAAACTTTAAAAACTTATGAATAACAGATGCGATCCCATTCATGGAAGCCAACCAAGGAATGTCTGGCTTCACTCTAAATAGGTATAATTCTAGGATGACATTGAAGACTGTGTCAACAGTCCTAGGTCCAACTGGGATGAACAAAGTGATCGAGCCATAAGGTTTAATACCCATACCATCATGGGTAAAAATTGTAGATTTTGTTTCTCCATACTTTTCTTTTTGCAATGAGTTCAATACTAATGTTTCTTTGGTAATAAAATTCACATGGCTCGTGGGGTCTATCAAGACTCCTATCACAATGTTTCCATTGACGTTAGTGGGAATGTAAAAAGGTGAAGGCTTGTTGTTTAAGGGTAGATCTTGTGCTATAAATGCAATGTCGAGCGAACCGAGTGTGGGTGGAATAGTAGATGTTACCATGACCATGTTTACATATGCCTTGAGTTGAGGAATAGAATTAGTGGGATCGATAATCATGTTGGTAGAATGTGATAGAAACGCGTTCGTGTATATATGCAATTCACCATTAGCTTTTGCCACTGATTTGTTAGCATTCTATTTATTCCCATCGAGACGAATGTTACTGTCCTTGATGCGGTCTTGTATCTCATGATGCAACTGCATACAACATTCAATATCATGTCCATTAACATGATGGTACTGAAAATAGGTGCTCCCATCATACCAATTGGGGTAAGGTTCCTTAATAGGCTTGGGGGGCGAAAAAGTTATGATCTCATCCTTCAAAAAAAATTGCAAGACAAAAGTGTAAGATTCAAACAACTTCATGAATTTTTGGTTATGTTTGAGGCCATTGCCATCGACAACGACTACTACATTCGCAACGGCTTTCCTTTCCCAGAGATTGATACGATGGAATTTCCTTCAGAACGGAAGCGCGAGGAGGATCCCCTAAACTGAGCAACCATCTGTTGGTATTCTCGTAAGGCTGCACACAAATGCGCAAAAGAAGGGCATTTCATAAGGGCGAACTTCTCTTGCCAAGGCCTTTGCAAGTTCCCTATGAACACCTTCTGCATGTCAGAATCGAGCAGCTAATATGAGATTTGTGAAAGAAGCACTTGATAATGCGCTATAAAATCAGTAATCTTCTCATTGTCTCCTTGCTTACATCGGATGAGGTCTGAGAAGGTCATCTTCGACCCTATGTTTGCTTGGAATTGTCTAAGGAATTGATTAACAAGTTGGTCGAATGAGAAAATATAATTATCAGGAAAGGAACAATACCACTCGAGTGTTGTGTCCTTGAGAGATCGGGGAAATAGTTTAGCCATCAAGGCATCATGATGGAAGAAGTCAGTGTAGAGGGTGTTAAAGGTAGACACGTGTGTCTGTAGATCCCCCTTACCACCAAACTTTCAAATTTAGGAATCTCCATTCCCTAAGGGAAGGGAGTGTTCAAGATGGCAACTGACAACGAGCTATGTCAGAAGAAAGGCTAGAAAATAGGTTGGGAAAAGGCCTGGGAAAGGCTCGCTAACTGACTCTGCATCTCACCCATATTCTGAAGTAGAGTATTCAAAATAGGGTCATTAGAAGATAAAGGGCCAGAGGAACCCCCTCCAGAGCCACTACCAATTCTGCCTCTAGAACCACCACCGATATGACTTCTACCAGAGCCACTACTAGAGCCACCGCCAGAACTACCTCCACCAACACCACCTCCACTACCAAATCCACTGCCACTACCAAAGCCTCCACCACCTATTCTACCAATACCCCCACCACCGAAGGTGATAGAAGGGGTAAATCTAAAGCCCAATGGGACCTTATTCACCTTGATGGTTTTCGGTTGATTAGGGACAGAAGGGATATTAATGGAAGGGACCGCATCTGCCATGTAGATAGAGGTGGGAGGCATTGATACTCCTAGTTGTCTCTCGTGTTCTTTGAAGGTGACTCCTTGTGCAAAATTAGAGTTGCTCAAAGGAGCGCACGCTTCGGCGATACCGAAGAGACTACTTAGAAGCTCTACACCTGTTCAATTTTTATCCATCATATGTTTTAGTTCAATAACAACCCGAGCGGCTCTAGCCATCTTCAAATTTATTTCCAAATGACTTTCAAGGTCATCCAACCCCTTTGTAAGGGAAGACACATATTCAACAAGGATTTGAATGGCCTCATGCTCATCCACTAATGATGGCATGGGGGATGTGATTGGTTTCATCAGTGAATCCCATCTCACCCCTCGACACCTACTCCTGTGCAATCAAATTGATGGTGGGACCAGAGAAAAGGTTGATAGAGAGACCAAATGAGACCTTTGTTCTATCCATCAGGAGGTGTTGTACACTTCTCCTTACGATATGTCCAAAAATTTTGGACTAGGTTGTGATACTCATAAACCTTCACAACACTCAAGAACACAGCAATCACAAAGCAACCGAGGGAAGCCTCAACATCGATAGATGAACAAACATTGGTTCATGTCGGGTTCACCAAAAATGTAAGAGAGGGGGACCACCACATGCAAGACTCCAGGTCATGGAGGGTCAAGATGTGAGAGGATGCCCTAACTTACCTCAACTAAGTGTAGTGTTTAGGGTATAGGGATGAGAATGATGAGGATTATAGAACCCTATGACCACTCGCCAATCCCGAGTTTGAAGGTGGGGCTAGGCGAGTTAGTTTTTAGGTCCAACTCTGCACCTCAGGGAACTCTCTACCTGAGGACGTCAATGCGGATTCTAGACGACAATGTGGTGCACTGGCATCTCAAAGGTGTGTCATCGTTCGTATAGTCAGACAATAGCTGAGACAAGGTTGAACTCGTTAAAATGACTAATAGCCTAGCTTAACAAATTCTAAGTGAACAAAACAATACTATGAAGTAAGAGAAATACAAATGGAGGTGATAAAATAGATATACCAGAGCCAAGGTGATGAAGACGATCTCGTAGAAGAGCCTATTCGCCGGCTAGCTCCACAAAGTGCATCCACCTACACACAACAAGAGAGAAAATGTTGGGGGGATGTATAGGGGTCTGCCTTAGTCAGACCCCCGTTTAGGTGTTTCCATCGCCATGGATAACCAAAAGAATGAGATGAAGAAGCAATACGTAAGGAAAGAAAAAAGAACTACAAAAAAGTTTTATGCTACTCACCAAATGATAGAGCAAAGGAGAGGGAAGCTTACCACCTCCACCAAGGGCACTCAAGGCTTCTTGGGGGAGAAATGAGAGGAACTCACACCTCTGCTATGAATGGCGTGGTCCCAAACATGCTCTACCAAGTTGATGGAGTGTGATGTTGCTGTAATGGAATGCTTGGAATGCTTGAAAGTGATCTTGTGAGAGTGAGGATATGAGAGCTTAGTCTATTCTAGAGTTGGAATGCAAATTGGAAGAGTGAATATGAAGGAATGAGGATGAAAACAACCATATTCGGGTTGGTTGGCCGAAGGAGGCATTACAACTTCGCTGGCAATGGGAAAAGTAATGCCTTTGTTGGCTCAGCCGTAGGAATCTTCCAAGGACGTAAGTGCGCCATGTGAGTTTCCCTGACAGAAACGCCTCCACCGATGCACAAAATAGGCTCCACAAGGACTGCCAATAGCGGGCTTAATTAAATTTAAGCCTCCGACTTTGGTTTTCTAAAGTGTATAAAGGAAAAAAGGGGAATTGCGCCTAGGGTGCAAATTCGCTCTTATACAAGTGCTACCAAAAAACTCATGGCCTAAAGGAGTCCACTATCTACTAGTTTATGTGAAATTGAAGATCTATTTTTTCCCTTCATCCTATTCCAAAAATCTTCAAGATTCACATTCCCTAGTTTTATATCTCCTATCTCTAGCAATGTGCTCTCTAAAAATAATAATTTTTCATACCCTAGATACTTATAATTCATGTTTACTTGGGTGATTTAGTAAAGGGATAAAATTAAATTCTTCAAAATAATATTAAGAAAATCTACAAGAATTTTATTTTTTTGTTATATAAACTATGGAAAGTAAATTTTCATGAAACTGACTTTGCAAAAGAAAATTCATATTCATTAAAATTGTGGGAACAAGGGTCAATTTTTCTACCCTTTAATTGAGAAACATTCTACCTTGTATTTCCTTTGAAATCTTCTTGGTACAATCATCAAAGCACAAACTACAATACATTCTCACAATTTTTTGCTTGCTCTTGATAAATGTTTACCAAAATCCCTCCTTTTTTCCTTACATTATCTTTATATAAATCTACATTTAATATCCTCATATCTTGTGATATCATTAATGGCACCTTGGAATGTCATCATGTGTGAACCTCCCACCCTTTATTAACTCCAATTATGTTTTGAAATAAATGCTCCTTTTTACTTGCTTTTCAAAGGTTTGATGTGTTCTTGAAACCTATATGGCTTCCAATAGTGGTTTCAAAACCAAGTTAAAAAATTTCTTACATATTAATTTTTTCTTTGAAATGTATCCTCCATAAGCCCAAAAATTCCTTATATCTCAAGTGATTCATCTATGAATTATTTCACTTTAAATTTTTCAATGGTTGTGAAGAACTCATTAGATTCTGACAAGCTTGTGACAACATAGTTGAGAGTTGGCATAGGTTTCAAAATCGATACTAAATACTAAAAAAAAATTGCAAAAAATTCTTCATATTTTTCAACAAGTTATATAACTTTTATTGGTATTTGGTCATGGTTCTAAAACTTTGTATTCTTCAGTGCATGAACCTTTCTTTTAACAATTCAATAGTTCAAAAGGATCTTTCAACTCAATGGTGGTTTCAAGACCACAAGAAACTCCTAATGTTACTACCAAGAATTCATTTCCCATTCTTTATTTGGGGTTCTAAAAAGGAATTTGGGATTCAACATGGTTGTGAAAACCTTTTCAAGGGTTAACGAGGGTCTTGAAACCTTTACAAATCTTTGAAACGACCTTGAAAAATATTTTTATTCACATTCAAAAGAGTTGGAGATACATTGACAACAACTAATATAAGTCCTAGGACCTAAATAAAAAAATTCACCCCTCTCTCACCTTGTAATTTCAATTTGAGTATAAAATTGAAACCGAGAGATTTTTTAATCAATATTCTAATTCATAATGCAATATAATATAATTATAATAATATAACATTCACCATTCACAATGCAATAGAAATTGATCCAATATATTTTCTACTATAAACTTTAAATCCACATAGATGTACAAAGGCCTCACCAAGCTAAGTCCCCTTATCCATTGCATTTATTTTCCTTATATTAGCATTTAATTCAACAAAAATGGAAGAGATTAAAGTTTGTAAAAATTTATTTTTTATAAATATTATATGTGATGGTGTGCATGCACTTTGATCTCTATAGAATACACTCAAATATCTTTCAAATAAATATATAACTTTCACACAAATATCAACTAATTAATCTACACTAATTTATGCCAAGTTGTAAGCATTTAGCTAAAATAAAACAAAATTCCTTAAATGTTGTCACCTATGTGAGAATGGTGATGTAACCTTTGAATATTTCAATATTATGAACATAATAGATTACATACACTAGATAGAACATAGAAAATGCATACCTTTCTCATCATAACAGTGTTCAAATTCAACAATATTTTCTTGGAAGAATTTAACAGAAGTAATTTCTAGCAGAGCTTGCTTCAGTCCCTAGATTCTAATTATGTAATTAGACTAAAATATATATTGTTGAAATCAAAAGCCATATATAACTTAATTTGCATAAGAGGAACTACACTACCGCTAACAATGATTTGAAATGGTTTTCATGCAAAGTAATTGAATCTTTTGGTGTTACCTCTATGCCTCATCCTCTTCCACTACTATGCATGTCAATTTCAACCTCACTTATTTTTGTTTACACTAGGTTTGTGATGCCACTATAGGAATGCATCTTAGCGTAATCATGTTATTTTAAAATGGTATTATATATTTGAATATTTGGTAATGCAAATATTCATCTATCTATCTATCTATCTATCTATCTATCTATCTATCTATCTATCTATATATCTATATAGTATAAAGACCTATCTATTGTATTTAATTTTGTTATGTTGCTTAATATGACGAATTCCTTATATATGGTTCAATATTCAATTCTTATAACTACATACTTATTTTTATGTGTAAATATATGAGTTAAAATGATCTAATGATATATACAACAATATTCTATAGTGGATTGTGAAATTATCAACTCAAAGTGATTATTTGATTATACTATGAGTGATATTTAAGAATTGTAAAGTTTGTAACCTAAATAATTGATGATTCTTTATTATAAGTTATAATTTTATTTATCATTTAAAATTTCAAATGAATAGGTCTACATCAACCCATTCATTGAACAGGATATTGTAAGGTTTTCCACTTAGAATAGATTACTTCTTGTGTGCCTAAAATAGTGAAGTTACATTATTTATTCAATTAAATTGAAAATTGGTTAAAACAAACTGTAAATTGAGACTTATTGTGACAATTGGAAATACATTCCAATTGTATTTGTGTTGGTATTATTTTATAAATATTTTATATTTTGGGTCAAGAAAGAGATAGTAGTGTGTGAACAAATGACATGCATGTCCATGTTAGAAATGTTAGAGTCACCAGTGGACTCTATCTCCCAAGATCAACTACAACACCAAGATTACCTTCCATAAGAGAGCAACAAGAGTAAAATATTTCTTGATTATGGTGCAAACTAGATTATGATTAAAACCCTATATGATTTAATGTATAGTGAGATATGTCTTTCTTATATAGGAAAGTTTGATAGATAGGACTAACTAGGATGATGAAAAATGTCTTAATCCTATGTCATGTGACAACTAGAGATAAGATAACATGTGTACTAGAGACTTCTAGAAATATTCCTAACTCCTTAAGTAAAATTAACATGTGAACTTGTGTGAATAGGACCTTACTAATGACTAGTTAGATAATGTGTGATGCAGGAGCATCCAATGGTGTAAGGGTAATCTTGCATCACCCAAAAATATTGTATTTCCATTTGTTTGTAGTTTCCTTATTTTCCTTGGGGCCCATAGTGACTCATGCAGTCTTTGGGATAGTTAGAAGTTTGAAACAACCAAAACTA
>VDFB02000003.1:374210693-374261317 GCA_007258455.2 Sequoia sempervirens | reverse complement strand
GAAAGGAGAAAAGTAAGTAAAATCTACTACCTATCATTTTTCATATTCAAATAACTCAAAATGTTAACAAAGGAGATGATGGTGAAGATCCCTTGAAGAAAGAAAATCCAAAGAATTCATGTAAGGGCATTCCTCAGGGAAATCAAAGCAATTTAAGATAAATAAAAAATAAATTATATGCTAATCAAGAAGATGAAAGTGAAGAATAATCCATCAACATCCTCTCATCCCATTCTCACACATCTCATTCATCACCAACTTATTCACCTCCATATTCCCTCTAGACACCTCTCATTCAACCAATTTCTTTCCTCCCTCCTCACTTGATATATTATCTTTTGATAAAGTTGCACCTCCATTCACTACACCTCCACCTATGAGGCTATTACTTTCCCCAAATGTTACTAGCACCCCATCTGATTCTTCTTCTTCTTGGTAAAAAAAAAATCAAGAATGAGAAATATAACTTACTTGGTTGTTCCTTAATTTGATGTCATTTCTAGTTTACTCAAGATATCTCCTCAATCAAATAATGCTAAAATGACTTCTAGGTTGATGAAGGATTTTCCTCTAGCAACATGTATGTGGAGGTAGCTCAACCCATTATAGGAAATTATATCAATGATATTGCTAAGATATACTTTAATATCACTTATGTTGATCTTGGTCTTTCTTCTCATGAAGGGGATATCCACAAACTCCATATCTCAATTTTTGAATTCCTAGAAATAACAAAAAAGGATAAACATAGGACCAACTCAAATAACAAGAGATAATTGTAATGTCTTGCCTTAAATTTAGTGTTGATACTTCGACCCAACCATTGTACAAAACACATGTCTCTTTTGATCCCAATTCAAAAAGTTGTGAGAAGGTAATTGAAAAAACATGCAAATATCGACCTTATGGCAGAGTCACTAATAAACAGGTCAAAGAAATAATAACTAAAGGGTCAAATATATTGAAGAAGCAAAGAAAACATATGATGAAATTGATGTCAGGAAAAAGAAAATTGAAGAAGAAATAAATGAGTCCAAAATAAAGAATATGTATGGATTAAAGTTGATAAAAATATTAAGAACATGGTAGAAATGAGCTTTGGCATACTTGTTGCTAAGCAAGTTTTTTAAGTGCCAATGAGAATTTATGTCACTTATGGATAAAACATATAGAATTGAAAATGCTAGCTATCAAATATAATATTTTGGAGCAAATGAAGTTGTTGAAAGACTACAATCAACTAGAAATGGACATACATATTAATTTTGTGTCAATCAATTTAGATATTCAGACAAAAGATAACTCTCAGCTTGTTGATGTCAACTCTATCAAGCAAAATTTCAAATTGATGATTGAAAAATAATACTCTGACAAAAAATGTTTAATGCAAATTCAATGAGGAAACTCATCAACATGTGATAGTGCTCTTGTTCATTGTATTGCACACCTTTCAATGATTCAAAGAAAATTAAAAAAATTTAGAATCATAAGGTCTTGTGAAAAAATCGCACAAATTATGTCATCATACCAAGGCACAATAACATTGCTCCAACTATTAAAGCATTTATTATTTGTAATTTGTCAAAGTTTTTATTCAAGCACAACAATCTTCAGTGTCAGGTTCACCTCCAGTAGTGGACAAAGAAGATATAGAATGGGACATCATGCCTCCAAAGCTTGATACTTAATCTTTTCTAGTAACTTTTAAAGGTTATAAAGTATTTATATTTTTAGAAATATTAAGGAAACTATAACATTTTTATCTATTGATAATTTAAAGAATTAGTTATAACTGAAAATACTATATATATGTTTTGATTATATGGGAAAAATAGGTTTTGAAGGGACCTGAAACCCTTTACAACAAAAGATACAAAAGATCTACTAAAGAATACATCAGATTGACACCAACAACATCCCAAAAGCCAAAAAACACTACAAAAGAGGGTGCTTGACAAGAGATAAGACAATAAGCTAACAACAACACCCAACAACATCAAAACAACAGGAAAAAAATTGACACCCAACAGAAAATAGAAAGCAACAACACTAATTCAAATTGCTCAAGGTGTTGGCCACCTCAAGCTCCTATATATATATATATATATATATATATATATATATATATATATATATATATATATGTGTGTGTGTGTGTGTGTGTGTGTGTGTGTGTGTGTGTGTGTGTTGCCAATTGTAAATAAGAATATTATTTTAAATCTTTCCTTAACTTAGTGAAAAGGTGGTTGAAAGAGGAGATACATCTGTTGTATGAAAGTTGAAGAGTCTTTGTGCTTTACATTTTGGAAATTCGGGAAAAGAAGTTTGTTCTAAGTTTGTGTGGTTGCAATAAATTTCTTATGCTGTTATTTCTCTTGATGTTGATGTAGTAGTTAACTTTTAAGCATTCATTGTCTATGGTCATTTGTATCTTTTTTTGTTCTTAAATCTTATATAATGGGTTGAAGTTGGGAATGATTTATACCAAACTATAAACTTGTAAACCTATTTTAAGATTTTATCTTGGTTGCATGCTACATTCTATGATTCAAGAAAAATAAATCTTTGAATTTATTTCACTCTGTGTAACATAAATTTTGTAAGTCGGAGTTTTCTTTTAGGGAATTCAAGTTCATTATTCTTTTATAGTCAATCTTTGTCCTTTTGTACTTTCTAGTTAAAAGCATACCAACAAAAAATAAATTTATATAATAAGAGGGAGTTGTACCTCTAAAATTTAGATAAAATTTGTTAAGTAACAATAAATTATTTAGCTATTGGTTCATTTTCTACTACACATTAGACATTTTATTGTCATTTTAAAATAGAAATTTGTAGTGACAAATCTATTAACCAACTACTATGTGTGAGTTTGAAATATAGAATCTAAATTGTTTAACAACCTTACTAATAGCAAAATCATATTTACCCATAGGTGAGTAATTCAACTCATGCTTCTTCAATGTAATTATTATCATGAAGACAATTGGGGAATCCACTCCTTGATCATTCTCCTAGAGCAATATTTTGAATAGAATATGTCAAATGCATAGCTATAAATAATGAAAACTATTAGAAATTTAGGCTGCAAGAGAAATTGTGTATCAACTATATCTAACTTTATTTCATCGAAAGCTTTCTTACTTGCATCATTACATTGAAAATTTTATTTTCCTTCATTGTTTTAGCTATATGCCTTGTTAATTTAAAAAACTTAGAAAAAAACATTCATAGAAAATTTACTTGCCCAAAAAATGATCTAACATTGGTTCTACCAGTAGGGAGGCTAAGTTGTTGAATGGATTTAACTCTATTAGGATTAATTATTTTTCCTTCTTTGGAGGCAATGTGCCCTAACAATTTTCCCTAACAATTTTCCTTTAATGACCACCAAAACCAATTTCTTAGGGTTCAAAGATATACCATGGTATCTACATCTCTACAACACTATCTCTAGATCACAAAAATGATCTTCCCTCTTCTTTAAAAACATAGTTAGATTGTCTCAATAAATGACAACGATTTTATTCTTCATATCTCCATATGATATATGCATGGTTCTTTGAGATGTTGCATCTACATTAATAAGACCAAAAGATATGCGATTATTAAAAGACACTCTAAGGTGTCATGAAAGACATCTTATGCTTAACTTCTTAAGCAATAGTGAATTGATTATATCCTAAAAATAAATCAAGTATAAATATCATTTCTAATCTAGCGATTTTCTGCAAGATGTGATCCATTATATACAAGGGATAATTATCCTTTAAAGAATATTTATTAAAGTTCCTAAAATCTACACAAATCTCAATCTTAGCATCCTTCTTAAAGATTGAAAGTATATTAAACACCTATGTTGAATGATGGATAGGATATCTAATCATTTTTTAAGAATTTTATCAATCTCACTAGATTGCATTTCCTATTTTAGGATTATAAGTGCATTATTTTTTCTTGAATGGAACAACTCCAAGTTTGATTGGAATATGATGCGACATCTCCCATTCATAATATTTTTCATATTATCATAGCACGATGCAAAAATATCTTTATACTTGATCAAAAAGGATATCAAGTGCAATCTTTCTTTGGGTATATAATATTTCCAAATACAAACCATTTAAGATCCCTTGTTGTACCATTACTTACCTTTTCATGCCCAATAGAAAAAATAGTTTCCTTCTATATTTTCTATTTCATATACTTTTCATTCTTATCAAATTAATATTTTAACAAAATTAATCCTTCAAGAAACTTATTTCTCTTCAATTGTATCACTCTATTGATTGTAGGATCAGTCAAATATTTATCATGTCATTGATTCATTAAACTCTAAGGAACTACCCTCAAATATAGGTTAGAAAAAGTCTTATCCTTTTCAAGAAATGATATGATTTTTATCATTCTCAAACACTTGCTAATGATTTACATTATCTTAGACACTTGATTGATAAAGAAGCTCCAATATGTAATAATTTTCTTTAAAATATGGGTATGGTAGAAGGAGATATGTAGAGACAACAAACAAATCAGCCAGTGAATTTTTCTCCCTTGGGAAGGATTCTATATAAAATGCATCAAATAACTCAATCTTGTAGAATACAAGTCTTTCAATTTTAATAATTTTTTTTTTTCTAACTTGTTTGACCACAATATTGACATCCCCTAAATATTTATGTTTCTTGATATGATTTTCTTTAGTACCATATAATACCAAAAGCAAGGTTTCATAATTTGCTATATTGTTAGTGTTTTCAAAATTAAGTTAATAAGAAAAAGGAAATTTATCACCATATGATCAAACCAACACAACACCCAACCTAAAGCCTAAAGATAAGCAACTACCATGAAACTTCAAATTCCACAACTCAAATAATATGTCTAGGAAAGTAACTTTGGGTATTCTTCACTTAAAGTAGAAGAAATTAAGTCCCAAGCCCTGTTTCTATGTAATAATCTTTGATTTGGGATCACTTGAATTGAGAGTTACGAATTTAACTTTAGGTATAGGATTAAGGTCGGCCTTCTTTCCTCCAAGAAGAATTTAGGGCATGAACCAATCCATTTTCATTTAACCTCCTAGATCTTTGCAAAATTTTTGGTTATGACTCATAGCATAATTGGCAGGAACGTTTATCACCAAGATGGTAAGTTTTAGCCTTTTCATGGGGTAGGATTAAAGGGATACTTGAGCCTCTTTGATTTTCCCTACAAGTGGGACTTGTTTGGATTGCATATAGAGTAAAATTTTCCAAAGGTCTTTGTGAAATATAGAGAAAATGCTTGGGAAATTTTCGATGCACCAAAGGTTCCAAAGTCTATAGTAAAATTCGATAATCTAAAACCAACAATAAAAAAATAGATGTAGAATGGATTAGGCTTCTCATCTAGGTTTTGAACTGGTAGTATACTATTAGAATTAGAAGCCAAGATTGACGAGGGTTATTTTTTTTATTATCATTTGAAGAATGAGAATTGATATGAGAGGAATGAGAGGATTTTTTTTTTTTTTTTTTGCATATTTTACAAACATAGAAGAAGATATGCATGCACTTGTTAATTTGGAAGCAATGATATTAGGGGATATTAGGGGTACAAAATGATTTCTAGATAAAATGTATTTGGAAGTGTTGGCAGCAACATTATATGCTTTTTTTTTTTTTTCCTTCATCTTTATAGCTTATGTTTGCTAGTTTCTAGTGAAGAGTGCACAAAAATGAATACTTTTAATTTAGTAAAATATCACAACCTCTTTCTAAACTAGCCTCATATTTTAATAAGCTAACAATAGAGTAACCATAGTAGCTAGTATTTTCTTCCACATTAGGTTCATCTTCAACAAATTCCTTCATGGAAGTTATTTGCACGAATCTATTCATTTTTAGACAAGATATACCATCATGGTTTGTCATTAGATAGAAGTTATGCATAGAATTATTGCTTCACTTGCTTGTTGTAGTACCTTCAATTGTGAACCTTTGTGCACAAGTGTTAACAATCCTAATGTATTATTGTAATTATTACGCTACCCATAACCCTTTCTAGGTATATCTTGATATAAGGGTTGATTCTAATTACATGGATTTTATATTTTCAAAGTGATTAAATCATTTGCCAATATTTGCACTATAGGATCATAAGTAGTAGCCAAATTCTTACTTATTTGCAATTACTTCCATTTTCTAGTTGTAAGAAGATTATCTTCATTTTTTGTTGCCAAAATTTGAGTAGCTTTCTAGTCAATAATCATTTCCCTCCTTAAGTGGATAAGTTAATATTGGGAGGTTGCACATTAATGAAGATATGTTTTTAATATTTTATTGTAGGCTTCTTTGTTGCTTCAATTATGTTTACAATATTATTGAATTTTACCAAAAAAATACCTCATTGGCTCATGTATTCTTCATTTGAGTTAACTGTGCCAACGAAGAACTTGTTCATCCTCCACACTCTTGAAACATTATTCAAATTTTCTCTTCATCACATTCCATGAGTCTATGGATCCGGGTGATTAGTGGTAGAAAAACTCAATTGCAACATCAACCAAATATTTTAGAAATACTTTTACCATTACATCTTCATGTTGGACTCCTAGGACAATGCATGTGACAAAGAAGGAATTAATGTGCTCATTGGTGGTGATCTTTCCATTTCCTTTGGATCTTAGGAGATTCTTTCTAAAGTCATGGAGTAGATCATGAAGTTGATTACCTAGTGCAAGAGGCCTAATAACTAAACCAAAAGAGATTGGTTGTTGTGGCATTGTTTGCAAAGGTATAGATACAAATTAACTACAAGAGGTAAGGTAGTATTATGAAGAACAAGGTCTTGGTAAATAGAAGAAAGAACAATAATTTTTTAGGGGAAGATGGTCTATTTCTTGATTTATTTACTTTTTCTTGCATGAGCAAGAAATGTAGAAAAGTTAATAGTTTCCAAATTGTCAAAATTAGGATCTTTGATTACCTTCTTTTGGTCCCATCTTATGTATCTTTTTTGTAGAAAGTTTAAATCACTATCAATTCCTTCTTGTCACAACCACAACTCTTTCTATAACAAGCTGATATCCATCAATAAAAATTCTATGTGCTTATTACCTAATTTCTTATCGAAGATCTTCTTTGACATTCAAGATTTGATCAACTTGATGATGTTGTTGATTTGATATTTTGAATCTCTAGGAAAAAGTTCTCAAATCAATGATGATATATTCTTGTTCAATTTCTATTATGTTGATATTTGGTTGCAAAATTGGTCCAAAATTACATTGGATTGTCATTAGCTCTTCCTTTCAATAGAGTGACCATTTAATTTTAGGGGAGATTCTTTTAGATTCTAGAAAACCAAAATACACCAAACTAATGAAAAAAATGCTAGTTAGGTGCTTAAAGGAGAAAATGGGAATTAAAGAAGAAGAAAATGTAATGAAATGATAGTTTATTATTGTTGAAGCTTGATAACAATCTAGTAAGCAAATCTTTGTAACATATAGTGTAGGTTTATTCTCATTAATTACATAGAATCACTATTTATCTTTAGCTTTATATTGTGAGTGTAGTTTGCAAGGGAGGGAAGAAGACGAATTATTTATCCAAACTAATGATCTCATTCCTCCCTTAAAGAATCTTTGTTGGGATGGATAAGTTTGAGAATCTCCAATTTTGTAGTGATGATTGTTTTCCACTATTGCCCTTCATAGTACATGCAATTGAATAGTGTTTGATACATTGATAGAAATAAAGGAGCAAGGTCATTAATCTCCATTGGTTGAGTCATAAACTATGTTCCTTTTGATAGCCATCAAATATTTTGGGAACTTTGAAACTTTTTCAGTGATTTTAAGAAAATTATTGACATTTTCTTTCTAAACTTCTTTGGCAAATATTTTATCAACTTGAAACTTTTAACTAGTTGATGTTGAGAACTTGATAACTTTCCATTGGAACTTTGAGATTTAAGAGAAATTTGTTTGTGATTTCAATAGTTTGTGAACATAGTAAACTCATGATGCTTTGCTTTTTGGCACTTCAAATAGTTCTAATTTTTTTAAACATGTGTCAAGTGGCAATAAATACCACTTGTTGGGGAGTTAGGAAGCTTGGGAGCTGAGAAAAATATTGACATAAGAACTTGTTAATGTTTCAAGGAGTTCATGAACTTATGAAAATGTTGTTAAGGTTTGGGAAAAATTAAGATTGTCGATAAGGGAGGATGACTTAGAACCTTTTGAGAACTTTGAAGATTTTTAAGTTTCTTTTCCATGAATATTTGATTACGATCGACTCTACAAGGCATCACAATGACCATTTTTTGTTAAAAGGAACCTAGGCAAAAATTATAGGAAACACCTACGTTGGGTACAAATCAATTTAAATAAGTTGTAGTTCGATATTGAATAATTGAAATAAGTGAATGTGAAAATGTAAATAGAAATAAATATATTTAATTTGATGATTGATAAATGCATAAACAATGAAGAATATTTTGGATATGTAAGCTGCTAGATTTTGAAAATAATGTCTCATTGTCAATGTAAAAATGTAGATTATTTTGCATTAGATTCTTGTCCTCTTAGAAGGCAAGTTTGTGGGTCTCACATAGATTTATGAGAGAAAATTTGTACATATGCTTTGGATTTGTTCTATATTTAGTAGAATTATTTCCTGCAACTTCTTTTGATGTGTAGTTCTTTGTTCTACCCTTTTTGAGAAATAGGAATTCATATAGTATTTATGAATACTTTGGTAGGGTTCTCATATCGTTGAGTTACAAGGGCACAGTGCCATATCAACCCCTAAAATTTGAACAATATTGAAAACATCAAGGAAGAACCTAAGATGAAAATTCTTTACTTTTTTTTATTGGACCATATTGAAGTATGTTGGTATTCATTACTCTCTAGGATGATTATTTGATTGCACTTGATAATAATAACGAATATCATTAAATGTAAAGACATAGCAGCATATCATGCAAACTTTTGTTTAGTCAACCCTAGGTAGGGAGAGTAAAGGAGGGAAGTGATCAAAATTAGAGTTAAAAAAATTAAATTAGGGAGGGATGAGTCCATGACTATAAGGACAGCCTCATGACCGTCTACTCATAAAAAAGGGCTAGTTAATAGTGGATAGTGTGTGCATGGGGGAGTGTGTGAACATATGAATAGTAAGTGGTAGGTGCATTGAAGAGCATATAATAAGGAAAGTGGATAATATAGAATACAATCCTGACCTCACACAAAATCATACCATTTGTCAATATGTCTTTCTTTAAATTTTTCTTTCAAAATAGACACAAAATTAAATAAAAAATAACATAAATATACAAATGTAACCATTACAAAAACTAGAAACCATTGAATACCAAATGAAACAACATAAACTAAACCTTGAACTTGTGTTATAAAAAGATATCTTTCATAAAATTTGTTTTGTGAGCCAAATGAAAGAAACCAATGAAAATACCCAAAAAAACAACACAAAACCTAAAACCTTACAGGCTTAAGCAAAATCTTGATCACTTTGACATAGATTCTAATCTGCTTTTCATGTGCTGAACTTTAACTTTAAACGAAAAATAATATGAATTAGCATTGGGAAAAAAGTATAACATGTTGTTACAGACCCTGTTGGTAATATTCATAGTGGAAGCCTGCCTTATGGACATTGCGTTTGGCAGAGTCAATGACTAGAGGGCTCACTATGAAGGGTGTGCTACTTCCCAATATGCACACCAACACTGCCAACCAAAGGCACTTTGGGGCAACCACCAGATACATTGCAGTCACAAAGGTGACCACCATCCCTCCCAAGGCCAGCCACAGTATTTTGAGACCCCACCCCACAGCCCCTGCCAAAATCCCAGGGACCCCTGGGACTGCCCACACCAAAATCAAGGCCACTATCATGGAGCTGCACATGGCCACAGTGTCTGATATAACAAATACCTAATACATGAAATCAACACATTAGATCAATTACACAAATATTTGGTATCAGCTTTATCAAACTAATCAATCTTCTAAACAAGTAATTGCTCTCAGAGGCAAAACAATTCAGACCTGCAAGAAAAGAACTAGAAACAGCAAATAATTTGATGCAGAAAACAAATTTTGGCCCAAGGAATATTAAAATTCATCTTATTCTATACCTTAAAAACTAGACGGTCTATCATCACTGCTGTACCCTCCTCCTCCCTGCCACCGGGACCTTCATGAAGCCCACCAGGCACAGTGAATGCTGCTGCAAATGTGACCGTGGCTATAAGGGCTGCTACAACAGAAAGAGTTTCTGCCATTTTTTGAAGGGATTTGTCTGCAGAATTAGAATTAGAAGTGGGTTGGTTAACTTGGGTGGTGGTGCATGTTTGGTTCTCCTTCAGATCCTCATGTAAGTGTTCACCATGCGTGCAACCGGCACATCTCAGCGCTTTCCAGACGGAGAGTTGTGCAAATGAGTGGCCTCCTTTGATCTGCGTTATATCCAATGCAGTGCGGCCTGCCTTATTGACTGCATTGAGATTGATATTCAATACTGCCATTGACGGAGATGGGGACAGCAACAGGTTTACTATCTGCAATCAGAAAGAAAATAACATATCAACATCAATACTTATTGAACGATAGTTTCACATTAGATGTTTACACTCTGAAACATGCATTTTTATATGCTTTTAAAGGTATTTTCACATTTTTAAAAATCTTTATAAAGGCTTGCCTAAGAAGTTTCATCCGACAGGTTGATGAAAGCTGTATTAGAATTCTGAAAAGCAGTATTCACCAAGCAAGCATGTTTAAATGCTAGTTATTTAATAAGGAGAAACAAACGGGTGCTTCTTCTAGCATTAGAAATATTACCTCTTTTCCCATTTCAATCAATTTTTTTAGTGGCTTGAAACATGTGTCTGATAGTTCTTTACATACTAGGTCTAATTAAAGGAGGAAGTTTTCAAACAATGGTGATATGAAGTTTATATAAGGTGTCAGAATCCAAGAGATGTACAGTGTTATATTAATTCTAATAGAAACATTTATATTATAGATTTTTTTCATAATTGATTAATTTTGGATAAATTTGACTTTAATTGTTTAACTTTTTATTGAAGCAAATCAATTTTTGACAATAAAAATACTACTTTGTTCTGTGGATGTTATCTTGGCATCTTGTTAAAGTTTTATTACCTAAATCGACGTCTTGTTGTCTATTATTCTGTTACTTCATTTATCTTCTCTGTTATATCTTCACAACTAACTTATGCTGCAATATTATTTTATTCCGTGGGTTCACATTTCTGTACAAGATGTATGAATCACTTCAGTAGAAGATCATTCATTCATTCATGTAGTTTAGAAGATCACTCACTCATTGCATTTAGTCTCAAGCACCAAAGAACAAAGATTCACCTGGAATTCATTCATTCAGTTTAGAAGATCACTCATTCATTGCATTTAGTCTCAAGCACCAAAGAACAAAGATTCACCTGGACATCTATGGTAGCAGATCAACAGAAAAGATAATGAAACACACCTCTAATGAGTCTCTCATGGTGGCTAAATGCAGCGGTGTGTTCCCCTCATTGTCTGGCTCATTAATCAGTTCAGACATCTCCATTCTCTTTTTCCTCAGCAAATATCTGACCACTTTGGATTGCTCATTTCCCACTGCCAAGTGCAGAATGTTTTGTTTGTGCTTTTGATCACTCAGTTCAATACAGTCGGGTCTGCAGTTCAGTATCTCCTGAAGTATGCAAGCATGCCCCTTTTCTGCTGCAATATGAACGGGTGCCATTCCCTTCACATTGAACTTATAACAGGCAGAAGAATCTGCTTCTAGCAGCTCTTGCACCATTTCCACATGTTCGTCTTCCCTAGATATTGCTAAGTGCAATGGAGTGCTCCCGAATTTGTCTGATGATTTAGCCAATTTCGGTAGCTCCCGTAGCAAATAAGCTGCCACATCTGCAAGAAATGAAAGTACTGTCAAAAAGAAAGGAGAAGGAATTGGAACTTATATAAGAGTCTTAAGAACGCACAGGCAGAGCAAAGTTGCTGAAATAAATAAAACTGAAGTTATATTAAAGCCCATTAGTAGCCACAAACTGTAACATTGGTACAAGGAGCAAAGGGATTCTTACAAATCTGAAAGATAGTTATATATAATTAAAGATCAAATCAAGAGAGGAATCTGAAGATTTTTATGGCATCTTTAAAGCTTTATCTGTAGGGCATGGCATCGCCAATACTTAAGTGGGGTTACAGGACTTGGCTATAGTTGCTACATCACTTGGCCATAACATAAATAATCTGCTCGAGCTAGAAAGAATTGAGGGTTACATTGAGCCTAACCTCAAAACTGTCATCAGCAACATCAGAAAATTTCTATGCTCGAGATAATTGAATTGGAGGCCAAGATTTATATTGAGCATAATGTGGAAGCAGTCATCAGTAACCAAAGAAAACTATTGTATTTTAAATAACCGAACTGAGGATGAGCCTGGTGAGGCTTGATATAGTTCTTGGTTAACAATGAGGAAGACCCTGCCTACTATGATTTCTTCTTATAGTAAAATCTGGTATATGCACAAGACGAGGCTATGTGTAATGATTAGTAGTCTGGACTCTGTCTTGATAAGTTTACATTGGTTTAACAAATCTTCTTGTGAGATTGCTCAAAGAGTGTCCGGCTTTTTGCTTGCAAAAGGTTATCTAGTCTACAGAGGCCTACTTTGGTTCTAATAGTGGAATAGTGAAAATTTGAAAATGTCTGAGGATGCAGAATATGCAAGTTTTTATCTTGCTATATATAAACATTACTCTCAGCTTATAGTTGGCTGTGTAGGTTCTAACGGTGTCATAACTTCTGTACTCTGGTTCATCCAGCACTATGAATAACATTTTTTGAGGAAAAAGGTTCTGGATTCTAAGGAATGTTTGTTAATTATACAGTTTCTATTTGACTATTATTATAATTTATGCTCTTTCTTTTTTAAATTTATTTTTGTCATGTTCATCTGGTTAGAAAACTATATAAATGTTAAAAGATTATTCCATAATATGGTTTTATAATAATCTTCTGAGGGTAAGTCTTGACTCTGAATTTTAATTGTTATGAGATTTTTTTGATAGATGTTGCTAGCCAACAGGTTCGTTGTGTATAAACTAAAAAATATTTATGAACTTTGAACCACTCAAATACAAAAATACTATTTATGTACCAAAAAATCAAAAGAGAAAGAGAAATACACAAGATCTATAAAGGATACAAATGAATGAGGGATGAATCAGGAGATATACAAATGGCGAAAAGAAATTAGTAAAATGCAAGGATTCTTATAGTATAATAAAGAAACATACATGTCTAAGGTTTAGATTTTGTAGTTTTTATATCAACATGGTATATGAGTAGGATCTATCAGATTTTTTCACTGTTTAGGTAACAAAACAGTCAAAACTCAAAATATTCTAGGTGATACAGATTTAGGGAATATCCATTTACTGTTCTTAGAACACTGATTTAAAGAAGATTTTATATGCCATGTTACAAGTACACAGCATCGCAGTGACTTACCTTTGTGGCCTCCAATTAAAGCTGCATGAAGAATTGTTTTGTTGTCATGGTTACGTTCTAAAGTCAAAGAAGTTGCACTCCTGAGAAGCTGCATAACCACCTTCAGATGTCCCTCCTCGCAAGCCTTATACAGGGGGGACTCCCCGTTCTGGTTGACCACACTGGTTGCATCCTCATTGCATCTCAACAAAGCACTTACCACATCCCCATGCCCACCTTTGGCAGCTTCATGCAGGGCAGTATTTTTCTCAGTATTTTGAATGTTAGTAAGATCTTCAATCTCTGCTGGCTGCAATACTTCCACATCCTTGTCAACCAAGAGTACTTCTGCACTGTTATCACTCAACAAGGCCTTCACAACATCAGCATAACCCCTTCTGGCAGCCTCATGCAATGCCGTGTCCCCCTTACAATTGGCCACCTTCAGAAGCTCTGGCTCCAAACCAAGAAGCTCCTTGACAAAATTAGCATGCCCTCTCTTAGCTGCAATGTGGAGCACAGTATTTCCCTGAGGTGTAATGTCCTTCACAATCTCATGATCTTTAGAGTACAGGGATTTCAGGCTCTCAACGTTTCCTTCTAGGGCACACTCATACAATTTCCTGTCCATGGCACTGGCTACCGGATGGACTGCCATTTCTTGGCCCATCATTTTTTATTTTACAGAGGTTTTTTGTAATCTACACAAACAATTCTCTGAAAAGTTAAAAATACTATAGACCAATTTGTCTAAATGAAGAATTGCAGATATTCTTAGCCATAAGCACTCCAATTAATAAATAGTTTTCTAAAAAGACAAATATAGTTTGATAGTTATTAGATATGCTTAAAAAACCTCAGCAAAAGCCAACAAACTTATCTTCAACGCTCTATACTTCCAAACCCTTAAAATGCATCATTTTTTTTATATTGAGATCAGATCATCAGATGATATCTGCATATGGCAGACTTCTGTTTTTCATTGGCATTCTAAATTCAACGAAGTAAACCTTAATGATTTCAAAACAACAATGTAGTGAGGTTTTCACGGTCCATTACATTGAAAGGAGCTTCTGGAAAAAAATGATTGAACTTAAATTTTATCAAGGTTTCAGATCCATTTCATACATAAATCAAACCCACTAATCTTGAAGAATAGTTGATTAGAATTTACAGGTGAACCACCTGATAATCGCATCAATCCCACTCAAGAGAAGAAATAACTATATTTTGAATATATTCATATTCACAAAAATCCTTTTGATCTGAAAATTCTTTATTGTGCTTGTGGGTAGCAGCCAGATGGATTTGTGTCTCCATGAAGAAAGAATTTCTTGTCGGTTCCCTTTCTTACCTTTACTTTATGGTGGTTTTATCCAACTAGTTCACTTTTAAAAATCTGATGCATTCTTTAGATTATGCTTCACCCATCTACCTATAAATTATATGCTTTCCTTTCTCTTACTAAGATTGCCTGCCCATTACTTCACTGTGATCTTAAGCAAGTGCAATTGTTAAATGAAGTAGAGATTAAATGGATCAAATTTCATAGAATAAAATAATTTCGTTCACCTTTACTGACATGACATTCCGAATGTTCCTAACCATGCGTATCAGAGAATTTTCTTTCATGACAGCAATGATTCAGAAGATTATTACAGTGTAAGCAAGTTTAATACAACATAAAACAAAGTTGAAACAAATCTTAACAAATAATGTAGAAAGCAAAAAAAAAAAACTAGGTAGAATACGTTCTTTCCTCTTTCTTTGTGTTTTTAACTGAAGTGTGGATCATTAATGGTGTCCCACGAATGCTCGAAAACATCCCTGGTCATGACTAGCTCGGTTGCCCATGACACTTTTTATCATTTTTATTGAAGTGTAGCGAGGGTTACAAGCACTACTACCCCACATGACCTAAACATCATTACTTGTTTACTTTTTCTTTTTAATGATAGAAGAGTGAAATAATTTTATATTAATAAATTAAAAACATATTACACTGTTTATATAAAAGGCATGTTGAATGGTATCACATTCTAATTTATTGATATCAAAAAGCATAAAAAAAGATTAAGTGGCTACATCACTAAGTCACTAAGGCTATGTGAGTAGAAAGAGGTGTATTCTTCAAGGAGAGGGCGCCAACCATTTGGGAGATCCTAACTATCTGTTCCCAATATGTAATGGTATCATCTTTATTTTTTGGTTTTTTTTGGGTATAATCTACTCATATTGAAGAAATAGCAAGGTTGAGGGGAGTAAACTTCCTATTGTTAGGCTAACTAATATGACCATATTGGGAGGTAAAGGAATGGCCATGTGGTAGGAGATTAGCCACAACGTCGGTGATGTGAAGAGCCTTGTGAACCATGAGGGCCACATTTGGAGCTATGTCTATAACCACAATTATTTTAACGAAGAAAGGCATGGAGAGACAACTTCCCACACTAATCTTGAAGGGAGTGATGTAAATTAAATTTAAATAGGATATAAACTTATTAGAGAAAGTAGAGAAATGTAATCATAAATGGATAAATATTATACCATAACACAATGATTATGTGAGGAAAACTCTTTTAGGAGAAAAATCCCACACTACAAAATCTACAAAAAATATTATCAAATATGAAGAGGATTGCAATACACTTACAATGTAATTATTTACAACAATATTTACCAATAATATTTGGAAGAATTTTGACAATATTTAATAGCACCTATGTACCTGCAAATTCACTTATGAAATCACTTCCTCAAGTACTAATTAATAGACAAATGACAAAGTTGAGAAACTACAAATATTTTCAAAAAATCATTTTACAAAACTCCCAAAAAGTGAACTAACACTTGGGCACAATTTTCAATGTCACCCATTAAGATTATGTGTTGCCTACTAAAAATAGTAATTCAATAATGTAGTACAATAAATCCCAATTTGAACCACTCAACATGGGTGGACACCTTATTACTTCATAACATCTCAAAATAGGCACCATGTGACTATTAATAAAGATTATTATATTTGTTCAAGGTTCCAAAGTAAATTCCCTTATTTTTAGCTCTTACACATCATAAGACATTGCCATAACATGTTATAGGATACCACAAAAGAGGAGCACTCCAAATCTACCATATTTATCCACCTTATGATGACTTACAACTCATTAACAAAAGTATTAACACTTGGCATTATATGGTTTACAAAAATTCCAATGCCCCATATGAGGTGGAGCACAACTATTAAATAAAAGATAATTAAAAATGTGACATGTAATTATAGAAAAATGTCTAACAATAAAATAATAAAATCAAATACTTGCAAAGGTTGAGATACCTTAATTCTCAACATTCTCCAACTTATTGAATACATTGCAAGAGCTAGGGGAAACATACTATCATGGAATCAACTATTGAAGGTCGAGAGGTCTATAGACTTTGAATACCATTTGAACTTGTTTGTGCTCATGGGTTTGGTCAATGTATCTATAATAATCATAAAAGTTTCTACCTTCTCTAAATTTAATTTGTTATCCTCAATCATGCTTAATACACAGTCTTGATTGAGGTGCTTGAAATAAGTAGCCAACATAAATATCCCAAAACACAAGATAAACTATACTAATGTGAGAATACCTAGAATTATATGAGAATACTTAATAGGAGAAAAAATCATATTTATATTTATATTTTTTATTGGATAAAGGACTTTATTAAAATAATAAAAAAATATAGATTAGTAAACCAACAAATCTAATATGGTAGTAGCGAATTTTGTCGATACAAACTACAAAACAAGCCACACTGAACATCTAAAGTAATATAAAACATCATAGGTAAACTCCCATACAATAAAAAAATTTGGAATCTTGACAGTTGTCCATCCCCTATTCTAAAACTCCCATTTTGCAAATGGACGGAGGATGCTAGATTGAAATATGAGTGTATCGGTTGAAATTGTCTGAAAGGATCTAAGCCTATACCTATCCTGCATCCAATCTAGCTTGTCTATGTTTACCATCTGAGCTCAAAACAAGGTACAAAGAAGATGCAAAGACATGCAATATTGGATGTCCATGCCCTGTTCCAAAACTCCAATTTTTGTTCATGTAAGGATGATGTTGCCAAGAAATATGGTTGTAAACCTGAAAGATGAAGTTGGCATTTGGCTATCCATAATATTGAAAAAACTCCCAAAGCCTTCACTTTCACTAGGTGCAAGAATGTTCACACCCTCATCAAGAAAGCTAAACAAAAAGACTATAAAGCTTCTAGGTGCAAAGAAAATATCGGTTATTCATTAATTCCTTCAAAATATCCTATATAATCTTTTTCAAAATAAACCTCTAAGATTGTCCTCTGGAACCTGCAACCATGTATCCTGTAAACCTATTTTAAAGGATTTAATTTGCATTTGTAGGTTGGCCAATGTAACTTGAAGATCCAACTTAGTTTGGAGAATATGTTGGAGAGTGGTGAAATGGAGCAAGAAATTTGCATTAAGCATTAAGAGCCAAAACCAAGGTATGAGAGAATGAAGCCAAACACCAGAGTCTCCAAATAAATTAAAGGATTATTTGCCTAAAGGTTTGAGAGATAAGATTGTGAGAAAGCTTGAGAAGCACAAATCTCCAAGTCCACTTGTGGGGTACAATAGTAGGGAAAGTGGATGAGAGACAACACCAAAGGTTATAAGCATGAGGGCAGAGCCAAAATGTGTGTTTAATAGACTCCTATTTAGAGAAGAATGGACAAGAAGGGGAGGGAGTTAAGAAGTGAAGATGATCTCCAATAGGCAATTTAACATGAAATTTCCATTTAGCACGATTAAACGTGCAATTCAATAACTGAGATTTGTGGGACTCAAATACTTTTACTTGAAAGTCTTGGCAACATCTCAAATCCCAATTCAAGCTTTCTCTAGCCACCAAAGATGTTTTTTTGAAAATTCAGCAACTTATTACCCTTGAGCTATCATGTCTTCTATCTACATCTTGCTATCACATTTATGTTTTAATTTACGCCTCATTACAATTAATACATTATCCTTGCTACTTAATACTCACATTATACAAGAAACTAACACATAATATCTTATGGACCAAGAGTTTATTCATGGCCAAATGATTGACCTACTCTAGAATGTCATTGAGCTATACTTACAAAAAATTAGTACAATCAACTAGAATTCAACTATCATACTAATCTTGAATTAAAATATTAATGCACTCAATCAAACTTATCAAATATGAACTTTGACTATCATAATACCCTCACTTTGATTTCTCCCTCCTTTTTCAAAAATTAGGTATTTCAAGCTTAAATAGATCGATATTGTTATTGTTCCATGATCCAAGCATATGGAGGATTTAAAATTCTGACCAAAAATAGGATATGCAAGTTTATCCATCCCTTTATAACCACCACAAGAGAGATCCTAATAATAGGAAATCACCTTCAAAGTTGGGAGTCACCATTATATTTAACTAGACACCACTCCTTATCATGATTAAGATTTATATGATTGAAATAGAAGATGTTACTACACTTAAAAGTAGAGTCTTCATATGAACAGTTAAGAAAATTGACCAACATGGATTAAGTGGACCTTGTCATATCACCTTCAAATTAAGTTTGATCTACAACCCCTTCTAAATTAAAACTCCTACATAAAACAAGGTACAATCAAAATAAGGAGAATAAAATTGTTAGAGCCAATACTATCATGGAATCAACTATTGAAGGTCGACAGGTCTATAGGATTTGAATACCATTTGAACTTCTTTGTGCTCAAGGGTTTGGTCAATGCATCTATAATAATCATAAAAGTTTCTATCTTTTTCTAAATTTAACTTGTCATCCTCAATCATGTTTGATGCACAGTCTTGATTGAGGTACTTGGAATGAGTAGCCAACATAAATAGCCAAAAACACAAGATAGACTATACTAATGTGAGAATACCTAGAATTATATGAAAATACTTAATAGGAGAAAAATTCATATTTATATTTATATTTATATTTTTTATTGGAAAAAGGATTTTATTAAAATAATAAAAAATTACAAGCTAGTAAACTAACAAGTCCAATACAACAACAATGAATTTTACTGATACAAACTACAAAACATGTCATACTAAAAATCTAAAGTAATACAAAACATCATAGGTAAAATCCCATACAACAACAACAAATTCTTAAGCTTGATAGATGTCCATGCCCTATTCCAGAACTCCCATTTTGTAAATGGACAGAAGATGCTAGAGTGAAATATGAGTGTATTAGTTGAAATTTCCCAAAAGGATCTAAGCCTATGCATGTCCTACATCTAGTCCAACTTGTCTATGTTTACCATCTGAGCCCAAAACAACAAGGAACATAGAAAATGCAAAGACAAGCAATACTAGATGTCCATGCCCTGTTCCAAAACTCCAATTTTTGCACATGTAAGGATGATGTTGGCAAGAAATATGATTGTAAACTTGAAAGATGAAGTTGGCATTTGGCTATCCATAATAATGAAAAAACTCCCAAATCCTTCATTGTCACTAGGTGCACGACTGTTCACACGCTCATCAAGAAAGCTAAACAAAACTTGACTATAAAGCTTCCAGGTACAAAGAAAATCTTGGCTATTCATTAATCCCTTCAAAATCTCTTATAGAACCTTTTTCAAAATAAACCTCTGAGATTGTCCTTTGGAACTTGTATCCATGCATCCTGTAAACTAGTTTCAAAGGATTTAATTTGCATTTGTAGGTTGGCCAATGTAACTTGAAGATGCGGCTTAGTTTGGAGAGTATGTTGGAGAATGGTGAAATGGAGCAAGAAATATGCATTGAGCATTAAGAACCAAAACCAAGGTATGAGAGAATGAATCCACACACCAAAATCTACAAATAAATTTAAGGATAATTTGCCTAAAGGTTTGAGAGATAAGATTGTGAGAAAGCCCGAGAAGTGAAAATCTTTGAGTCCACTTGTGGGATACAATAACAAGGAAAGTGGATGAGAGACAACATTAGAGGTTATGAGCATGAGGGAAGAGCCAAACCGTGGGTTTAATAAATTCCTATTTAGAACATAATGGACAAGAAAGGGAGGGAGTTAAGAAGTGAAGACGATCTCCAATAGGAAATTTAACATGAAGAATTTTCCATGCCACGAGTTGGGATTGAGCATTAGATTTGGAATTCCAAATGCAGGAGCTTAGTTTGTTCCATTTAGCATGATTAAACTTGCAATTCCATTTGTTGAGATTTGTGGGACTCAAATACTTTTACTTGAAAGTCTTGAAAACATCTCAAAGCCCAATTCAAGCTTTCTCTAGCTGCCAAAGATAGTTCTAAAAATTCAACAACTTATTACCCTTGAGCTATCATGTCTTATATCTACATCTTGCTATCATATTTATATTTTAATCTACGTCTCATTACAATTAATACATTATCCTTACTACTTACTACTCGCATAATACAAGAAACTAACATATAATATCTTATGGGCCAAGAGTTTATTCATGGCCAAATGATTGACCTACTCTAGAATGCCACCAAGCTATGCTTACAAAAAAATAGTACAATCAACTAGACTTTGACTATCATACTAATATTGAATTAAAATATTAATGCACTCAATCAAACTTCTCAAATATGAACTTCAGCTATCATACTACCCTCACTCTGATTTCTCCCTCTTTTTTTCAAAAATAAGGTATTTCAAGCTTAAGAAGGCTAATATTGTTATTGTTCCATGATCCAAGCATATGGAGGATTTAAATTTGTGACCAAAAATAGGATATGCAAGTTTATCTGCCCCTTTATAACCACCGCAAGAGAGATCCTAATAATGGGAAATCACCTTCAAAGTTGGGAGTCACCATTATATATAACTAGACACCACTCCTTATCATGATTAAGATTTATATAATTGAAATAGAAGATGTTACTACACTTAAAAGTAGAGTCTTCATATGAACAGTTAAGAAAATCAACCAACAAGGATTAAGTGGACCTTGTCATCTCACCTTCAAATTAAGTTTGATCTACAACCCCTCCTAAATTAAAACTCCTACATAAAACAAGGTACAATCAAAATAAGGAGAACAAAATTGTTAGAGCTAAAATTTACAAATAATTGATTTTGTTCTTTGCATGGATTCTCTTGCACCAATATCTCTCACAAAGTGATACTAAACATCTATATGCTCGGTCTTTCCATGAAAGCCATGTTTTTTATTAATGATAAACGGGTTTTGAAGGGTGACTGAAACCCTTTAACAAAAAAGAAAGTGGTAGTAAAGATAAAACCAAGAGACTGCCCACCCAACAAAGGAAAAAAACAAGCAGTTGATTAAACCGCCATCAACACACCATCAGAAAATAAGGAAAAAGCATAAATAAAAAAACAACAATGTTGAAGGGCCACTACAGTAAGTCCTTGAGCATTTTAGCAGCTGCCATATCCTTGGTTTCCAACCTCTCATGCATGTCCATGATATCTTCAACATCCTAAACATGATCCTTCTTACCTTTCCTAGTTTTGCTTCTAGTGTGAACACTCAGGCCAGTTGCCAAGTCAGTCGAATTCATCTCCATTCCAACACCCTCCTCTTGTAGTACATTAGACTGGGCACCAAACAAACCATTCTTGGTCAACTCCATAGCCTTTTGGTTGAGGAAAAACATACCCTCTGCAGAAGCTTCCAACTTATCCTTGCTAATATTGATGAGTGTGTTCACGCCCCTTCTAAGCTGCCTGTTTTGACATTCTAGCACCACAACTCTCAGGTTTAGATCATTCTTTAGCAAAGCAAGCTCATCCTCCATACCACCTACATTGGTATTCAAGGATTTGGAAAGCCAAAAAATAGCATCTTGCTCCTTAAGGCTATAGAGAGTAGAAATATTGCACCTGGCAATAGTATAATGCTTATTATGAAGATCTTGAATTTCTTGAACCAACCACATAAGCAAATTGAAAGAGATATCTGCCCCTTCTTTGAGAAGGCTCAACCCCTGAGAGAAGTCCATAGCACCCAAAAAAACACCCTTGCCCTAATGTAGCCCCACCGAGGGCTCCTCAAATGGCAATCCTCAGACACCACTTTAGCCTTCACTTTAGAAATAGGATCCCCAGCCGAAACATCCAAATTGACCACTAAATTCTCCTTGTTGTCCATAGGCGACCCACCAGTTCTTGAGTTCTCCCCTTGAATATTTTTTGCCACCTTCTTCAGATTAACATCCTCCACCTTGGCACGGGACTTTGGCCTCTTACCAGAAGAAACACCCTTGAAACCCTTCAACTTTCACTTAGCACATGGAGCTCTAGAGGAGGAACACTTCCCATCACTCGTCGAAGGGGTATAGTCAAGGTCAATGTCATAGCCATCTGACTACCCCTTAGAATCAACTTCAATCTCCTTAGAATCTTGAATATCCTGGATCCTACAATTCCCACTACCTTTCCCCTTCTTTTTGGAGACAAGGGTACTAACAATGGTGTTAGCTTTCAAAAAATTCACAATGAGAAGCATTAAGCCTTCATGCAGGGAAGGATTCCTCGGGTTTTTTTTTTTTAAATTCAAAATACCCTCTTCTAGAGAACTCAATAAATAAAAGGGAAACAAAACCAACTTACCATGGAAAAAGTGGTTCAGAAGGACAAAGTGATGACCATAGAGTGCCATAAATCTACCATCAAGCATAAAGTAGTGCATCAAAGCCACCGCTACCTCCCCCCAAATCGGCTTAATCTGTGTTCTATCATAACCAGCACAATCCAAACAAACCATCTGAGCCCTCTCCCTGTCACGAAGGAAATTCTTCCTTGCATTTTGAGAAATGTTCTTGTCCCTATAAAATTTTCTCCTGAAAATGGACAAGCCAGTAACCTTTGCAATAAAATATGGATCATTAATGGTAGTATCTCTACCAAACATACTAACCACACGGCCATGCCAGATGTCAACAAATTCCTTAGAAACAAAGGGCTTGAAACCCTTCAAATGCTCAAGGTAAGGAGTAACACCATCATTCTGGAGGATTTCCCAAACCTGGGATTCACTTTTGTTTCTTCACAAGACAGAGGCTTAGTATGGCACCTATCCCCTCCCATCATCGAATTACTAACATAGCACAAATAGAGCATAGCCAAAACACAAGCTAACAAACCACCTAGAAAGCATGTGAGGCAAATGACAATGGTTCGCATGGAGGAAATAAACCGATTATTTAGATAGCTCAACACCAGGTGGCAGTAATTAACAATGATCGTCCATTATGCAAAAAGTCCCATCAAATAACAATCTTCATAATACCCATGCAAACCCAAGCTGAAGGAGGTGAGTAATAATAATCACAAATTAATGTATCTCATTCATAATAAGGCTCTTCAAACCAGAAGGGATGACATCACCTTCCCTCCATGACCTAGCTGGTGACACCCCATAATTAGCCAACCAATCGGCTACAACATTGGCCTCCCTATAAGAATGATAAATATAAATTTCTTCAAATTCCCCACATAGAGAAATGGCAATAGAAATAAAAGTATTGATCGACCATGAAGGAGGAGACCTTTGCTTAAGGAAATTCACAATGTTTAATGAATCACCCTTGATCCAAAGTTTAGAGACCCTCAAGTCCCTAGCCATCTTGATGCTATGATAGGCGACTGCAGTTCCATGAAAGCCATGTTTTTCACTATGTTGATTGTATTTTCATTGTTATAGTAAACTATAAATACTTGTTTCAACCCAATGTTTGAACATAATTTATTAAGTTGAGTGGCTTCTTTAAAGGAATAAGTTACTACCATAAACTTTGTCTCTATAGTAGATAAAACAATGATAGCCTATTGCTTGTTCATCCAACTTAAATCACTATTGAGTAGAGTAAAAAATATAAGCACTAGTGTATCTTTTACTATTGATATCACATGTCCAATCTAAATCCACATAAACATGAATGTCTAGGGAATGTTTGTCTCCTGTACTATGAAAACACAAGGACTAATTTGAGGTATCCCACAAATATTTGAGACTCATTTAACTACATTCCAATGAACTCTACTAGGATTAGACATATATTACCTAAGTAGTCCCACTGCTTGGGCAATGTCTAGTCTAGTATAAACTATGGCATACATTAAGCTTCCAACTATAATTTAGTAAGACACTCTACTCATGTCTTCCATCTCCAAAGGGGATGCAGGAAAAAGTGTAATAGGAAACTTTATTACCACTATAATAGGAACACACAATGGTTTGCAATCCTACATGTTAAACTTTTATAAAATTAAATTGACGTATGTTGGCCAAGCTAAAGATTTTTGTTCTACTATATTTTTTTATTTCCATCCCAAGAATATTTTTTTTGCACCAATATCTTTCATTAAGCGCTAACATTTTAATTTTGAAACTAAATCTTTCCCTATGCCAATAAACAACACGCCACCAACATATAAAGTAACTGAAATGGAGGAAAAGGTGGACACTCTAGGATTTGACCCTAGGGTTGAGGCACCTTTCCTTATTTCATGTAGTTGTGGATTTGTGCTAGCATGATTTTGATGGATTTGGACAAGGTATAAGACTGACTTGTAACCTAAAAGGTGATTCAACTTTCCCTTGATCAAATCTAGTATAAAATTGGAATTGAAATGCAATGAAATGACTAAGGTAATTATGAAAATCACTATTCTAATGCAAATACAATAGACACAAAAAGTAACAGACAAATTCAAACTATAGAAATGGACTGAGTAGAACACTGTGCACCTGTGATATGAATTTGGAGCTAATTTTTGAGGGACCTAGTTGCCCTGGGCGACTATGTCCCAATATAGGGATTTTGGATCTAATTTCACAATCCTCTAATGCCAGATCTAAGCCTTTTGTTTTCACTTGTTGCATTATCAGATCACTATTGAATAATGTTATAATTGGGTTTTCATTTATTGTCAAGGTATAGGGTTTGATTGAAATAATGGATAATTGATCTTCAAACTTCTCCCAATCTTCTTTAGATCTTAAACCTGCACATTCAAAGAGAGAAGAAAGGTTGTACCATTTAGGGACTTGCCTTAGTCAAACCCCATGTTAGTGTTTGTTAGAGTAAAGTAATTAATTAACTTTATTCTCCTCTTAAGACTTCACTTTATGCACATATATTGGTCATTTAATAATTAATATTAATTATTAAATGCACTCACCTTAGGGTTAGGTTTTCCTTTCAGTTTTGATCTCCTTTTATAAGGATTGATCTCTTGTATTGTATTCACTTCTTGATTCGTTTTTTCTCTAATAATAAACTTTCATATTGTCAGAGAAAAACCCTTGTTTTGTTTCCTACAAATTTCTTCCTTGTGACAGGTTTTTGCATGCAGGTTTCTTGGGCTTAATAGATTTGTTTTTCATCAAATCTTACAGTGTTTCCACTTCCATAATGGCAATGCCAATGATAAGGATAAAACTAGATGATAAAGGAATGATGAATCAACAATGGATTGCAACTCACCACCCAAAAATGGCTTCCTTGAAGGATTAAAGTCAAACAAGATCTCCTCAAGGATTGATTGTTGTTGGCTTGATTTCTTGAAGAACTACACGGGTTAGATCTCAAAAACTATATGATAACAGAAACAAACTCACATACACTTTAACATGATGCTTGGATCTTGAATTGTTGTAATAAATCTTCAAATGAATGCTCTTGATAATAATTCTTCCTCATGATGCTAGATAGATTTCAAATGATGCAATAACTAGGTATTTAAACATAATAATTCTAGTTTCCCAAAAATTAAATCCTGACAGTCGAGTTTGGAATTTTGAATTCAAAATAATAAAATGCCACCTTCAACATATTTAATTTTGGAGGAAAAATAGGGGGATTTAGTCACCCTAGGTGACTAGGTCCCAACCCTATTTTGTAGGACTTAAGGTGTTGAGGGAAAAATATTAAATAAATGCTTCAGTATTCCTCTTGCAATTTATCAAAAATGATAAAATAGGCCATGAAATCTATAATTTAGGGAATCAAGTGTGCAATTAGGTCCATGCACTTAGAGGGGAGCAAAACATAGTGTGAAATTATCAAGGGTTAAAATTATGACGCTATAGGAATGAAAAATAAATTACCACCATCAAATTTAGATCTCTCAAATCCTAAACTCAACACATATGTATCAAACTTCTAGTTCCACATCCTAGGACTTTGTTTTAGGAAATACAAATATTTCTTTAATTTTCAAACCAAATTAGTTTTACCTTTAATTACATAGTGCTCTAAAACAAAATAAACTTCAAACTCTATTGTATAAGAAAGGAAATGAAAGATAGAAACAATGCACAACACAACACAACACTAGATGTAAGTGGAAAACCCCATAGGGGAAAAAACATGGTGAGAAATGCTATGAGGAGCTACTATACTAATCTAGCCTCACAAATGAATAATAGTTACAACTTTATTTTAGGGTTACAACCCAAGGAAGCTACTATTCCCTGAAAAGAGGTTTTAGGGTCACTCCCAAGGAAGCTACAACTCCTTGAACTGAGAACAAAATCAAGAATGATTACAAAATAACATTCCTTCCACTATCTGAAACTGACAATTAGGCTCAATCCTTTTGATGATTGTGATTATGCTTTTTCACTTCAACAAATATCTTTAAATGCCTTCTTTGCAATTTACTATCTCATTGCTTTCAATCTTCAAGAATTTTTTCCTTTGGCTTATTGCCTCTAGTAAAAAATCAAGCACCTTCTTCACTTCCGTTCTATCAAAAAATATGTTCAAGATGAAACAAGATAGGAACTTACATAGTTTCCACTCTTTCTCTTTTAGTACTTATGCAATTTTCATTATATCACTTACATTCATCAACCTAGATCAACTAGATTTACAATTTATACATGATATTACATTGATTACAATTCACATGTCGGCTTATGACATACAATATTACACGTACAAGTCAGTTGGAAAGATAAAACAATCAACATGAAATGTGTAGAGGGAAAGACCCAAAATACTACAAATTTCCAAGAAGAGGAACACACCTAGCATATTCCAACATACAGTTAACCTAGACCTAAACCCTCTTCATAGCTCCAATCTTCAATGAACATCATCTGCACGCTTCACAAATCCAAAATAAGTCAACCTTGAGAGAGAAAACATGAAATGTGAAGTATGCTAGCCTTCACAACATTGGCTGTACACATGAATGATAAACAATTACTTGTTCTCCTTGATGAGTCAATGTGACCCATACAACACCTTCAAAAAATCCTTGAACTTCACACACTCTTAAGCTTGTGGTGCACACTCTCAACATACCTTAGTCGGCTAGGAAAAAGCATAACCCAATATAACATCCATTCTAGAACACAACCTGTTCCAAAGAAACCGGAAAACACCTTGCAGAGAAACAAAAAATATCACATGATATTTAGGAACATTCTCATACATCATTTTCACAACTATATGCAGCAACAAGTTGGCACAAGCCAACAAACAATGAAACTAGTCACTGAACAACACAATCCTATACTCTATCATCTTCAACATTCTTTGTGGAAGGACAAATGACATGAAACTTTGGATATACTATCTTGTCATCATGTTGAACTTATCATTTGAACCACATGACCATATCTAAAAACACAAAGGAATACAAAGCCAAACTTTTCACCTTTGAAAATACCAACATAGGATCAATACAATCTTCAAACTATCACTTATAAAAATACCTTCCCAAAATCCAAATGAACTAAAACTTGGATCACACATGCCTTGATGCATCATGAAGATGTCTTTCAAACTATAGGAGCAAAGCATCACTAGTGAAGAAATGCAAAGCATTTCTCAAAGTCTTTGGCAACCAAACAACCAAACTGCAACTCGCTTTTGACTATTGGAAACATGAGAATGATGATGTATGGTGTTGTCATTTATGGAAAACCATTGTAGAAGTGATGGTACATATCAATATGTATTTAGTCAAGAGTAGACCAATTGTTTTTGGGAAATTGGCGAAGTGTTTGACTAAGATAGTGATGTAACAAAGCATCAATTTTGTGGTCCACATTGCTCCAAATTGCAATATATTTTCATGTAATTTTGAGGTGATAATGGTATGTGTTTAAGGTTTCTATATCCAATTTTTTAGGGTTGTATGTCTTTTGCAGTTGAAAATATTAGTGACAAAGTATCAGGCTATGATGTCACAAAGTTACTGTTGAAGAGTTCATGTTGGAATGCTCTGCATTCCACCATAGATGATCATTGTGTTTTGTGTATTTTAGGAAGTGTTTGAAGGTTTTAGATGTGTGTGAAATCCAAGTGTCAAGTGGTTTGGTGGTCTACATGTCAAGTTATGAATGAACAGTTGGTTCATTCAGTTTTTGCTTCACCAATTTTGTTGTGTGGTGCTGACCTAAGGGTTTTGGGGTTGTGTGGTATTAATTTGAGTATGAAGTGCATTCATAGGAGTGATTATAGGTCATGCCAACCTATTTTGGTGAAGAACACATTTGGTTTCTTCTGTAAGGTATGTATCATGGAGTTTTGACCTAATAGGTTATGATGTCACACGTTTCATCTAATTAGGTCGACCTAATTGATGATGTGATTGTTGTGGATATATATAAAATGGCAATTCAGTGTGTGTGGTAAGAATGCTAGATGTGAGATGATGTAGAAGTGGATGAGCCAGAGTGTGAAGTGAAAAAAGTTTTAGTGGTGAAGAATGAAGTGTGTTAAGTCAGTCTATTGAGCCTAACTAGAATTGTATCTTCAACATATTGTAGATGCATTATTAGCAATTAAAAATTTGGAAATGAGCCACTCTTTTCTATATCTTTTGTAATTTTGGAAGAAGTGATCTTCCTTGGGGAGTGAGCCCTCCTATTTTCTAGACAACGAGTCCTTTGGGTAATGAGCCCTTCTAGCAGTGAGCCTTTGGTAATGTATTGTAACTGATTATGACATATTGTGAGCTAATCCTCACCGTGGTTTTCTCTTCCAAGGGTTTTCCACATAAATATGGTGTTCTTATGTTGTTTGTTGTGATGCATGCTTCAATTATTTATTTCCACTTCTACAAGATTAATGAGATGCTTTGAATGCACTTTTAAGTTAATGAATTTTAGGGAATACTAATTCACCCCCACCTATCAGTATTCTGGGTGTTCAACATTGACATCAATAACAACCAAACTGTAACAAATCTAACTCTCTATGTTCTTACAATTTAAGATTTTTTATTTTATTTTCTTGCTAATGCAATTTCCCAATAGAGGGTAAAAGGAATTCCCATTCCTATCTCCAACTTGTCAATGGGAACTTTTTTGATGATTCATTTCTTACTCTCTTGGAAGAGAAAGATAATATTAACCACCCCTTGCAATGTTAAAATACTTTTTGGTTTGTCTCCAACTCTAGCATATAGTGGAAAAAGGTTCAATGTTACAAACAATCCTTCTTACTGAAGCCTCCCCAACTTAATTTTTTTGGCCATGAATGAATTGGACAAGGGGAAATATTTAATTTTTTGGGCATTACTTTTTCTTTTGAATCCTCCACTTTCTCTCTTTGGCATTTTGTTTTGGCATTCATTGAGTTTTTTTTTTTTGATTTCTAAGCCTCTTTCTTTTGTTGGGAACTTCTAGATTTTTTCCAAAGTTTTTTATGTCACTCATTTGTACTATTCTTCCTCCTAAGATCCTTTAAAATCTTCTTATCAAAGGCTAGAGAGATTAATTAAATATTTTATTTAGTCCTCTTTTAATTAGGGAAAATGATTTTGTCAAGTTGCTTGAGAGTTTTGTTGTCTTCCACATGACTCTGGTGGTCTTGGTCTTATTGTTTCTCACTAACAAGGTCCAACCTTGTGTGTCAAGTGAACACATAGAACTTGGGAGGGCAATGAGGCCTAGAAAATTCATCTTTAGCATTATATTACTTTTGGAACCCCTCGTGACAAATAGGCCTAGAAAGGTCTAGGGATTCAATCCATCGTCATCATGAAGGGGCCTATGTAAATCAAAGGCACTTATGTTGCCAAAAGTATCTAGAAGGCTTGGGAATCCATTAAGCATTGACTTATTTAGAATAAGAATGATTTGAGGACTAGAATTTCTAACCAACAATATCTTTAGTGGTCTCCTAGGATTAATTTCTAGGATAAACTATTTTTCAAAGTTTCTTGTGTCTGTACATTCAAAATTTTCAAAGGAGGGAATTATTATATTTCAAAAAGCTTCTCCAAAAATAAAAAGAGTTGGTTGTCTTGGTCATAATTTAAAACTAAATATAGACTTGGCAATCAAGATTTTGAATCCTTTCAAATCACTATGGAGTTTTTTCCTTCATAGATAATCCAAAAGGTTGGAGTTTGGCGTACTAGAGTTTGATGGAAGGATTGGAAGTGGTAGTCACACACTTCTTTTAGAAATTCTAGGCCTTTATATAGATATTCATTGCTTTCTTGTTGCTTCCCTGTGGTTCAAAGAGTTAATGCAAGGTGGAATTTGTACTCTACTTTCGCTTAATGACATTGTAGATTTCAAATAGTTTCGTCTTTCATTTTGGAGACCAAGTTGAGCCATTTTCCTTGTTGTATCCTCCACTAGGTCTTATCATTAGATCTTGACTTTTCCATTGGGTGTTTCTAATCCCCTTTGTCTTTTATGGGCATTTAGAAACTCTTGAAAGTGTCTCTACTAGTTTTTTCTCATTGACTAAATCTATGTGGAGCTAAATTCATCATTTCTTTAAGCCCTCTCAATTAGAAGTTTTCTACTAGCACATGGTTCTTCTAGACAATTGGCCCAAAATTCCTTTGAGATTTACCCAAATTTGACATGCTTTTAGAGTGAAAATTCTATTTAGCATATGGAAAGATAGGAATGCTACTTTATTTTTAGGAGCTATTGTGGACATTCACTTTTCCATGCATACTAAAGCCATTATATACAAAATGTTATGTTATAGATTTAGGTCCAAGTGAATAAAGTTGTTTTGGAGTTTCCCACTTGTAGATTCTTATAGAATATTAAGCTAATGCTTAATGTATTATTTTTTGTTTCCCACATTCTCTTGCCAATAGGGATGTTTTCGCTATGCATGGCCTGCATCATAGTTTCAAACATGGTTTTCACTTCACATGTGGCTCTCGTGGCTCTTGCAAGTCCCCTCAACACACACATCATGATAGGTATCCATTGTCACATCATACAGCAAATTCATTGCCAACAATTCACCCACGAAAAATTCATCGCCAACAATTCATTGTTGCGGAAAATTCATCGAAGGAAAATTCACTGCCAAGTAAAATTCACCACTAACAATTCACTGCCGTGAAAATTAATTGCATTAATATTTTTAATAAAATCAAAGTTTTCAAAATATACATTAAAAAATATTAATGCAGTTAATTTTCCACCACGGTGAATTAGTAATGGTGATTTTTACTTGGCGGTGAATTTTCCTTCAATGAATTTTCTGCCATGGTGAATTGCTGGTGGTGAATTTTCTGTCAATGAATTGTTGGTGGTGAACTTTCCGTCGATGAATTGTTGGCGATGAATTTTCCTAGAACCATTGTCACATGTCTAGTCTTCTACTTCTTAGCATAATTTTGACATACTCGGTTGATGTGATATTGGGAAGTTCCCTTAACTAGACCTTGCTATTTCTCCTAATCAAAAAGAAGAAAAACAACAAAGAGAATACCATCATAGATTAGAAGCCTATTTCTAATGTCCAAAACCTTTTGAATCACTCATGCAACTCCATTAATTGTGATCCTCTTTCTCCTACTATAATTGCTTTAATTGCATAATAATGTTACTGCGTTTCTTTTATCTACGAGCTTTTTCATCAAATTTTCAAATTATAATTCCATTCCACCTATATTTTATGTATTTTTTATAACTTAATATAAAAACTATAGTACTCATAAAAAATAATAATTTAATATTTAAACCTTTTAACATCCCATTAGTAACGAAAACACTTTGGCTCTGTACGAAAGGGTCGTCTCTTTCGTTCCCCCAATGCTCTACGATTGGTTGAATGCTAATGTAATCCAAAGTGCCTCTTCGCATTAATATAAATTTAAAAAAATCAAGCGCTTTTGTCAACATCCGACTTTAGCTCAGTTGGCAGAGCGGAGGACTGTAGTGGGATATGAAATCCTAGTAGAAATCCTTAGGTCGCTGGTTCGAATCCGGCAAGTCGGAGGCTTCGTTTTTCTAGTATTCGACTATATTTTAATTCGTTAAGCTCTAGGTTTTTTTAGCCTTGAATACCACAATGATATGAAAGGGGCCATTCCATTTTTAACTATTTTTTTCATACATGAGGTCAATTGGTTGCCCAGTGATTTAGAAAATGATGTTTGTGTAACAAAGGTTTTTATGGAGAAGTGATAGCTTCAAATTAACTATGCATCCTTTTATAAGGATCTAAATACGACTAAACAAAACTTGTGAATGAGAAAGATAATCGTGTAGTCACATAGTGTAAACAAATCAGTAAGTACATAGGTGTACATCTAAGTTTTAATTTAGCAAGGAGATGGGAGAATGAGAGAGTTATTTATTAAATTGAATGACAAACAATTAACACTTCACAAAGCAAAAATAGCAGGGTTTGTTGTCTCAGGCTATCTTTGGCCTTATAGACATTAAAAATATTTTATTCTATTCAACCAACAAGGTACTAAAAAACAAGAATTTGTATAGAATAACATTTTATCATATTTATGTTCATATATCACCAAGTTTAGGTCAATAGGTCTCAAAAGTACATTAAGTTATAATAGACAAGACTAGAGTTAAAGGATCCTAGGTTGTGAAAAGATCAAGCAACTGCAAACTAAAGAAATGCTAACATAACATGAGAATAAAGCCAAAGAGGTGAACTTCAAACCATAAAAACTAAGTATAATTAAAAATAGTCTTATATGGAAAGGGTCTCCCAAGGAAGCATTTGGATGACAAATAAGAAAGATGGGAGCAACGATATCACCATGTTTGTAGCTTAGATCACCACGAAAGGACCAATGCAAGATACAATGATGCCAATAATATGTCTAGGAATAAGATGGTCAAGATTAACAATACTCAAAGCAAGCCTGACACACATCCTAGAACCTTTCTTAACATCCACAACCAATGAACCTCTGGTAATATAGAAAAAAGTTGGCACAGGCAAGGAGAATGCTAGCAAAAGTTGTGGAGTCTGGCTTTACACCTGCCAATTTCATTTGCTTGAAAGTTTCTAAAGCTTTTAAAAAATCCATTTTGTCCATATCATACAATCATTGCATTCCATAGGATAACCTCTCTTCGAAGCATTCTGTCAAACAATTCATGTTCCTTTTCTATGCTTCCACATTTTGCATACATGTCTACCAGAGTATTTTCAACTATAATAGCTAAAAAAAATCCTCCTTCTGTGATGCTTTGATGTATGTCCATACCATATTCCAAAGCTCCCATTTTGCACGGGCAGGGAGGGTACTGGCGAAGGTTGTGGAATTTAGCTTTACACTTGCCAATTGCATTTTCTTGAAAGTTTCTAAAGCCTTTTCAACAAATCCATTTTGTGCATATCCTACAATCATTGCAATCCATGAGATGGCATCTTTTTAAAGTATTTTGTCAAACATAAAGAATATATACAAATTGCATTATTGAAATGAGTTTATAGGAAAAACTATGTATATTTTATTTTCATCAGTGGTTCTAAATAGAGTAAAAGACCAATTGTTCAAAAAAATGGACAACCAAAAATGTTTTGTCACTTGGTTAAAGAAGGGTTGATTGTTGGATCTGCAAAGACAGCCAATCCAATTCACATAGATGCCTTCAACATAATAAACATTGTGATATTGTTATCATGGTTCAACCGTGTAGTTCGAGTCAAGCTCATTGACCCAAGTTTCATGAGTAGTGGTTCACAAGAATCCATCTCTCATGACAATTAATGGTCCACTTAGCACTCATTGCATCTAGGTGATGCTCATAGAGGTGAAGCACTGGGCCTTCCCGAGAGTCCATCCCATCTTGGTACTACTCCAGCTCAAGTGCACTTAACCATAGAGTTTTTCCCAAGGTTAAGCCCACTTAGCTTGCAACCCCATTTGTAAAACCTTCAACAATCATAAGGCACAACACTTGCTGAAGGTTTTGCAAATGGGGTTGCAAGCTAAGTGGGCTTAACCTTGGGGAAAACTCTGTGGTTAAGCGCGCTTGAGTTGGAGTAGTACTGGGATGGGTGACCTCCTAGGAAGGCCCAGTGCTTCACCTCTATGAGCATCACCTAGATGCAATGAGTGCTAAGTGGACCATTCATTATCATAAGAGATGGGTTCTTGTTAACCACTACTCATGAAACATGGGTCAATGAGTTTGACTTGAACTACACGGTTGAACCTTGATAGCAATATCACAAATTGGCACGATACGGAAAATACCTCCTACTTATAATAAACAGTTTGAAATTAAATGTTATTGTTTATTATTATGATTGTATTTATTTATTTATCAAATAATTTTTTTTAAAATTTAATAATAAATTATTTGTTAGAATTAATTAATTAAATATATGAGTTGAAGTTATATAAATTTAAATGAAATCAAGAAAGTAAAGAGTAGAGATAAATCAAGTCTAATTTGAAAATTGTAAGAGAGGTAGATGGCTTAGAAGATAAAAGAATTCTAGATGACCAAAATTAGTTTCTAGAAGTCTTTAATAGTTGGTAACATCCTAAGAAGTATAATGGTATACGAAGAATCATAGAAGTCTCTTTGTAGGTGTGGAAGTGTTAATAGACAAGGATGTGTCCTATACACTCATAATTGCATTCGTTGTATATAGTGACATTAAAATCTCTTACTATTAGTATGTGTACCATCTACTATAGTACCTAATTGATAAGTATGAAAAGTTTTAAGGAAAATTTTGTTTATGGTATATTTAGGAACTTGCTTAGTTAAGCCCCTAAAAAGTTTGTTTCAACATAAAATTTTGTAAGAGTTGAAATTATTGGAAGAGTTGGAGTGTGTGCCTTTATAATGGTAGTGCAATAATGATAACAGATCTGTGTTATAGTTATGAAGCATGACCTAGGTGGTCTTGCAAAATAAAGGTGTGTAGGTGCTCAAGAATGATAGATGATAATGAATCATTTCCATTTTTAGTAACTCACTTAAATAAATATCCTTAGGACTAGTACAAGCATAAGACATAAAATAGAATTAAATTTTATATGTGAAAACAACAATTATAAATTGTGATGTTCAAAATAACCTACATAGATTATTGTAAATATAATGAAATTTCTAATATGTAAAAAATATATTAATTAAAATAAAATATTTTAAAAATGCTTCATGATTTAAGTTAGCTCACAACATTTTAAAAAAATTGAAAGTTACTTAGATCAAATCTTTATTCACATATTTAATTCACGCTATTGAATGACAAATTTAAAAATCAATAATATAAATAAATAATAATAATAATCAAAATATAAAATATCATAAATAAATTCCATATATAATTTTACTACTTACAAACTAATAAAAAAATAGAGGAAAAGATCATGGCTATAAATTTTTATAGTTTGTACAAAGTGAACCTTCTTTGGAATATGTGTCCTCATTGTTTTCGCCTGAGGTTGCTATGAATTCAAATTGTCGCCACTTGACATAGTCCGCTTGCCATTGGATACTTTCTCTGACTACATATTTTTGCATGGAGTATATGCAAGGAATTCCATTCTAAAACCATATTTAGAGAAACTCCAAAGGTGGGTCTAGTCAGAAAGTCCAAATGAGCAAATGCAAAAGGGTGGGTCATTCAAAGACTATGTGGCAACTTACAAATTGTCCTCCTACACCACCAAGCCTTCTCAGGAAGGTACCCTACACAACACCTGGTCCTCCAAAGAAATTAAAATCCTCCACATCATATTTGTAGAGCTCTCAAAATAAAAAATAGCTTCAAAATGCATGGGGAGATGTGAAACATGTCAATTTTTTATCTCTACAAAAGAGATAAGACAACCCAACATAAGCTTGTTATCACAAGCCACTACAACAACCAAACCCAAGAGATTTAAACAACAATTAGCATGTGTCAAACTATGCTCTGTTGAAACCATTTGATGCTACCACATCTCAATGCAGTTTTCCCAACATGTGCAATCGAGCTTCCTCTATTTGAATTCCATCAATCTTCCCTTTCTCCTCGTTATGTGACAAAAGAATTACAGTTAGAAACATGTTGTAAAGTTGAACACAAAGGCAACAAAGGGTTTTGAAACATTGATCGCAGTGTTGCTCTCAATATTTTTTCCTTCGATTGGAGTTTTTCTCAGATATGGTTGTGGAGTTGTGTTTACCTTTCTCATTTATTGTGCCTCCATTTTTCTCATATAATGAAAATCTTAGTATTCTAATTTATCTAGGTAATGGTGGTGGATTTAAAAGTGGAGTTTTGGATAGATTTGTTGCTGGCATTTTTGGGTTTCATTTCAGGAATTATATATGCTTTGTATATTCTTGTTGGATGAAAATGTAGCTCCACGCAGAAAAAATCAAGCTCCTTGATCATGTTGAGTAGGGGAATGCCTATTTTTTGGCATTTATTTTAGAATTTTTTGTTTGTGGTCATGATTTGAAAATTTCATTGTAATGTAAAAATGTATTATGCTTTTTTGATCTAAATATTGTAAAGATGTTGGTCAATATGATTTGAAGGACTCATATATTTATTAATGAAGATTTAGTAGAATTTGAAGTATACTAAGATTCTCAACTTGTATAGTTGTTCATTGCCACCTCGTAATGATTTTTATATTTCTTTGTATCCATTTCATTCATGTTTTTTAAGGTGAACAATTGACTTACTAAATAATATATTTATGTTAGTTTTGGGTAACGCTCACATCCACCATATTAGTTGGGCAGACTTCTTAACCAGAAGCTCTCAGGTTATGAAGGAAAAAGTGGATGATGTATATGATCCTATGAAAGGAAAGAGATGGAGATGGAGATGGAAGTGGAGAAGGCGAGGGATATGGAGAGAAAGAGAAGGAGATATAAGGTCTTTATGGTTTGATGGATGTTCATACCCTATTCCAATGCTCCTATTTTGGCACAGGAAGGGAGAATGCTAGAAAAAGTTGTGGAGTTTGGCTTTATATCTGCCATTTTCATTTTATTGAAATTTTCTAAATCTTTTTGAAATAATTCATTTTGTGCATATCCTACAATAATTGTATTCCATGAGATAAAACAGTTCATATGCCTTTTCTTTTCTTCCACATTCTGCATGTACATGTCTACCAAAGCATTTTCAACTATAATATCTAAAAAAAATCCTCCTTCCATGATTCTTTGATGGATTTCCATACTTTGTTCTGAATCTCTTGGCGAACGTTGTGGAATTTGGCTTTACACCTACCAATTGCATTCACTTGAAATTATAAAGTCTTTTCAACAAATCCATTTTGTACATATTCTACAATCATTGCAGTCCATGACATGAGATCTTTTTCAGGTATTTTTTCAAATAGTTCATATGCCTTGTTAATACTTCCACTTTATGCATGCATGTCTACTAGGGCAGTTACAACTATAATATCTGGAAAAGTTCCTCTACTCTTTATGCTTTAATGGATGTACATACTATTCCAAAGCTCCCATTTTGGCATGGGTAGGGAGGATGCTAGCAAAGGTTGTGGAATTTGGCTTTAAACCTAACTATTGCATTTGCTTGGAAATTTCTAAAGCCTTTTCAATAAATCCATTTTGTGTGTATCCTACATTCGTTGTAATCCACAAGATCATATCTCTTTGAGGCACCTTGCCAAACACTTCATGTGCCTTGTCCATGCTTCCACATTTTGCATACATGTCTACCAGTGCAATTGCAACTACAAAATCTGACAAAATTCCTCTATCCTTTATGCTTTGATGGATATCCGTACCCTATTCCAAAGTGCCCATTTTTGCACAAGGAGAATGGTAGCAAAGGCTATGGAGTATGGATTTACACCTACCAATTGAGAATGGTAGTAGAGGTTGTGGAGTATGGATTTACACCTGCTAATTGCATTTTCTCAAGATTTTCTAAAGGCTTTGTCCATCTTTTGATTGTTTTCCATGGCATTCTTAAACCATAAGGTAGGAAATTGGTGGCAACCATGTCGTGGTGGTTTTTCTTGGGCATTGCATTTTACAGGAGTAATCTGTTGTAGAAAGATACATATCGAGTAGTGGGATGATTGGAGTCGAAGAATGTTTTTTTTACAAAGAGTGTGGGCACTAATTGTTTCCCACACTTTTTATTCGACAAAACTGATAGTTCTTTCACTTTGCCATTTCTGAAAATTTTCAAAGGTTGTGATGCTTTGCATCGTCTTGCACCCTCTCTGTCGAGTTATACGTCGATTTCTGAAATTATCTTGGTTCACTTCAAATAGGATACGTCTTCCGCATAAATTATTGTCTAAAATGGTGGTTTTATGAAGGGGTTATTGGACCCTTTAATTTTTTTCTTTCTCTCTTAGAGATTTGGTATTTATAAAATTAATATAATAAGTTTATATGTTTTTTATTTTTCAAGATGTAAAGATGGAAAGTATTTATTTATAATATTTTTGTTTTGTTATATTTATTTTTAGTCATGTATTTTAGCAAATAATGTTAAGTTTATATGGCTTTTATTTGTTGATGTAAAGATGGAAAGTATTTATTTATAAAAAAATCGTTTTGGTTAATATTTATTTTTAGTCATGTATTTTAGTAAATAATATTAATTTTATAGGGTTTTTATTTGTTGGTATAAAGATGAAAATACTTTATTTAGAATTTTTTTTATTTTGTTAAATATTTATTAGTTGTGTATTTTAGTAAATATTAAAGGAGTATGTTGTGATCATTTAATATATGAATCGTCTATGATTTTATAGTCTATTACATAATATGTTTTTTCATACTCCAAACATCTTAGTTCTATTTTAATTCTAGTCATCTAATCATATCGGATGCATTTTTGTGGTAACTTCCACAATATTTAAGAACCATTTTTTCTAATCTAGACTCTACTTTTTCTACTCTAGTTCATACCCTATCCTTTTCACATCCAAATAGTAAAAATGAGCATAATTTTTATTAACAACAAGGATAATTTCATGAACACACAAGCAAAAATATAATAGAAGAGCACACAAGAAAATAACAAAAAACACAAAAAGCAACAATATGCATAAGAACAACATAATAGAAGCCACATTTGCACCTACATGTACGCGTATCATTTATTAAATATTCTACACATTTCCCAAGGGAAACCATTATTAATCTTTCAAATCATTTTTTAGGCTAGATCATATTCAAATTCTTCTATTTAATGGCATTAAGTCAAGTCCCAAAGGTGCCTATGGAAACACCATTTCTTAAATATTGCATTTTGAAGATAAATCATGAGTTGTAGAGGATGAATGTATGCTTTTATAATAGAACACTACTACAATTGAAGGACACTATCATGGCCATATGCAGACAAAACCACATGTACCTCACATTCTATTGACACAAAAGTAATGAGTAGAGAAGACAAATAAAAGATGTAGCTTCTTGATACCAACCTTTGATTTGTTGCAATCTAAAGAAAAACAAAGCAAGACAACACCAACCTTTCCAAAAAAATAAGCTTCTTTAATCTCAATCCTCTTATTTTTTGTTCTAAGAGCAACTACTTCCCCCTCTTTAATTTAGAATTTAAAAACATCTTAAATGTTTTAATATATGTTTGGTATTATATTTAAGTTCTAGATTAAAGAAGAAATATAAAAACTACAATCTAATTTTATCTTTATATTCTAGTGGACCTAAATGTTGAATGCATTTTATAAATATGCTTTTCATTCTAAATCTATTAATTGTATTTGTCAACTTGTATGTTTTATCAATTTTGTAAGGAAAAGCTTCTTCCATGACATAACTTCCCTCTTAGGTGTAGTGTGTCAAGCCTTTTCTCATTATATAAAATACCAACATACTTACAATTGAAAATCTTAATCAATCACCATTTCTCAATGGTGAGGATTTTTTTTACCATGATGCTCATGATGAGCATATTGAACCAAAAGAACTTAATATCATATCAAACTTCAACTCTTTAGATCTAATGTTTGTAAACTGAATGAGAGATATAATCCCTCCTCCATATGAATTTCTTCTACACCCTTCTCTTGATCACATCACACATTATGGATATCCTTAAATGGATTGACCAAATTATGAATGAGTCTATTCTTCTTCAAATTTGAGCCTATTCTTCCACCATTTTCTCACACATAGATTCTTCCATCAATTCTCCCCTTCCTATCCCTACCTCACACATTCTATCTCCTCCCCTTATCCCCTTGCAACCACTCTCTCTTTGCATATTTGATCCTTCCTCATACTCCTTCCAATTTCCTCTTGATTATCTCCCAACCCACTCATATATATATATATATATATATATATATATATATATATATATATATATATATATATATATATATATATATATATATATATATATCATTACTTATCCCAAGTTGGTTATTGTTACTTAGAATCTCTCATACACCCTATCTCTCATCTTTGCTTATCTCATAACCCCACCAAAAACCATTCAACACACCTCTTTTGGATCTAACCCATCTCACCAAAATCATTGTGTCTACACATATTCCTCTAAAGTTACACTCTTCCCATTAGCCATCATATTCCTACTTCATGTAATCCCCCCACTAACTCCCAATCCAAGACATATTCTCTACTCAATAGGGCCTCATGGAGGTTCTGACTCAGCAATCACAGTTCCAACCTGGCTATGTCACAACCTACTTGATCTTAATCATTATCCCCTCTTATGAAATTCTATCTTATCATTTACCCACAAGTTTCATGGTTGCCTACTTTGAAATTTACATTGGTAAGGGAGACCCAATGATCCATATCCACTCCTTTGATTCAAACCATCTTGACTTATTGGATGGTTATCAATTGTTGGCCAATGTCTTTGCTACGTTTTAGAGTGATTTTATTCACACCCACTTAGTTTCATCACTCCTATATTTAGTTATTAAACTCTTTTTCTAACACTTTTGGGTCAATATTGGCTTGAAAGATACCTTTTGTAACTTGGTCTAGTACACTCAAGGTACTATTGAACATGTCAATGATTATGTCATTCGATTTTAATTCTTGTCAAAAAAAATTATTAGTTATTTGATGATAAGATCCAACACATCTTAATTGATAGTCGTCTAACAAATCAAGATTAAATTCATGCTAAACTATTATGCTAGCTTTTCTTATTTTTGTCCCAACCTATGAGATTATGATTTGAAACTTCTTGATGTTAATATTTTGAGCTAAAACCCATCTTCTCAACCATCATCTTCCTACATGCACCATTTGAAATTATTAAAAAAAATCCATTCAAAAGGGTATTGGATATTCTGCTTTTTTCAAACTAGACCAAGATAAAATATTTATAAGGAAAAATACCCAAAACACATTAGAAATCAAACTTAAAATAAATATTAACTAAACATGTAAATATTTACACATTAATCCCACAAGAATAATATCATAGTAACCAATCTATAAAAAATATAGTAGCATTTTGGCATGTACAATAGAACTTAGAAATGAAACAAGAATGAGAGAAGAAGAATAGAATAAACCACAATAACAAGGGTGACACATATATACCCTAGGAAAACCCTTGTGGAAAAACCTAGTCTCCAAATTAGTGAATCTAAGGTATTCCTAGTAACAACATAGTTATAATATAATATCATGCTTCATTCCTTCCATGGAGATTAACACTCTTCAATCCTAGAGGATTATTGAAACAATTACAAAAATTCAAGCTCAAAATTTCTTAAATATTAACCAAAACAAGCAACCAAATTCTAATGAGAATGCATAAGTTCAACTCATATTATATTTCTAAATTTTATTCATATGATATGATACAACTATATCCAATGATTTCTTACAACAACTTGACTAGTCACAAATCCATCACCCAAATATATATCTAGGGTCACAACTATAACCCATTAATTATCCACACTATATAAATATTGAGATACAATTGCAACATAGCCCAACCACCACAAAAACACTAGTGGCACAATATCTAAAGATATTCAATATAGTACAATGTAAACTCCAAGATAAATTCTCACTAACCATGAACTCCCTCCAAGCTCCTACTACATATGGGGAAGGTTTTTGAATCCACGCATTGAAGGAATCTTTGTCCTCCCCACCAGCACCTTGGCTTAAAATCATAAAATAATAATCCAATAACCATGAAGTAAGAAAAATAAGCTATAAGCTATAACATTTATCTAATTTAGATGATTTTTTATGTTAATACCTAGATACATACATAAGACATAAGTAACTAAGTACAAATAACTCCATACATTCAAGGCCATATAAAACACTTCCAAATGATTACTACTCATGAAATATACTATGAGAGTAATTTCCTTCATGTCATTCATCTTAACTAGATCAATATAGCTCAAGGTAGAATAACATGCATCTCACATACATGAATTCCTATAACCTTAGCAAAATATCTTATCCTTATTATATGGAACCAACTTACAATCGATATGAAATAGAATAACACAAAAAAATAAGAAAATAAATATAAATTACGAGGATACATACACAAGGTGCAACTTACATAAATACTAAGTAACAATCATAGACACAAGACAAATGCATAAAAAAATAATGGCACTCATGTAAACAATATCATAATATGACTCCACACTCAATATCTAGAACCCATGCACCCTATCCCTTTAGAGAGAACCCTACTCTTTTGAGTAGAACCATGACCTAATAAGTGTCACAAAATATATTGTAACATATTCATTAACATGTACAAATTCAAAAAATCATGTTGGGAGACCATAGAATAAACATTATTTTCATGATATAAATTATATCTAAATCGACCAAATCGATTCTAAGACCATATAGCCTTATAATAAAAATCAAACCCCATAAGAAACTTAGGTGTAGTAGAATCAAGGAATTAATATATCATTAGGCTTACTCATTAACCACCTAGCATACAAAAAATATATTAATAAACCATAATATCAACATTCTATACTTTAAAGGATAGTTATATTACCATTTAAAATTGCAATCCATGCACTCACATATCAAATTCCATCAATGGAAGGATGTGTTGTCTTATAATAGACTTTTACTCTATTTTTGAAAATAGTTGATTTCTTTTAATCATTAAAAAATTATTTACAAAATATAAAGTTTTGAAATTGGTAGAAAGTTTTATCCCCTAGTTTTAAATCATATACCTGATACTAAGAAATGTTGGAGAATGTCAAGATCAAGAATATCAAACATAAAACAAACTTCCACAAGTGGTCCCTATATACAAATGGAGAGTAGGAGCACTAGTTTGAACGGTGTTGCAGTGGATGGAGTGGGAGAAGAGGAGGGCGAGAGTGATGGCGACAGGGATGGAGATGTGGGAATCTAGTGGGGCTTGGCTTTGCCAAAATGCTATTCCATTCCATTTCCTCCCAGCCTTTTGGCTGTAAAAGGCATCTTTTTAATTTATGGTTGTCTACTATGTGTGGGTGTGGGAGGTCTCTGTAGCTACCCACCTGCCTGGCTGCTCTACAGCTGGTGGTCAACTTTGATCTGGTTGGTGTTTGGCATTGGCCATTCCTGGCTTATTTTTGGTCGCCTTCCTGGCTGTGGGAGTGCTTTGGTCTTTTTGAGGGTTTTTGGCTATAGAATGGGTTCTTTTTGTTCCTATTCAGTGTAATAGGAAGGCTTGGTGGTTTTTCTTGTTGGTTTGTTTTGCTTTTGGATTCTTCTTGGCTGCTCTTTGCTTATGTCTACAGTTTGTTGGGTAGCTTTGTTTTGGGGGTTTTTGGTCTTGGAGTGTTTTAGGTTCTTTCTATCCCCTATGTGGAGTGGTGGTGTTCCCCTCTGGTTGGTTTTTGGGAGTTTGGCTCATCTCTGGCCCCAGTTCAGTGTGTTAGCTGTTGTGTTCTGCATGCTAGGCCCTTCTCCACATTCTCATCTTGTTTGGACCCCTTTGTTTGTTCCTTTAGCTGGTGTTCCCTGCTCATCTCCAGGGTCAGACTTTCCCTTTATGGTCTCTTTTGGCCTAGGTTCTCTTTTTTACTTGGCGTTCTATGTGGTCTTGTTCCTGCCATTGAATTTCTTTGTTGTATTCTATTCTTGGGTCGAGTGGACTTTATCCATCTTTCATTTCAGGATAAGTTTATAAGCTAGTTTGTGTTCTTCTTCAATAGATATTTGCTGCCTACATCATAGTCAGCTTGTTTCTATTCTCTTTGTGGAAGGCTCTGTATGGGGTGTGAGTCATTGGTTTGTTAAGGTTTTTCTTTGGAACCCATATGAGTTCCATGTGAATGCTGTCAAGGTAATCTGCAGTAATCCATTTATATCTCCTTCTCCTTTCACAATTTTTCCTCAAGTGCTCACCCATGATACTACGCAATCATTGTGTTATTTTCTCCTTTGGTCCCATGGAGGTGGTCCTCCCCGCTTTAAGTCTCCATTGAGGTGTGGGTAGCCTTGGAGGAGGTAGCTGGGAGCATTCGGGTCAGGGTCGGGTAAAACCCTCCTGGCCAGAGCAGCCCTGACACACACCACACAACAATACGGCGCAATGGCCCGGCTTCGGCCCCGCCAATCCGCAGCGCCCGGCCGAGCCGTTGTCATTTGTTCCACGACGATTTGGGGATCTTATGCTATGGCTGGTTTTGCTATATAGGTCAGGGTGGCATTATAAGCCTCTTTTATGTCCCAATAGGCTGAAACATTAGGCTGATGGTGTCCTACTCCATTAATCTTGTTATCTTTCTTGGTTCTATGGTGTCTTCTATGAGCGAATGGTTTGTTGATGCCTAGTTGATGTAGGCGGTTTATGATCCTGAGTAAAATCAAGTTGTAATAGGGGTTTCAGACCCTTACTTGTCTGTTTGGTGCAACATGTGTAATCATGTCTATCTTTTAGAGGCTACTATGGTAGTGCTACTGATTAATGGCTTATTTTATATGCAGCTTGCTTTTCTTGTACTGAATTCTAGGCCCCATCAAAACCCACTTTTACCTCTAATAAAAAAACAAACTTCCACAAGTGAACAAAATAAGCACAATAGTATGTCTATTAATATAGAATGAAGAGTGTATGATATAATGATTAAGCCTTGAATATATAGGCAATGATGAAGAAGTGAGAAGGTAAGAGTGAAACTCTGACTACCCTTCCATGGATGGGACACTTCTAAGCTCACTTGACAAGTGTGTGAGAAAGTGTCAATAAGTGTCTCAAGTGACAAGGACGCTTGTCTCAATCATATGAAGTGAGAAAAAATCAAAAGAAACCTAAGAAAACTTAAGCTATGAGTGTGGAAAGATCAATCTTAGAAAGATGATTAGCTAACTAGATAAATAATGACTCTATTTACACTAACAAGAAATTACTAGATCAAAAATAAGAAATGCTTAGATCAAAACCTGTTTCTCCTTATCAAAACCTGTTTTTCCTTATAAAAAAACAAGAAATGCCTAGATCAATATTTAATAAATATTACCAAAATAATATATGTTGCTACTTTTTAGCACAACTAACTCTTAGTTTCCTAATACACAATTTTTCCCAAATTCTCAACTCAAAAAATTATAGTGATAATGTTATAAATATTTTTTAAAAATGAATAAAACTTATAAATTCATAATTGAAAATACTTATGAAGTCTTAAATTGATCAAACCGTACCATAGGTACACAATCCCTTCACTAGGTTTTTAGCTACAATTTTCACTATGTTATGTAAACTAAAGTTTACATTTTCAAACTTAAAATTTAGTCATGCATTGGAGAAATCAAAAAATTTATGCATTAAATTCATTAAAATAAAAAATAAAAAAATCATTTTTTTTTCTAAAATAGGTTTTAATACCTAATTCCTATTTTTAGATTTGAGTATCTAAAATTGGATTAAACAAATTTTTAAAATTATTATAAGACTCTATTTTATTTATAGATATATTTACACTTAAAATTTCAAATAATTTTTCATTCCAAGACTAATGCTATATCTTAATAATTAGCATAACTTTTATGCAGAATGATGGTGGATCATGATATTTTCAACATTCAATCTCCTCATCCACATTCTATTCTAAAATTCATAAAATTCACTCAAAAATTCAAAAATGTCTCTCCAAAGAATTAATTGCACTCACCTACCTCTCTGCTATATTGATTACAACATGAGATATCATTAATCTTGAACTGTAAGTTAAAATTCATAGTTAATTCAATAAATTGAGATTATTTTATAGTTAAATTATAGACTCTACAACCTTAGCAATAGGTGGTGAAATTTGATGACCATGACTAGAAGAGGAAGAATGGTGAATTAAGGAAAAATGAGCAAGAAATAAGGTGATTGAAGGAGTTGTCTAAGAAAATAATTTTAGGTTATTGTATTCAATTTCGATTTCAAATTATTGTTTTTTTAATTATTTTGTGTTCACATGTTAGAATTATCTAGTAAATATGAATTCCATAACTCATATGGAAAAAAGGTAAAGGAGTAAAATTTAAGAATATCTTAGATTTAAAATGTGAAACACAAAATTAGGGCAAAATAAGTGAAGGCCCTAGTTTAAGAAAATCAACCATTTTGATGTCGTTAACTTTGGATGAAAATAATAAAAGATTAAAAGGGTTTCATTTAATGGTCAAAATATTCTCGTGTGGAATTTCTCTCCATATTAACTTTGGGAACTTGTGGATTTTCTTACGATAAAAAATAAATGAAGTGATACAACCTATATCCACTTCTAGTTTAAAGTCATGTGAAATGAATCCAATATGTAGAAAATGCCAAATAAAAAGTTACACAAAAAACTTGTAGAACATGAAATCAGATAAGAGGATTTCAACCTTCCACATCCATATCTAGATCCTTTAATTTTCTTACAAACATTTCAAAATAAAATATAACACTTCATATTAAAACTGTGAAACTTTTGTATAGGGAAGGATTTTGAAAGTTGAAAATTTGAACATCTAACATCCATATCCACATTTGAAACCTATTGCAAACTTTTCATTGCTTATAAAGGAGATGCAAAATTTGATAAGGTGATTGGGAGTTAAAACAATACATTGTACGTTTGGACCTAGTAACAATTCCTTGATATTGGAAGCAAACATAAAATACCACCAAATATTAGGTGAAGAAATTTATATCTTTACCTATGCATAGTTTTATAACCTTGTGAAAATGAGTTTGTAAAATGATATAATAGAAGTGACTAAATGGTGATATTTTTTTTTCTCTATGTTGTAGGCGTTGATGTTTAGAGTTAAGAAAAAGAAATGTGAGTTCAAAGGATTATCCTCTGTATATAAAATTAAATCTTAATAGGGAAAGAATTTTAGATATAGATTTAGGCCACAAAAACATGGAAGATTTTAGGTAGTGAATGGCTAGTCCAAATACAAGTGAAAGGGAAACATTGATGGTTAAAAATATAATAAACAAGGTTGCAAGATTTTTGAATTTAGTGCAATGTCCTGAGCTAGTTATAGTCCATGCAAGGAATTATAACGAAGGACATAAAAGTGTGATTGTAGAAGATATAGTCATAGTAAACCTCACACTAGAGGCTATTGCCAAGACCTTTTGCATTCCTCTTTATGAGGTTTTTTCTATAATAAATGTGAAGGATGTTGATCTTTATAATGAGAGTTTGAAAAATTATTTGAGGCATATCAATTCCAAATGGATGGAAAACATATGTACTAAAACATCAAAAATACCGAATACTTTATTGAGAAGTGGATTTTAGTAAGAAATTAGGGATATGATCACTCTATTAGGTATAATTATTGGATTTCCAATGATTACTACCTTCTATCCTTATATGCTTTTGTATATCAAAACCATCCTCAAAGGTTAAAATATGATCTACTAGGTTGAAATTATCAACAATAATCTACATGAGAAATTGATCAAGATGGGAGAGATAAGGAGATTTTATGTGTCTTCATACCTAGTTTACCCATTGTCCAAAAATGCTACTTTCTCTATCTTAACCCAAAAGGGGTAATAGGTTCCAAGGTAAATGAAGTACCAAGTTATGCATATTATCTACAACCAAAACATAAAAGTTATTTATGTCACTATAGGAGAGTGAATGATGCCTTCACTATGTACTCGGTCAAGTTTTTGGTAAGTGACCAAAGAAAAAGGATATAATTGAATGTAACATAGATAGTTATCTATATGTGTAGAGTAGGAAAAGTAATCATAGATCTAACTAGATTAAATAGTATTAACTTCTTTTCACTTGCTCTCTACATCTAGACACAAAACCAAATAGGGTTTATGATTGACTTGCTAGCATAAGGGAGAGCCAATCTCCTATGGTTTGGTCCCTTTTGAGTTGCAAAGATGAAAATTTTTATGTGTGTTTTAACAAGCCTATTTGACATAAACCATAGATTTGGAAATGTAATTTATCACAAACAAAAATGAAAACTGTCGAAACAATTGCAAATCCGAGAAGGAGATACAAAGAGGAACTTGTTAAAAATTGAGCTTGAATTGGGTGGACAGGTGTGTGGGTGCCCTAGACTTGAGTTGTTGTTTTAGGATCTAAAAACTCTAAAAAGTAGGTTACAATTTTCTCTATGTTTCCTATGACATGCTCCTAATGAAACTTCTAAATATGTTCTACACACATGAAAAGAGGGGGAAAGAATGTGTTGTATAGGGGCTTTCTTATGTCAAACCTTGTTTTGATATTTCTACCTCCACAAAAAACAAATGATTATGATCAAGAGGGCATACCCTAGGTCGGGCAATGACTAAAACAACAATCGACTGAAATGATAAATGATAATGTTACCTTGGTATGAAATCCTTGGTGAAGTGATGCCACACCACAAGTTGCCACAAAATTTGCTTGATGGGTGATTAGATTGCATGATAGACCTATAATAGGTTATCCCAAAAACACAATAGATTGTTGTAGATATCTTGTAGAGGATAACTCAATAAATCTTCATCATAATAGCTTATAGTTCATAATTTCCTTCTTCCTTTCTAATGTTCAAATGAGAATAAAACTTGTTTATATATGTGTTTCAATTGATATTTTTTATTTAGGTCAAATTGGGATCTTTTAATCCTCCAAGGATCAGCACCAAAACATTTAATTTGAATTAGGACCCCTTTAAGGATAGGGGAATTACGACCCCTAACCGAGTGATTTTGCCCCAAATTTGTCGAGGTATCAAGGAATTTAACGTAATTTTTATGATCTGGCCTTGAAATGAATAAATGATTATTATAATTAATATTGTAGGAAAAATAGGATGTAAAGGTAGTGTGAAATTATCAGGGGTGGAAATTTATGATACTACATTTAGCCCCCACTTTAGTGAGAGTATGATCTTACGTTCATACTCACACTAAAGAAACAAATTCTTCTATCAAAATGTTGAAGAGACAAGATGACACCAAATTGAAGGGTTCACAAGCCCCCAACATAATATCTCATCAATTCACAATGTTAATACAATCATAAATCCAATATATCCTATGCAAGATAAGGAAAAATTCAATCATACATAGAGCAATCAATGAAGTGAACATAAAAGAATACACAAAGCATACATAAAGAAAGCACAATGCATAAAAGGAATACATGAAGAAAAAACATAGAATACATGAAGCAAACATGTAGAATACACAAAGAAAACACGCAAAATACACAAGAAAAACATGATACATAAAGAAAACATAACATTTACATGAAACAAATTTTAGTACAAAAAACTAAAGATTTGAGTCAGCAAGTGATGTAGGAGCATCTAGCAACCTGAAAATGTAATTTTTGGATTTTGATGAGAAAGTTCATGAAGAG